>CM044439.1:88113290-88136305 GCA_024363595.1 Xenopus borealis
AGGCGTGAAAGAGGAGATTCATGTCAGGGTGAAAAAACCATGCCCTGCTACATACAATGTTGTTCTCACATCTGTACCCCAGCGTTTTCGGAAGACCTCACACATCCATTCATGCAACTCTCGCAAGTAACACCTGTGTCTAGGAGTTGTATGACACATTGACAATCCTATAACAGTAACTACACAGAATAAAAACCTCTGTAAACTTCAGATGTCACCTTTCTGAAGAGTTACAATGTGCCATTGTGATTGGAGACACACCAGCGAAAATTCGCCTGGTGAAAATTTGCTGGCGTCAAAAAAAATGAGATGCGTCAAAAACGAGACGCTAATTTTTCTCCACTTTTTCAGCGAAACGGGATAGATTCGCCCATCACTATAGGCCACTCCTATAAACATTTTTTACTGAGAAGTGTGAACAGTTTTGCTTGCTGGCTTTTTGTTTTCTCTTAAATAATTGGAGCAATCAGAGTTAAAAAGACATATTAAAGTAAGAAAAAAAAAAGCAAAACTACTGTTTTAAGAAAGGAAATATATGTTCCTGGGTTTATAACAGTAAAACATTACAATTTTGCAAGCATGGTTAATGGTTTTAAGTTACTATTTCAGCCTGAAATAAAATAAACTATAAAAAATTGATATGGTATTATTAATTACAAAAAATAAATGGTCTATTTTATAAATAAAAATAAATTGTTTACAAGAGGAATATACATGATTTCAGTCTGTTATTTATCCAACACTTTAGATCTAAAATGTGGAGAACATGTAATGTGATAAATTCCTTAAGGTTCATATGACTGAAAGCAAAATCTGAGGGCATCTTGTGTATTCCCACAGGAGTATGCAACCCCGTCTGAACTACAGCACCTTTCAGGAATGGACAGACCAGAAAGGATTGATGTTGACAAGATAGATCAAAGATAGATCACTCTGACCTTCTGGTGGCAGGCTGATGAGTGCCTGCTGGGGCACATATCAGAGAGGATGGTTGGCACTTGGCAGGTTATACAAATGAAAACTAGAAATTCAGGTACAATCTGAAACTAGACTTATACCATTTATGCAATCTGGTAATAACATATATTGTGAATGCGCAAACTTAGATATATTTCAGTATTTTTATGCATCGAAATGGAAAGAGAAATACAGTATATCTCTTTAATTAAAATGGTTCTGTCTGGATACTAAACTATATCACTATTTTAACATATTGCTTGATACATTTGCAATTTTCAGCAAAATTTGATTAAAGGAGAAGGAAAGATGAAATTGCTGGTGCATACCAAAGTTAGGCACCCCCAGTGATGGTATTAATTTTTAACCCTGGCCACACCATGTCAGCTACGTACATGCTATCTCCTCCCCCATGCTCCATATAGAAGGACCCGCCATCAAACTTTTAAATACCTGACTCACCCAGCCAATACTGTCTTTTTTTCTATCTGTCTGTGCTTCAGTTTACAGGAGAAGTTTTTCCTTTTATCTGGTGGTAGCAGGGCTTTGATCAGAAGGCAGCACAAGGGATCAGGTTTTGTTTGTTCCATTTGTTTATTTTTGTTTTGTTTTGGCTGTCACCTGGGGGGTGGTTCCGGTAGTTTCTTTTTGGGCAGAGTGGAGCAGAGGCAGCAGTTCAAGGCATTGGCATCTTAGAAAGGGGTGGTCAGGCAGTTTGACAGTCCCTAGAGATTAGGGAAACTACGATCTGCCAAATCAGGGAGTGCTTCAATCCTTCCAAAAAGTTGCACCGAACATCCAGATTTAAGAGTAATTAAGTTAAAAAAGGAGAGCACTTCAGACGCAGATTAACTGCTTGTGACTTTTGAACTTTTGGTTCAGTTTGGCGTTCCTGCTATATGTCTGTTGGCCTACCCTCTCCGGCACCTGACTGTTTGCTCTAGCTTGTTGGTCCTCGAGAGCACAGGTAGTTAGTGGCTCTGTTTTTTTATGGCTTTTATATTCTCGGTTTGGAGATCTGTTATGTATTCCTCCTTCTTACATTGGTTCTTATTTGTAAAGGATGGAATCAGATCCAGAGTCATCTGCCCTCTCAGAAAGTCGGGCTCCAGTGTTGGGTTAAAATAAATAAATAAAAGGGACATCCCTTCATGGAGTTTTTCCATTTACAATGGTTATTGTTTTACACTATTGCCCTTACTCCAGTGAAGAAAAAGTTCAATAGGAGTTCAAGCCAAGGTCTCCCTCTACTAGCAAGATGGCTTTTTCATGCACGGCTTTTGATCTTCCTCCATTACCAAGTACAGTTATGTACATATGGAATCAGATGAGGAGGAAGCAGGTGCCAGTGATTTTGGTTGTTCTGGGGAAGATGAGAGGGACAGTGAGGATGAATACTGTCCTTCCTTGTATATTTTGATCATATCTCCTCTGCTCAGGGCAGTGAGGGATGTCCTGGCAGTGGAAGAACCTGAGACCTCTGTTACAAAAGTTTATTTTCTTTCTTCTTCCAAAAATGTGGCAGATTCCTTTCCGGTCCATCCAAAAATTCAAAGAACTGGTTGTCTGAGTGGCTTCAGATTTCCAGGTGGGTATCTGTGCAAACTATCTTCAACAAATACTATCCCTTCAAGGATGAGGATTTTAAGGAAATGTGCAGTGGATGCCCCAGTGGTGCATCTCTCTAAGCATACCTTAAAAGAGCCTTTGTATATTTAGGGGAATTGTGTAAGTTTGTGATGGCAAGAATATTAGTCTCTAAGGCACATGAAGTATGGGTCACGTCACTAATGTGGAATAGGCATTAATAACTTTGAGAGATTGATGGTCTCGTAGAGCTAAAATTGGCAGTTGATGAATGCAGCAGTGGATATGCCAATTGGCATCCTGTTCTATGACACTCAGTGGCAATTTGTAGAGTTACCCGTAGGGGATAACTGGCTTAGATCATGGGAGGCTGATACAAGAGCCAATGCTTCTTTGTGCTCCCTACCCTTCCTGGCTCAGAACTTATTTGGAGAGAAGCTAGAGGAAATGATTTCTAAGATTCAAGTGGCAAAAGCCAGTTTTTGCTTAAGTTTAAGAAAAAAAGTAAATATCCTTTTAAGCAGTTTAATGGAGGGAAGGCATCCTCAAGAGCAGTAGGCAGTGTGTCAGATAACCATTCGTTTCGGAACATAACAGAAGCTTCTCGAAAGTCCCAATAGAGAGGGGGCAAGTGAGGATTCTTCAGTCGGGCTAGGGGAATTTCTCTGCCCTTACCTAAAAAGCAATTCTGAAGGTGTACTGGCCCAGAGATTCTGGATAAGAGGCAGAATAAAACATTTTCAGGATTTCTGGCCAGAATCCATCACAGACTGAGTTATAAAAACAGGATACAGGATGGAATTCAAAGCAGCAGCACCAGGTCAAGTTTTCATTAATTGTTTGGTTGGTTTTTTAAGAGAAAAGGCAGTGGTCTTGCATGAATGTCTTCAACTCTTGCTAGAACGGAAAGTCATCACTCCGGTTCCTGTGAAGGATTTGTGGAAAGTGCTGTATTCAGTCTTCTTTTTGGTAAGGAAACCTTCAGGGAAGTGTGGATCTTTAAGGATTTACAGGAGCTGAATCATCACCTTATCATAAAAAAATGAAGTCTCTATCATCCATCAGAAAGGTTCAAGTTCCAGTGGATTTTATGGTCAGTATAGACACTCAGGATGCGTACCATCATTTCCAGATACATCCCCAGTTCTCCAATTACCTCAGGTTTGCTATAGGGGGTGTGTGCAATGATTATTGGCAGCACCCTTGCGCCTGAAGGGCTAAAATTATTTTAGTACCTGAACAACCTACTACTGGTGGCTTCTACCAGGTAGAAGTTAAAGCTCCCTCTGTAGGTGTTGATCAATCACCTGGAATCTCATGGTTGGTGTCTCAACCTCGCAAACAGCCATTTGGAACCAACACAGTAATTTCAATACTGGGAGCAGTGATAGATTTCAAAGGGGGAACAGTGAGCATTTCACAGAGGAAAATTGTGTCCCAGGACCAGCAGTGTCTCAGATCAGAATAAATTCCAGCATTTTTGGGGTCAATGTCAGCCTTCAAAGTGGGCACAATGGCATATGAGACCTCAACCAATAGAGAAGGTTCAGTTTGGAGAGGGAAAAAAACTTTTATTTTTATAGATTTATTAAACCCCAATGATGCTGAAAATCCAAATCCTAAAATAATCCAGCTAAAACCTGAGGTCATGTAGAAATCCACTGCAGATGTCTCTTTTACAATTGGAAGATGTTTCTTGACATCCTGATCTTCCACTGGTTTTCGTACGATAATCCAAATAAAAAAGACAGAGCTTTCTGATGACAACTCAAAAAAAGGTACAATTTGTGTCAAATTCGAAAAAGTCATATGATTCCAATTGTTGCACAACTGTTCCATAACTTAATTACTGAGCTTTTTTTTAATAAATGAGTTGAGTTTGTGGATGGACTTTTATTTGATAAAAAAAAATGGAAATATATTTGGGTTGTAGTAAATACCCCCTAATTATTCAGATACAATTAAAATGGGAGGGTCTCACAATATATTATGTAAGTCAGCACTCATTCCATAATGTTTTAAGATGCCAGAAGATGTTGTTAATTCTGACCATATTCTAATGTTACCAGATCCAGATCTAATGTTACCAGAGCTAATTGCAGTTATGTTTTTACTGCTATATATATACCTTTTCAAAAGGTAGAAAATTGCCTAGAGTTAAACACAGGTTGGTTTGCTGTAGTTATTCTGGCATACTTGGAGTTAAGGTACTCTCCATTATTATTCATCAAATGCTCCCAAAGGCGCACTATCATCTACAGTATATTCATGCTCAGCGACATTAAGATATATTACCATTAACAAAGTATAATAATATTAACATTTTATTAAATATCCTAAATTCCTGCTCTGCTGGCTGAATGATTGAAACATATATATTTTTAAAGTGAAACAAACCACACAATGTTGAATTATAGGGCAGTAATCAATAAATAATATATCCTTAAATTCATGTCTATAAATATATTTTTTATTCTAAATAAAGCAAAGACTGTGGACAAGAATTTCTAAATGCACATCAAAGTGATTTCCATATAAACAACTCTTACAATTTTATAATGAATACTTTTTATACATTGATTAGAATACTAAGCATGATCTCATTCCAGCTTGTCAAATTCTCATAAAATAAAAAAAAAAACAGCCATCTTTGCATGAACAAGCAAACTACCTTTCAGTGAGTGTCACTAACCCCCAGAGCGGAAGATCTGGTTAGCACCAAGCTCCCATGAGTTTACAGCAAATTACAGAAAGCAAGGCTCACATAAAATTAAATCATAAATTATCTGACTGCTATCTTGCTGCCTACTGATATAGTCTTTCCTTGTATTATAAGTGAAACTGACATGAACAGAGTTCACTAAATTCAAATTCTAACATAAATGCAAATACCGAGTTCATCATCTATTCTTTCTTGTTTTCGTGTCCTTTGAACTGTTCTCATATTGTGTGGTGTTTCAGGAATAAAGAGAATATCACAGCCAACAGGGGCTCAAGCCTTTAGCAGCTTTCTGAAACTGTAGCAACAAATTTAGGCAAGCATGCCTGTCATGCACTACTACCCTATGAAAGTAATAAGGATCCCACACAGACCAGCAATCTCCGAAAACATAAAAAAGCGAGGGGAGAAAAAAAAAGAATTAGTGACCCTAACTCTATAGTTTTTTCACTGTATGAAATAAAATTTCCATGTGGCACTTGTATCTGATGCTCAGCATGGTGATTTATCAAAGATGCAAAGAGCATGCAGAAACAATCTTTATTACATCCATTTCCTGCTTGTCAGCCGAGATCATGTTGGCTGTTCATTAAAGAACTCATGCAGGTGAAAGGAATATATCTCGATACCTTGATAGATTGTCCGCTTCCCCACTGTGACAGCCGCTGGATGGATTGAGCAGCGGGGAAAATGAAGAAAAGAGCTGACTCGAAAGCCCTGCTGTCAGATATATTTTTACATAGGCAACTATGTCATTTCAGCTAAACAAACATCACCTCAATGTAATGTATGAGACCTAACGCTGCTTCCCCACCCCCATTTTCTTTTAAAAAAAACACAATTATATGAATTATGTCGTAAACTTGTGTAAAAAAAGAAAAAATGCACGTTGTAAGATTTTTCTTTCTATTTAAAGACACAGCAATGTTACAAATACAAATACGCATTGCACAAGACAAGAGCTTCCAGAGACTTTGTCTGTGGAAACAAGCAAAGTAATTAAAATGGCAGAAAGAAGCAAAGTACTTTTCACACTGGTGTTCAGTGCAGTAATCAGCATCATGTGTGTGTCATAGTTAATACAAATGACAAATACTGTGGCTTATTGAAAGCTTTCCTTCACAGCTATCACTGCTTTTTCATATTACTTAAATGGCAAACAATCTACTAAACAGCAGCTTTTTAGTATGTGTATAAATATACTAATGAGATCATCATTAGATTTCTAATCTAATTGCTTTGGCTATTTTCGGCATCTATGAATTTTATGTACCTTAACCATTCCAAATTTAATTTTGTTAAGCGTTTATGTTTATTGGCAATTACAGAGGTTTAAATGTGACATTATATAGGGGGAATTGGTAATAAATATGTCAATTTAACATGAAATAAAAAAGAAGACTATGCTGATAAAAAAAATCCGTCATTTATAACATGCTTTAAAAAATATTACATTCCTTCAGAAGAGACATTTTTCAATAACATCTTATCAAAATACAATGTGTCTTTTTGGTTTCAATGTCAAAATCCTCTTTTTCATTGTAATTGAGCATATATTACTCAAAATATATGATAATATACATATTTCTAAACTGACTTTAATTTGATTGATTAAAAATTCTACGGCTTCATCATACATTTTTCCAGAGCCGGGCTACACCGGGCAGATGCCCTAAGCAACCTGGCTTGCCATGGAGCCAGCTGAGCATACGCATGCACGAACTGACACCGGGGCGCATGTGCAGAAGTGCCAATTAACATGAACGTATGCGTGAAAGTTCAGATGGGGATTGATGGGTCCAGACATGGGGTAGGCTTCAGAGCAGGTACGTGCCTGGCACCCCCTCAGCTTTGACCAGGAATTATTTGACATATTATTATTTGTCTGTCTAACAAAATATAAACCCTGCTGAATTATTGATACTTTAAAATATATATATATATATATATATATATATATATATATATATTGTACAATCCAAAACTCAGTCTGGATCCCACACTTGCCTTTCCAATGTGAAAGGCATTGTAATAATAATTCTGGTTAGCAGACCTGGTTAGTGATTTACAATAGCCTCCTATTTGTCCAAGAAAGACCCAACACAAATCAGAGCAAATAGCTTTTCTGTATATAGAAAGAAATATTAGCAGTTTGTAAGGTAAACTTTCAACAACTCTATTACCCAGTGTCCACTAACTATTTAAAAAAACTAGGCGTCATCGGTACTGATGAGCGAAACTGGCCTGTTTCACTTCACAGAAACATTAGTGAAATTTCTCCCAGTGAATTCTCTGTTTTTTGCAGTACAATAAATTCTAATAATGCCCAAACTCAAGTTTTTGCTAAACTATTTGAAGCTGGCGAAAATACACAGCCTCTAAACTGTAGCAAGGTAAAACATTTGTTCATCTGTTTTGTCTTGCAAATCACAGAGCAGTGTCTCAGATTAAAAATAGATAATGGTGTTAGATTTAGAAATAACACCATTATACGGAACAGAAAATCAGACGACTAACGTGGTTGCTTAGGGTACAAAGGAATGAGAATATGGGAATTTAAACACTACAAATCACATACTATACTATATATTTCTCAAGAAGTGAAGCTTCAACATAGACTGCAGACAGAAGATATACAATTTTAATGATAAATATATCCAAATTATTGTATTAAATACATTTTATTTTATATTTATTTTAGGTTCAACTTATGGTGCACACAATTTCTCTATGTGAATACACATATAGAGATAAAGTAGTTGTGGTTTGTGCAGCTCAAAATGAAAACAGTGCATGAAAACAGCTAAAATAGCTATGTTTTGCAGTTGGCTCCCAACATTCACACAATCATCTTTCCAATCCGAAAAGGTTTTAACTTTAAATGTACAAGACAATACTGATTACTCTTGTTAACCTGTTATCTTGTTGAACTATTGTGCTGCTCATGATGAAGAGCCCTTTGACACAGTTAAATAGTGAAACAATTAGCATATCTTTAATTAAGGGTATTGTTTGCATGGGAACATTAATGGAATATCTTACACAATTGGATATATAACTCAGATACAGACTAGCAAACAAAGAGGTCAGTGCGAGCAAAATGTGACGAATGAAGGAAACAAATAGTTTGTATGAGTTGCTCAAAGTTTTAATGAAAGGCTGATTGAAATAATAAACAGGAACTTGCAACCAAAATTACAGAAGCTTCACTATTATCATTTATTGATCAAAGTGGAATCATAGCAAAACAGGGCAAATACCCAACCCTATGTACAACTATAGGCAAGACTGAAGTTTTGGAGGATGTCTGACTTTCACACACACAAGATAATTCTTGGAAGTTGCAGTTGGTGGTCTCTGTGGTAGGATGCCTCAGGTCCTTTTTATACAAGCAATATATTTTCATACCCTTCTTTGATTTGCACTAAACTGCATGCCATTTTAATTTAAAAAGAAATACTATATACTTCTCACATAGCTACTGCAATCCTATGGTTTCTGTTCCAGCTGTGTAATCTGCACTGGATTCCGTGTAGAAGAAAAAACAACAACATATATTCCTCCTTTAGCAGTGGAATTATGAACAACCAGCTCTGTAGTGGACCACTATACTATGAAATAATGATAAAAGGTGGCAATTGCATAAAAGGTAATTTTAACAAATTTTATTTCCATAACTTAATAACATGATAACTATCAAGTATTTTGTATAATTAATTCAAAATAACTTTGAAGTTTAACATGCAATATGGCACCCACTTGCCTTTTGATGAATTGGATGCAGCATTTATAGGAGAATTGCATGTTTTTTTTGGTCTCAAGTCTGCTATGCCTATTGATGCAGCCCACAGTGGGAACCCTGGAATTAAAGCAATGTTCAAGGTTGAAGTAGGTCTTACTTTAAGGGCTCGTCCAGATGAGAAGATTCTGGGAGATTAGTCGCCTGGCGACAAAATGCCACATCTTTGAGGCGACTAGTTTCCTTGAATGGCTTGCTCGTATCTTGTACCCGCTAGCGCTAAAGTCGCCGGCGTCTATTCACACGCGGCGATACGTTTTTCAAAGTCACTCAAAATTGCCTTGTGAGGACTGGTTGGTGCAATGGCAACTGCAGTTAATACATTAAGGTACAAAGAGCACGGTAAAGTCTTAAATATGAGTCAATACACACAACATCCATCTTTTGGCATCATAATGTTGTTTTAAAAAGGAGCATCCTTATGGTCCTTAAGCTGCACCACAGTGAAATGTCTTATTGACTGTACCCAGGAGCCATTCTTTTCTTATGCGACTTTCATTTATACAAGTTGGCACAAGCAACCTCTTTAGTGATTGTCTTTCTCTAGATATGGAAAACATTTTTGTTCAAGTAATCCTGTGCTGCTATTTAAATTAATTAATTAAAAAAAAATAGAAATATGCAACGTCCTTTATTTATTTTAGTTTTAAACCATATACACTGCAACTGGCAAAAAAATTTATCTATTCTACACCATGAAGAAATGTGAAGCAACTAATGATACAATCAAACCTTCTTCTCTTACAGTTTGGTTATTTTCTACAGTTATAGCATTTATCTCTTTGAGGCGGTAGAGCACATTATTCAGATCTGAATTAGAAATGACACCTGATTGCAGAAAACCATGAACATGCTTTTGTGATGCACTGTGCAATAGTGACTGTTCACATCTTTTGAAAGACACCCTTTTGCATAGCAAGTTCCTTTTATAGGAATTTACTTTCACACTCATTCAGATGAGGTTAACAGAGGTGACTTTTGTAGCTGTGACAATGTGACAAATTGCAACTGTCAGTAAAGGTTTTGTCAGCAGTCAAGAGCTGTTCACAGGAAGTGACATGCTACCATTTTTTTAATCATGGAACCTGTATAAAATTTCTGTCAACCAGCTGATGAAAGATTTTGACAAAGAATCATCATCAGTGTATCTTTTTTCTTACACCTTACATTTACTTCTTCTCACACTAACTAAATATTATTGTGGCTACTGGCAAATTCAATGGGGTGGCAGTTTCTATATTAACTATTTGTTTCTTCTGTTTAACCAACCCTGAAGTCTGCAGGGATTGTTACTTTTAAAGCCAATAAAAACACCTGACATCAGAGAGTATATAAATACTGTATTTCAAGTTCCAGTATTAATAAGGATAACTTCCAACTCTTATAGAAACAGCCATAAAATATGTAAAAAGGCCTTTGCATGATGTTTAAACATCAGTGTTACGTTAGTTCCCAATTTTGGTAATGTCATTTACAAACTGCATTGTTTTATAGATTGAAAATAAAGTTACCTTCAAGGGGGCAGGTTCCTAAAGGTGCATTACCATAATAAAATAATTTTAGACTTTTGTCTACTTTCATAATATTACATTGTTTGTAACCAATAAATAAATATGATATGTCAATACCACATTCCCTATATTGGTGAAAAATAACAGTAAGGAAAACGCTGGTACTGCTTGATTCCATGTGTGCCTATTGCCAGTGACTTTAATGGCAAAAACCATGCTGAAAGTTGGATCATGTACAGAGTGACAGATATATTCCACTGACATCACTAGGGGAAATGTTGCATGGTGTCTCTTTTTTACATTAACCTGTTAGTTCATCAAAAATAGTTAATCAAAAAATCACATCCCTGTATATCCTCACCACATTATGTTGATAAAAAGAAAAAAGAGCACCACAATGGATGCATACAAACTCTCACCATGGAGAGAAAGACCTCTGACACTATTATGTCTCTTCATTTTCACAAGGGTCACCCATATGAAGACCGCTGCATAACAATAACAAGAAAGGACATATGAAAGGGTGACACAAAAGAAAGTATTTATTAAAAAAATTATATGGAGTAATAAACGACCAAGAATAGCTAAAGAAATATTGTATAGACATAGATCAATGGGAGGTTTGAGTGTCCCAAACCTTCAGGAATACAATACAGCAGCTCTACTATCACAGTTGTTATATTGGTTTGTCCCTTCACAGCCACCAAAATGTGTAACGATTACTGATGGACAAATTTATTCGGCAGGCGAGAATTCACGCAAAAATTTGCTGGCGTTAAAAACCGAGACATGCACCGAAAATTATGCGACGCGTCATAAATGATGCGTGTCAAAAAAAGTGATGAGACTCGTTTTGCAAATTTTTCGCCAATTCGCGAATTTCGTTGGAAATTCGCAAATTTTCAGCGAATCGAAACGGGTTAGATTCGTCCATCACTAGTAAAGATCGAACAGGATATTTGCCAGTGCAATTATCTTGGGGATACCTAATGGACTCGTACTCACACTCACATTTTTAAGACCTTCCCTACAGTAAAGCATACTTTGACATTGTATGGCACACCATAGCTACTAAAACTAATTGGTTGTCCAGACACAAGCCTTTAGCACCTCTATTTAATAATCCTGACTTCTCACCAGGATTGGAACCTGGTGGGTAGACAAAGGATTTATGCATATCCGTCACTTACGCATATCTGTAATTATTAGTTGGAAAGTTCTTCAAGATAGATATAACATTCCCAACCAAGAAAGATATCGATATAACCAAATATGGCATTTTTTAATTACACTAGAGAAATCTGAAATTTGTGAAGAACTGGATAGCAGCACTGTCTCTGACTTTAGATGAACATTCACAAATGCAATGCATAATTCAGTAAATATATTAGCACAGGAATTTAATAAGGTGTTGAGTAGGTGGTACTTGGTACCCACCCACACAGCTAAATAGAAAGGGGGAGCTAATCCCAATCCCAGAGGCGTTAGGTACAATGTTACATATATTTTGGCAATGTAGCTGTCACGGTCGGCACCCTAAACCGAGAATTGATGTCAAGCACCCTGGTCTAGGCTCGTACTTCTGCCTATAACAGCCACCTTTTACCTTGGGAGGAGCCCTCGGCAAATCGGATGCCACCAGGTTTTAAAACGAGAGGTGCAAGACAAGGGGTTCTGAGCAGACACTACTGTATAGAAAGTACGGATTCCTTACATTACCCCCCTCTCTAGGGGGGCCATTGGACCCCCAGGCTTCACAGGAAACTTCAAATGGAATTGCCTCCTGAGGCGGTCAGCCTTGATGTCCTCAACTGAGACCCAAGAGTTTTCCTCAGGACCAAAGCCCTTCCACCTGGTAAGATATTGTAGCTTACCTCGCACAAGGCGGGAGTCGAGGAACTCTTGGATCTCATATTCAGGCTGACCTTCAACCAACACTGGGGGAGGAACAGACAAATTACGAACATTAGTGGCAGGTTTTAAAAGAGAAACATGAAAGGAATTAGAAATTTTTAAATTAGCGGGTAATTGAAGACGTACAGAGGATGGATTGATTATTGCAATGATGGGGTATGGACCAATGAACCTGGGAGCCAATTTGGGAGAGGGAACCTTCTTGGCTAAATTTTTTATGGGGGCTACAATAAGAGAAAAATTCTTAATAAATTGAAGATAATAATTGGCAAACCCAAGAAATCCTTTAACTGCATGCAACGAAAGGGGTTGGGCCCAATCCAGGACAGCTCTCACCTTGCCTGGATCCATTTCTAGACCCATGCTGGAAATAATAAACCCCAAAAACTGAACAGAAGAGACCTCAAAAGTAAATTTCTCTAGTTTCGCATAAAGATTATTTTCCCTTAGCCTTCGTAAGACTTCACAAACATGATTATGATATTCACTTAAATTGGAAGAGAAAATAAGAATATCGTCAAGATAGACCACTATGAATACCCCCAGCAGATCTCGAAAGATGTCATTGACAAATTCTTGAAAAAATGCGTGTGCGTTACAGAGCCCAAAGAGCATTACTAAATATTCGTAGTGGCCGTCCCTGGTGTTAAATGCCGTTTTCCACTCATCCCCCTCTCTAATACGAATGAGATTGTAAGCACCTCTAAGATCAAGCTTGGTATAGACTCGGGCACCTTTAACCTGGTCAAATAGCTCAGAAATTAGAGGAAGGGGGTAGTGGTTCTTAATGGTGATTTTATTTAAACCCCTGTAGTCTATACAAGGACAAAGACCACCGTCTTTCTTACCCACAAAGAAAAACCCAGAACCAGCAGGAGAATTAGAGGGCCGAATTGGTTGCAGGTAAACCCTCTAGTGAGGTAGTTGCTAATACCAGAGGAATACAGACACCATCACATTTAAAACCCCACTGAATAATTTCCCCAGATACCCAATCAATAAGGGGATTATGGGCCTGGAGCCATGGTAACCCCAAAATGAGAGGAGAGGAAGCGCCTTCAATGAGAAAAAGGGCTATCTCCTCACAGTGAAGACTGTTGACACACAAAGATAAAAACATAGTTTTCTTAGAGACCATACCTGACCCTAGGGGTCTCTTATCTACTGCTAATATTCTCAAGGGGGCACTTAGAGGGATTAGAGGAATACCATGTTTGGCTGCAAAAGCAGCATCCAGGAAATTACCCTCAGCCCCTGAATCCACAAAAGCAGACAAATTTATAGAGCCCATAGGCCAGGTCAGTTTCACAGGTAACAAAAGATGGAGAGGAAACTCCTGCACCCAAATGGAGCTCCCCATCTCCATTTAGGCTTGGGAGTTTCCCGGCCTCTTAGTACACTGATTAAGGAAATGACCCTTTTCCCCACAGTAAATACATAACCCAAGGGAACGTCTGCATGCCTTTTCCTCAGGAGTTAGATGGGATAGGCCTAATTGCATAGGCTCCTCCTGAGGTAAAGACACAGATGGACTAGAAATCATTGGTTACTAAGTTAGGTCTCATATTGGTAACCCCAGAAAAAGAAGTTCCCCTTTCACCCCTTCTCTCTCTTTGTCTCCTATCTATCTGGATGGCAAGGGTCATGAGGTCATCCAGATTAGAAGATAGGGGGTAATTGACCAGACTATCTTAAATGGATTCGGAAATCCCGATACAGAACTGACTGCGTAAGGCAGCATCGTTCCACCCAGTCTCAACTGCCCACCCGCAGAATTCAGTGCAATACACCTCCGAATCCCGTTTCCCTTGACGCAATTTACGAATCGCAGAATCGGCAGATAATGCACGATCTGGGTCATCGTATAGAATTGCCATGGCGCTAAAGAACAATTCAAGGGAATAACAGGCTGGATCAGAGGTGGGAAGTCTAATGGCCCAAATCTGAGGATCACCCTGAAGGAGGGTCATTACAAATCTTACTTTTTCCTCACCAGTTGGAAATTTCTCAGGAAAGGCAATTTTGGGTTCTTGGCGTCTAGCGGTGTAACCCCACGTTAGCAGAACCCCCAGGATTAGATGATACAGGACTGGACAGCTGCTGTGGTCAGATTGTGGAAACCCTGCAGGTGACAGTTTTGTTTCTGTTGCTGTTCCTCTATGCATTGAAGCAAGGTGGTCAGCCAGCTTCAGTACTTCTGCCTATAACAGCCGCCGTTCACCTTGGGAGGAGCCCTCGGCTAATCAGATGCCGCTAGGTCTTAAAATGATAGGTGCAAGACAAGGGGTTCTGAGCAGACAAAGGGGCAGGACTGTATATAAAGTCTTGAGGCCAAAGGTCATGGTACAGACAGGAGTAGGCAGATTCGTGGTCAAACAGGCCGGTCGAGGCAGGCAGATAACAAGAGTCGTCAGGCAGGCGAAGGGTCAAAACCAGGTGATCAATCAGAAGGATGAGACAGAATCAGTAGTCAAATAACAGGCATGGGTCAGGATACAGAGAATCAGAATAGTCAAAGCTAGGCAGGGTCAAGAACAGGTACATGCAGAGGTAAAGCAGAGGTAAAGGCACCAGGATTAAACCTATCACAGGCAATGTTTTTTAACAGAAAAGTCCCTTTAAATATTTCAAATTTCGCACCATAGTGCGCTGACATCATCACGTCAGTGTGCATGCGCATACAAAACCCGGAAGTTCGAGCTGCGCGCACACTATAGGACAGCCAGCAAAGAGGAAGAGTGGCGGCGCGGCAGGCATCCCCGCAGCACCACTAGACAACCAGGGTACAGATTCCTTACATTTATGGACCAGAGTTTACAAATTAATTTACAAGGTACTGCAAGTGAATATAACTAAATGCCCAGTAGAAGCTTTACTGAATAAGAAGATAGAGGCAATTAATAAGTCACAACATAAATTAATTACGTATTTTTTCACTGCAACTAAACAAACTATTGCAAAAGCCTGGTTAACCTCACAGTTGGTTTTCCCTGAAGTCAAAAACAGAATAGATAATGCATTTATTATGGAAAAGTTAACTAGTATAGCACTGGATATGCAGAAGCAGTTCATGAAAGTTTGGGTCCATGGATACAATACCGGAATGTATTAGCCAACTTCTGAATGGAAAGGGAAGGGAACCCTTTGGCATTGAACCAATGTTAACTTGACTATAAAATACTAAGTGCAGTCAATGGAAGGATTCCACTCTCCTCCCCCCATTTTCTTTTTTTTTCTCTTTTTCTTCTCTTTCTTTCCTGTTTTCCTTTCATTCCCAACCCTATACCTCAGGTTACTTAGTGAAGTATAACTTCTTATATAACACATTTACACTTTAGATGGCTCATGCAGTTAAATAATGAGTCAAACAACTGTGTCATATATAATGTTTATTTGAGATAATTTACATTCAATGGCTATACAACTGAACATGAAAAACAAATGATATATAATGTAAATGTTAAAAACTTGCAATAAAGAAATGTTGAAACAAAAAAAATGCAACAACATCTCTGGAGTGTTCACAAAAAAACTGGAAAAACATGAAAATGTGATGTGGGAGAAGGTATTGTGGATCAAACCAGAGTTTGATATGGTATGGATAAATAGGGGTGCAAATCTAATACTTTACAGAGATCAAGAAACATTGTGTTGAACTGCATCTGTTTAGCAGGAAATGGGCATTTTGTTGAATTAAGGGATGGATAGATTCATAGTGCCAAATAAAGGAAAAGGCTCTTTCAGCCTGCTAATTGAAACTAACATTTTGGAGAAAGTAAAAAGGCTAGTTCCCCTTTAAATTATCTTTAAGTATGTATGATGTAGACAGTTTTTTTGAGTTTTTTTATTCATTTAGTTTTATGTTCAGGAGCTATCCATTTTGGAATTTCAGCTGCCATCCAATTTAACCTAGCAGCCAGGTAGTTGTTTGAATGAAAGGTTGGAAGATGAAAAGGAGAGGGCCTGACCATAAAGATAAATAATAAATAGTAACAATAACAATACAATTGTAGCTACAGAGAGCAATAGTTTTTAGGCTGTCAGGATCAGTTACTCCCCATTTAAAAGCTCATAAGAGACACAAGTAGAAGGCAAATAATTAAAATGTTATTTTATAAACTGAAGACCAGATGAAAAGTGGGTAAGAGCAGGGTAATTTATATAATACTAAAATATTACTTAAAGGGATACTGTCATGAGAAAACATGTTTTTTTCAAAACACATCTGTTAAAAGTGCTGCTCCAGTAGAATTCTACACTGAAATCCATTTCTCAAAAGAGCAAACAGATTTTTTTATATTCAGTTTTGAAACCTGACATGGGGATAGACATTTTGTCAATTTCCCAGCTGCCCCTGATCATGTGACTTGTGCCAGCACTTTAGGAGGGAACTGCTTTCTGGCAGGCTGTTGTTTTTCCTTCTCAATATAACTGAATAATATGCAGTGGGACATGGGTTTTTACTATTGAGTGCTGTTCTTAGATCTAACCGGCAGCTGTTATCTTGTGTTAGGGAGCTGTTATCTGGTTACCTTCTCATTGTTCTGTTGTTAGGCTGCTGGGGGGAAAAGGGGAGGGGGTGATATCACTCCAACTTGCTGTACAGCCATAAAGAGTGATTGAAGTTTATCAGAGCACAAGTCACATGACTAGCTGTCTAGTCAGATTTCAAAATGAAATATAAAAAAAACATTTTTCCAATGACAGTATCCCTTTAAAGGCAAACTACCTCTTTATCTTTCTACAGGACAATAATTTTAAACACAAGGCCAAAGTCCCTTTGGCTCAATAACAAAGCATAGAATGTCCAAATAACTCAACCAAGTTCAGTTTGAAACTGCAATTTAAAACATACCTGCAACTTGAGCATCGTGGAGTAAATCAATAATGGACCAAAAACAAAACATGAACAGCTAGTGCATAATTATTGCTGTATTATTGTTATTAAAATATTATTATGTAGGGATTTATTACTAATACAAACATCATATTTTACTAAGATTATTTACAACATAAAACAATGTAAGCAATTTTGAGATTCAGTTTTGAAATAAGAAACTACACAGAACAACATTTCAGTGAAGCATTTTTTATTCATCGAAACTAGTGAAGGGTCTGAATACTTTGGCAAGGTACATTATATATAGATATATTCTTATATAGATGTAAAAAAGCTGAAACTGTATTCAAGGGTTGAGAACAGCTGGTGCCTGGTGTAATAAAATTGATGTATAGGACAATAAAAATGACATCCAATGCCCTCACCACCCAGAAAATCTCTACAAGTCAGATAGATGACAGGCTTAAGCAACACAGAAACTAGATTGATCATCCAAACGAAAAGTATATGTGTGCTGTACAGTGTGATATAGTGTAAAATGTGAGTAAAGACCTTTGCTTTATTCACTGTGTGGGTTTGCTAATGAAGCATTTCAAGGCATTCACAGACTGCAGTTATCCCAATGTATTAAATCTGCATTAGCTGTCTAATATGTTACTTGATTCCACTGACACGAAACATGGTATATATACTACAAGTTGAAAGAATAGTAGGCAACTGGAGATATGCAGATGCTAATAGTAAGTAATGGTTGGGGTAAAGAGAAAAACCTGATTTACTTTGGGTGGTGAATCTTCATGTTACATAACCTGTCTATATATTGGCAGATAAGCTTGGCCAGCTTTTGTCAAACTGCCTAAAACCTTAACACATTTATACTGAGGCACATTAACCAAGGGTCGAAATTCAAATTCATGTGAGTTTTTTTAAACTCCCATAAACGCCAATGAACTTGAAATTCAACCAATTGAAATTTAGCATTAAAATAGAATGTCAGGAAGGCTGCAAACATCACCACATTGATCCCTGGACCTCTCCCATTGACTTATACTGCAATTCGGCAGGTCTTAGGCCAGGAGTGTTCAACCTTTTGGCTTCCCTGGGCCACAGTGGAAATAAAAAAATCGTCTGGGGCCACACATGAACACTTTTGCTTTGTAAAATGAAGAAAATGCACAGAAAAGTTCTACAATACTATTTGGATAACCATATAGAGCTACATTATACACTGGAATATGGGACACCTGGATATTAAATAGACTTATTATTATTACTACAACTGGGCAATGGACAGAGTCACCCTACTGCCTACTCCTATAGCCTTTGCAATATAACATTTCCTCGGGAACCAAGCATTTCAAGCTGGGCCGCATTTATATCCATCCTGGGTCGCAGTTTGGACACCCCTATTTTAGGTAGTGAATATTCAACTGTAGTCAAACTGGAGTTCTTAAAGGGCCATAGTATGATAAATCTTGAAAATCAAATTCTAGAGGGCAGATTTACTAAATTCACATGAAGGATTGGAAATTCGATCGAATGTTTAAAAAATTTGAATTTGAATTTCGAATATGCAAATGAGGTAACTTCAAAATTCAACAGATTCGAATAATTTGAATAATTCAAATTTAATTGTATTCGAATATTCGATGGTCGAAGTACTTCCCCTTTAAAAAAAATTCGATAGGCCAGTTCACCAACTTGGACCTTCTGAATTGCTTTAAAACCCTATGGGAAGCTCCCATAGGTGTATTAAAGCATTTTTTTTTTTTTATTTGATCGAAGGGTTAAAATCGTTTGAATAGTTCGATCAAATTTTTTTTATTCAATCATTCGATCATTCGATGGTCAAGTTGCATTTTTGAAATTCGACCACTTCCACTTTAAATTCAAAAATCAAATTTGAGGGTTTATTAACCCTTGAATTCGATTTTTAGTAAATCTGCCCCTTGATTTTTTTAAACAACTCAAACTGATTTTGGATAACTCCCTAGTCAAATTTGACAGTTTTTGGACATAAAAAATTCAAATTCGACCCTTAATTAATCTGCCTCTAAGTGATTTTCAAACATGGTGGTGAATTCATACTGCTGATAATAATATCCGCTCACATAAGTAATCATTAGGTGAATAGACAATTGTGTCAGAAATCCATTGTCATTGCAATGAACAATGCAATGGATATATGTGCCAGACAGCAAGTTGCAACGACTAACTTTCAGTACAGGTATAGGACCTGTTATCCAGAATACTCAGGACCAGGGGTTGTTTTAGATAAGGGGCCTTTCCATAATTTGGATCTACATACCTTAAGTCTGCTAAAATAAACCTAGTATGATTGTTTAGGCTTCAATAAGGATATAGTTTAGTTGGGATCATATACAAGTTACTAGTCAGAGAAAAGGGAAATCATTTTAATTATTTGATGATAATAATGGAGTCTATGGGAGATGGACTTCATGAAATTTGGAGTTTTCTGGATTTTGTAAAGTTCTTATAAGTTCATTTACTACAGAAGCAGGGTTGATAACTGGGCTTTTCGGTTGCTGCATGGTAAACTGATGCTAAAGACAGCCATACAACTACCAATAGTAGAAAAGAGCTCAGCCAGCACAACTAGCTCACTTTCAAGTAATTTCTTAAGCTTCATACAGCTAAATGATAGGCTGATAGGCTTTTATAGGAACAGGTTCTGTAACTGACTTTTCTTTCATAATAGGACTGTATTTTGGATGTAAAGATTTCAATAACTCAAAATACATACTGTGAAATAAAGTTGGGGCAGACATTCTGTAGAAATGTGTGTTAGATGGCTCAACATGGCATTCCATTTCAGCAGATCTCTATAACAACCATACAGTACCATGTGCATTCAAAAACAAAATAAAATGCAATAGCTGCAGGGCTCGATTTACATAATGGGCACCCCTAGGTCCATTGCCGTTTGTCACCCTGTCCCCTCCCCTTCATTCATGAATATTTTCATCATTGGGACTTGAGCAATGGGGATTGACTCACAGGAAATTTTAAAAAACACCGGCGGCCCAGTGTTTTTGAACCAACGTGGGTGTGGTTGGGCAGCATGCCACCCCCTAAAATCTTGCTGCCCTAGGCCTGAGCCTTGGTGGCCTTTCCATAAATCTAGGCCTGAATAGCACATTTGAGGTTTGTGTCCACATTCATTCTTCACTTAAGTAAGTTTATCTTCTGGTGTTATTTTAATTTTATTTTGTGTGTTTTTTTAATTATTTAGCTTTCTGTTCTATTGCTCTTTAATCTGAAATTTTTTAAATATTATCATGTTGACAGGTTCACCAAAAGTATCTGCAAATCATAACCAGCTAACCTAAATTGGACCTTAATATCCAAAGAAATGTTTAATTGTGGACTGGAACAGTACACAATAACAAAAGTCAACTGCAATATAAAATAACACACAGTACTAACAATCTGAAGATGAATATTTAATTTAAAGGAGAACTTGACCTAAATAATAACAAATTACAGTTCACTAAAAACAGAAAATCTAAGCAATTTCCTAATATTGGATCATAAACGATATTGATATTGTAAATGAGGATACTCAAAGAAGTATGTAGGCATTACAGTTTTGACAGGAGGAAAGTTTCTACTGCTACTTTATTTTGATGATACATGTTGTGATGATCAGAAGTACAGAAGAACTGAAAGTACATTGCTTTTAATAACAATTACATTTACACATACTGTAACTTGAAAATAACTGAGAATGTTTAATTAATGAAAAGTTATTTAATAATAGACAGTTGCTCAGTATTGCATTTTCTTTCAGTAGGTCATATCTTTTTAAAAAAAAGTATTTGTAGTATTCATAGTTAGGAGCGTTCTACCCGCATAAATGGTCAGCTTAAAGGGAAACTGTCATGGGAAAACATGTTTTTTTCAAAACACATCAGTTAATAGTGCTGCTCCAGTAGACTTCTGCCCTGAAATCAATTTCTCAAAATAGCTAACAGATTTTTTTATATTCAGTTTTGAAATCTGACATGGGCCTAGCCATTTTGTCAATTTCCCAGCTGCCCCTCGTCATGTAACTCGTGCCAGCACTTTAGGAGGGAACTGCTTTCTGGAAGGCTGTTGTTTTTCCTTCTCAATGTAACTGAATAGTACGCAGTAGGACATGGGTTTTACTATTGAGTGTTGTTCATAGATCTACCAGGCAGCTGTTATCTTGTGTTAGGGAGCTACTATCTGGTTACCTTCTAATTGTTCTTTTGTTAGGCTGCTGGATAGGGGAAAGGGAGGGGGTGATATCACTCCAACTTACAGTACAGCAGTAAAGAATGATTGAAGTTTATCAGAGCACAAGTCACATGACTTGGGGCAGCTGGGGAATTGACAATATGTCTAGACCCATGTCAGATTTCAAAATGAAATATAAAAAAATCTGTTTGCTCTTTTGAGAAATGGATTTCAATGCAGAATACTTCTGGAACAGCACTATTAAATGATGCATTTTTGAAAATAAAACAATTTTTCCCATGACAGGATCCCTGTCCAAATTGCTCACCATTTCAGAAAAAAAATTTATGACACACCCTTTGATTTAATAAAGATCTTGATGTACTTTGCTGAAAATGCAGTTGCACTGTACATAAAAATAAACATATACACTTGGAATTGATATATCCGCTGTGAATCAACCAGCTATAAATGAGCATTTCATATCTGAACATGATAAAAGAATAACAGGCCCATATCTCATCTTTCATTTCAACATTATTTATTTTTTATAATCAAGGGATTCTGATACTGCATATTCAGTGCAACAATTATGGTAACAAATTACCAAGCAGGCAGATGTTTCAAGACATAATATATTGACTCTAGTTGATAACTATATTTCACATTGTGCTTCAAGTTGCAACTGTGATGTAACACTTCACAACTGTGTAATTATCTGTAAAAGCCTTCTCATATGTCACACATTTCCTACTTTAGGTTTCAAATAAGGTTTTAAATGATAAAAAAAAACTTCATTTGACTCCATTTGTTGACCTACATTTTAACTTTTAAAAAGACATCCCTCATTGCTGTACTTTAAGATACCACTAATAATTTTCTATCCAAAATGGGATGAAAAGAAGCATTAAAAGCACTTTAATTGCACCTTTAATGCACCTTCTTAATATAACTATATCCCCTACTATGAAAATTGAATGTGAACATGCACTTCGGGAAAACTCATATTGAGTTTTGTGGCAGCAATGTAAGAGTTATGGATTGAAAAATATAAAATTAATACAATTTAACCTCCTTGTGGATGTAATGTTAATGACTAAATGTAAGTAAAGGAAGCATTTGAAAAGGAAAAAGTGGGCTTTATTCCATTGCCATAATAAGTTTTAATTAGTGAATGTGAATATCCTTTATCATTTTGAGCATTTAAGAGGTGTCCTAAAGGAGTTGACTTCAATGTATAACTAACAAGAATTGGTGCTTTTAAAAAAATGTTAGCATTTAATTCTAAAAATATGAATGTAATAAAAGGTTCTATCATTTGTGTCACTTGCATTTTAACCGTTATGCCACAACACTATATTGTATTCAATTGTAGGTCTAAAAGACACTTTTAAAGGGCAAGGAAAGGCAAAGAAATAAAATAAAATTTTTACTTTCTTTAATGAAAATTAAATCTATCTCCAATAT
>CM044439.1:88148706-88159619 GCA_024363595.1 Xenopus borealis
TAGGTCATACTGAACCTTAAAAACAACCATAAAATACTATCGGTATATGGGGTGTAAGTCATATTCTCGATTAAGGCCATGGGGCTCCATAGTTTCTAGGCGGCTTATCCATTTAGCTTCCTTTTTTATTAACAATTTGGCCCGGTCTCCACCACGGCAAAGTTTTTGCACACTATCTATCACCTGAAATTTCAGTTCTTGAACCCCGTGGCCCTTTTCGACAAAATGGCCCGAAACCACTTGGTCCAACTTTTTAAGTCTAATGGCAGATTTATGTTCACGTATTCTGTCCTTAATAGCACGTGTTGTTTGACCTACATATAAACTACTACAAGGACATTTTATCACATACACTACAAATGTTGTGTCACATGTATAGAAGTCATTTATTTTAATGGGGGTACCCTTCTGGGGATGGTATACTCTATTCCCTTTCAAAACATTCGAACAACAATTTCATGAGAGACAAGGAAATGTACCATTGTTTTTTGGGCGTAAGGTTCGTTCCCGTTTTATAGCTCCCCCTACATCAGATTTGACTAACACAGATCCAATCGTGTTGCTTCTTTTATAAGACATAAGGGGCATACTCTGAAAGGCTTCCACCCCAGGTATTCCATCTCTCAGTATACCCCAATGGTTTCTAATGACCTCCGATTGACTTATTGTACTGAATTTAGACACAAAAGTAATGCGTTTTGAATTCTATTTTCGTAGATGTCTGCACAAATTTATATGAGGGTTCTCGATTTCTGCTCGTGGTTGCTAAAGGAAACCTGAAGGGTAACCTCTCTGCAAAAAATTTTTTCCATCTCATCCAACCTTTCTTTCGCCAGTTTCTCATCCGTGACAATACGTTTCACATGGACAAATTGATATTTAGGTAATTAGTTTCTGTTTTGGACTGGATGAAATGACTTATAATGAAGCAAACCATTTCTATCTGAGGGTTTACGATAGAGGTCAGTCGTCAGGTTTCCACCCCTCCTCAGGACTAAGGTGTCCAAAAATGCAATTTTTTCACTATCTGAGTAAAAAGTGAAATTAATGAAAGGTAAAGCAGCATTAATTTCCTCATGAAAAGCATTTAGGGTACAAGGTGGCCCTGTCCAGATTGCGAACACGTCATCGATTAAACAAAACCATGCTATATAATGCTGTTTAAATAATCTATTGGAGTATACAAATTTTACTTCAAAATTGTTCATAAAAATGTTCGCATATGACGGGGCCACATTGGATCCCATTTCTGTACCCCTCTTTTGAAACTAGAAATCATCCTGAAACATAAAATAGTTATTATGGAGTACCACTTCCAAATAGTGATGGGCGAATCTACCCAGTTTCGCTTTGCCGAAAAAATTAGCGAAACGAGTCTTTTTTTTGTGAATTTTGGCCAGGTGAATTTTCGCTGGCGTTTCGCGAATCGCGGGAATTCGCCGCGAATTCACCCATCACTACTTCCAAACATTGCATCACAAAATTTTTGTGCAATCTTCCATCAGTTCGATACGGACAGCCTCCAAACCCCCATCATGTGGGATGGAGGTGTAGAGGCTCTCGACATCAAACTTCACCAAAATTGCATGTGATGGTACCCATTCAATATTGCGCAATTTTGACAAAAAATAATTGGTGTCCTTTAAATAGGATCTGTGTTCAAGTACATAACCGTTAATTATATTATCAACAAAAATTGAAAGTGGAGAAAAGACAGAATTCATGCACGCCACAATTGGACGTCCTGGTGGATTATTTAATCGCTTGTGGATTTTCGGCAATACATTTGCTGAGCTGGCTGATTTTGTATAGCAGCCATCGGTCCTCAGCCTGCATATTCCAAACCCCACAATTCCCTGCACATGTGATTTCAATAAAGATAGGAACATCACAGTACAATGCATTGTGGGCTATGTAGTTCCTGCATGCTTTCTGTAAGCTGTGGAGAAGTTGTTACAATTTGTAATATCAATGTTTATCATCCCTCCTTCCCTGCCAGGATTTCAAATGATGCAGAAAGAGAAGAACAGCTGGATTTTGGAATAGAAAATGGCATTTATTCATACTTTTTGAAGAAACAGGTAAATGTGATGGGTATGTTAGGGGTTTGTGTTATGTGGACCTCTTTATCTAATTTCAATTTGGAAGCCGGAGTTCCCCTTTAAAGAGATGCTGACACCAGAAATTAAAACTTAACTTACATCATACCATTGTCTTTACATGCTATTTATAATATCGCCATAAAAGTATTTGCTTATGCGCTTACATTAGCTATCTGATCCCCATGTTCCTCTATGAGGGGTGCTGCAATAACCATTACCATTAGAAGCTATGACAGGTTGAAAGGGGACATTCATATTGGCAAAATAGTCAAGTTTAGAAACTTCAAATAACAATTACTTACCAAAGCAGACCTCTCAGTGAAAAGTGATCAATGTGGCCTATAGGTAATGTTTGGGGGCAGATTTATGAAGGTTCAAATTTTTAAGTTAAAAAACTTTGAAATTCGACCATCTAATTTTTTACAGTGTTTTTTCAATCAAAAACGGACCATTTTTTATCGAATAAAAATCAAATCATTCGAATCGTTTGATTTGAATGATTTTCAAAAAAAATTTAGATTTTTTAAATTTTCCAAAACATTCTTTAAAGGTTCTAGGAGGTCCACCATAGGCTAAAACATCAATTCAGCAGGTTTAAGGTGGCTAAGGGTCGAATTCAAACTCGACAGTACTTCGATTTTTGAATGGTCAAATTTTAAAATTTGAATCAAATGTTTTTCAATTCAAATCGAATTTTGGCCTATTAGATAGTCAACCCAAACATTACACCAAAATTTTAATTTTTTAATTTGAATTTTCACTTTGACCCTTAGTAAATCTGCCCCTTAATGTAAAATGATATTTTGAAGAGTAGAATCTAACAACCCAGACATTGACCAACGAACCCCGTCATAGATATATGTCCAAATTGAATGTAGTAACGACACAACCTATCATTGATAAACGCTGGTATTCCATTTATATGAATGCTAAAAAGAAGATAATGTGCTTTAGACAATGGGAATGTATCCACAAAATTAGGATTATTACCAAGTTACAGGAAGTCTTTAACACATCTTATGGACATGTCCAGTTATAGAACCCTTCTGGGAAGATATAAGGAATATATTTATATATTTGTATGCCATCCACTACAAAAAGATTCCCTCACGTTCCTGCTGGGCAAACAGTTTACTAGGACAAACAGGGATTCTCAATCCCTAGTAAACCAAGTTTTAAAGCAGGCCTGCTCGCACTTAATTACAGTATAAGCAGAAATCAATAACTACCCCAACACTCCCTGAAGTGGCCAATAGAGTCAACAGTAGCAAGAAGTTTGAATCCAGAATAGCCCATATTCAAAACAAAACCCCTCAATATATGTAATATAGGCCATGTGGGAACTCAAGGGCTTGCAATGACCTACACTGCTAGAACCCTTCCCCTCTACTTATCCATGAAACAGCTTACCATCCAAACTCTGCCCCCCTATTCTCTCAGCACAATCCATATCAACCCACAAGCCAATGTCTAGACAATGTGACCATGCACACTTAAGTTGGGTTGCCTACAGGCTACAGTATATCTTGAGAACCTTGAGACCAACTACTGTATTTCACTATGTGAACGTTTTGATGTACTTTTAAATGCTGCTGATGTGATCATTTTCTTTAATACATTTTTATTTTTGGGCACTCCTGCCTAAGGTATTTGTTCAAGACTATTAACCAAAGGTCTGAGAGCCCTATACATGCGCAAATGTTATGCAGTCTAAAGGACATGCCATCACCAAATAAGGTTACAATGTAAAAGGGTTGTTTCAGAACCATCAGTGTAGAAAATGATTAACCTATACCTTTTTGATTTGCAATTAACTTTAAAACTAACATTTTATTCTTTTATACGTTTTGGTTTGGGGACATCAAATGGCCCCTAAACCCTCAAAAAAATCCTGTAATCTAAGTGTTAAAATAGAACTCATTACTGTAAAATTCAACTACTCTCTATTTGTTGCTATGGGATTTTGGGAGGCATATCTATCAGTGGATGAAAGTTGGAGTTGGAGTGGATGGAGTCCACCATCTTTTGAGGGGCCCAGTGCACATTCCCTACCTGGCCCTGTAAGTAATAGAGGGGTGCATTTTAACAACTATAGAAGAAGTAAACCCAGTGGTCCAGGCCTCCCTGTCCCTGGGTCCCTCAACTACCCAGGTTCTGTTTCTTCTGTAGTTATGCCACAGGTCCCAATGAATACTGCTTTGAACACTTTTGCAGTTTACATGTTCTATTTTTAGCGGTTTCTGAGATATTAGGAGTATAAAGTAATAAAAGGCAAAATGTTTGTCCAATTCCAGTAACCCATAGTGACCAATAGTATATTTTTCTTTTAAACAAGAGATCAGAAAATGCTACCTGCTCTGTTAGCATAGAGATAGTAAAAGTAAGGAAGAGAGCCAGGATGCAGCATGATTGTGCATAGCAAGGGAATGGAGAATTAGCATTACAATGGAAGGGACAACAATATCAAAAGCAGATGATAAATGCTATAGAATCAGCATACAGAAGTATCTTCCAGACTGGGTAACCTGGAGATCATAAATTATTACTTGCAGGAGACAGAAAACTCTCTAAATGCATTTGATTCCTGTAGAGTACATGCATTGTACACATTAAACATATTTAGCGCTTTGTTGGAACACCATTTAATTACAGTATGATTAGTGCATAGTCATACTGCTTTTTTCTTGCACTATGATCCCACAGGGGGTTCTTTATTAGAGAATCAGACTGCACAATATTGATAAGTTCATTGTTCAAGAGCCACAGCATGCACATGAAAGCTGAATTCACTACCTGCCTCAAAGACAGTGCAAGCATTATGTAATATAATACTATTAAAGATTGGGAGGCAACATACTTCCTTGTCAGTACAGGGGTGCACTTTACACTTCTGTAGAGGAGAAAGTGCTGTGTTCTTTTTGTATCCATGGTTTTACAAGTGCTTTGTTCTACTGTGAGCTTTTCTCCAATTCATGTTAAAGTGCCCGAAGGGAGAATCGTTATTTTATGAAAATTCTTTAATGCATGCAAGTCAGTAACCTTTGCCAGTGCCCAATTTTGTACCTAAAACCATTTTGAATATTGAATCTTGTCCCTGAACTATGTTGTATGGATTTGTTATGAACATAAGATGCAACATTTGAGGCCAGTTTGCTATTACCAATTTAATGTCAAAATGCAAATACTTTGTGCAAGCAATTTTCCTTTGCAAAAATTTAATATAACGAATTTGAATCTGCAAAAATATATGTGTGCAGTGTATATAAAAAAATCTTCTTATTGAAAAGTCATTATATTGCACCAGAAAACAGCTAGAACATAGTTTTGTAGGTGAATAACAAGGTATTATTATAATTAACATGTATTTCTATAGCGCCAACTTGTTTCATAGCGCTGTAAGGTAAGGACATTATCTAGGTCTACAAACCCAACACCATCTTATACATAATCTTTTGCCATTTTCTTTTGTCTCAAAATGATGTGGGTGAAATCATTATTTGATTTCTAGACTACTGTCATGCAACAGCATGTTATTTAGCTGGCACCAACTTCAACATGCTGTTGCCATTAGCCTGGCAAATGATATCATAGCAACTTACTGTAGGATCTCTGCCAAGTACCAAAGAAGTAATAGGTGTGCAGGCAGTTTCATAGTTGCATATTTAACCTACCCAGCTGTAGCCTATTTTTGTAAAAAAGTTATTAAACGTGTTAATTAAATATACAATTTTTTATTGATTGATGTTTGCCTTCTCAAGAATGTGATTGTAGAATGACTGAAAGCATCAGTGTTATATTGTTTGATACCTCATGTCTTGTATATTTCTTATTTCCATCTGCAGTATATTAAATCATAAGAATAGTGACACATATTTAGCATCCTGCAGTATAACATTGTTATTTGACATTGTTATGAAAGCAGAAACTATTTTGCAGTTTAATCTTCACTCTTCTTTGTGAGTTATTTTTAATTGTCAATGTATGTATACGTTAATAAAAATATATGTTTTCTGTCCTGAAACAACACCAGTTTGGCATTTGTCCAAAGTAAAATTGAAAAAAAAAATCAAAAAGGCACGCTTATATCGAACCAAACCAAGATACAGCAAATATGTCACAGCAGGAGAGGAAAGCTTCTGGGGAAAAGGCAAAGCTGTGTGACAGATGGAAAGGTCTCAATGGATGAATGGTGCTACTACAAATAAGTAGCAGGCAGCCACAGGGAATCAAATAATGATTAGAAATGAAAAACGATGGTTATACAATGGAGACATTTTGACTAGAGCTGCAGAAAAAAAGTAAGGTTGTGATTATAAAATATATGATTATATGTGTATGGCACCAATATTTATAAGCAACATAATGTGCTGTAAATCACAGCACAGCAGATATTGCAGGAAGCTGATTCTTTACCAGACAACCGAAATCAGCAAAAAAAATAAAAAAAAACCGTTGGTACAAGAGACTAGTCAGTAGTTCCTTTGTTAAGATCTGGTATACATGGTAGTTGTGCTTTTTACATTAGAATGTGGTGCACATTTGGCAGCTTAGGATAAGAGGCAGGCCATAATTATATGGGGATTTGGTCTTAACATCACAAAAGCCCATTGTACGCGACAACAATTTTATATAATTACAATATCAACTAACTAATATCAGTTGCAGTATTAATTATACAAAAGGTAGCATTCACAATGTGTGTGACAAATGTAAAAATCTAAATGGAATAGCTGCATAGTACCCAAAAATAAATAATTGGAAGTACTGTACAAAGTCTTTGGCTGTATACTCCCATTTTATTACGTGGAGCAGCCAGAAGATGACTTACTTTCAACCATGACTCATGATATAATTACCTAGGCTATCTACAGAAACAAAGGGAGAGGAGATATTTTTCAACTGCAATGACCATAATATTTTTACATTTTATTATTTTATGCCAGAAAATGATCTCTATTCAAGAATTGAATGTGGAATGGAAATTGAGGGTAACATCTTAAGTTCTTGGGGTTAGCTGAGTGTGATCCCTATAGGACATTGTTGTCATTTGTGATAGAGTGTCAGGAATTCCACTTACCTGGGTCCTCGGCTCCGGTCCTCCCAAGATGGCGGCTTCCACGAGGATGGTCGCGCCGGAAGTGCACGTCTGAATAGCCGCCCGCGTCAGAAGCGACGCACCCGCGTCAGAAGCGACGCGCTCGCGTCAGAAGCGACGCGCTCGCGCCGGAAATGACGCGCCGATGCAGGAAATTGACGCCTACTGATGACATCACCTTTTGGCGCCAATTACAGCCTATTTAAGGAACATTTGGACACTTGATCTTTGCCCAATTATAGGTCTTAGCTTGCTATTCCTGGGTGTGATTCTACTGATATTCTGATTATTTGTGTACCGACCTCTTGCCTGGATTACTTGATTTTGAACCTCTTCTGCCTGGACTGATCTTGTTGCCCGTTTGACCATTCTTCTGTTTTATCCCTATCTGTACTGCGAACTTGGACTTTTGCTACCTCCTCCCACGGTCCTTACTACCTCTGAGGCCTTTTGGCCTTACATAGAGAAATTGCCCTCTTAGTATTAATATTTTTTAATATAAGCATGGCTTAGTCAGACTGCATCATCTAGGTAAAATGTAGAATTCACAACAATTTGTTTCCAACCTAAGCTTTTTTTAAAAATAGGAAACATTGTTTTTATATCACTAATTTATGGCTATACTGTAAGAACCAAATTATGGATGTCATATTTATAAATTTTTCATTATTATTGCACACTTTTTTATACTTTTATGAATGGTAGTTGGCTGCATTTCAAGTTTTACTAAATAATACCTAATGTTTGCCAAATGAAACAAACCAATGTTTTATATTTCAATATTTTTATTGAGTTTTCATTGCAAGAAAAAAAAACATTGTTACATAAGTATAAACATATGTTTCCTCTTTTACCTTTTACATATTATGTGATAAGATATGTTAACAATTCTTTAAACTGTTTAAACTGTTTAACTTGCAGACATGTCTAAGAAATCTTGACCACATTCCATTGTAAATATGAAGGAGAAGGAACAAGAGGAACCAGCAGCGGGTCAAATGCTCAGGAAGGTGAACAAACCAATGTTTTAAAGTAATTCTGATATGTAATTTTCACTGTATATTGAAATTTTTATGAGTACCTATATTCCATAGGCTTCTGATCTTCAGTGCATGTACACCTTTCATTGCAAGTCAACGTTTTCTGTTATATTCTTGAACAGCAAACAAGCAAATTACAAACTGTGTCCATGTAGTAGCACTTGGTCCAAAGGATAAGATAAGAGTACAGGTATGGGGTAGTTATCACGAATGCTCAGGACCTGGGTTTTCCAGATAAGGGATCTTTCTGTAATTTGCATCTCCATACCCGAAGTCTGCTAAAAATCATTTAAATATTAAATAAACCAAATATGACTGTTCTGACTTCAATAAGGAGTTATCATATTTTAGTTGGGGTCATGTAAAAGGTTCTGTTTCATTAATAATGTACAAAGAAAATAAGTTTAAACATTTGCACATTATAAACTATTAGCGCAGTTTACACAAACTATTGCCTAATTTCTATGCCATTTGGGGGATACTTTATAGGCAGAGGTTAAGCAGCTACCTGTTCTTATAACAAACATAATGCTGTTTACTTTGTAAATGTATTCATAAGGTTTTCTGTACCTATATTTACCTGTACATATACAATTGTGAATTAAAATAATGTGTTGCTTATATTTAGCTTTATTCATAAGGTTCTCTGTTCACTTGTGATAGGTTGTACCAACATTTGATATTAGTCTAGATGTGTTACTATCACTTTAATGCCAAGTGACTTTTCTTAGCACAAGTTCTGTGTTAAATTAATAATCTACTTCTATTGGGGATTATGCAGATGGTTTCCACGTGGATATTTTTTACTTGAGCATTCGGCTTTTAATGTATAATTCATACTGATGTTCAGAGATGTTATATGAAAAGCTGAGTTTATCATACGTAGTATATCAATGGTAGAACTATTGTAAATGTTCTCTTCTTAAACATGTCTATTTTCATACTTGTATGCATTTGCTCTTCCCCAGTGTTTGTGTGTATTTGTAACAAAATTTGCAATTTTTCCGTAAAAACCTTTGAATTCCTAGGACTTAGAAAAAAATTCAGGACAAGTTCTAGGAAGTCTTCATAGGCTAAAATGGCAATCTGGCAGCTTTAAGGTGACAAAGTGTCGGTGTCGAATTTGAAGGATTTTAAAGACATAGTACTTAAAAATTATAATTTTCAAATTTTTCGATTCGAAGCAAAGTTTGGGCTATTCAATAGTCGAAGTAGCCCAAAATTATTTAAAAATTCAAATTTTAAAAATTCTAATTTTATTTGAATATTCACTTTGACCCTTAGTAAATGTGCCCCCAAGTGTTAATAATTTAATAAGCAATAAATAAAGCCCAATTTTAAAAGATGTGTCCTTTATATAGATGTCACATATCTTAATACTTCTTATTCTTCTGTAATACAAAACATAGCCAAGTATAAATGTGGTTTTCACAAAGCAATTACAGTATTTTATTTGTAGTTTTTTTATTCTATATTACTGTTAAAACCACAAATCCTCATAATAAACAAAGACTAAAGGGAGTGATTGTGTACACATAGTTGTGCTTTGAATGTTGTCATTGGAAACAATAAAAAATAAAAAATACATAACAACACCAATGACATTATATTGCTGAAACTGTACCAGCACATCAGGATTTCTTAAGTCAAGTAAACAGTCTTTTTGCCAGCTAGTAAAGCTTATCATTGTTTACTAACTTGTGAAAATGTGTACTAACCATAATTATTTTCATTGTTGTAATACACTGTACTGTTAGTGATGGGCGAATCTCCCCAGTTTCACTTCGCCGGGAATTCGCCCCTGGCGAATAAATTCGCCCATCACTATGTACTGTACTTTCTAGGCTGAGTATAACTGAGTGAATTTAAGCCATAATGTGAAGGAAATTATTTTAATTCTTTATCAGTGAAACATTTAAATACAATGTTCTTAAAAGGGGTCTTTTATGCGTTCGCAGTTTGACACCAAGGGATGTCTAATAAATAGGTCATCGTAGAATCAAAAAGGTAGATTTGCAGTCTCCAGAAAAGTGTGTTTATTTATGGTATACTGTATATATATTATAAATGGCAACTCTAGTTTCTTTTTTACTTGGCTCTTGTTGACACTTCTTTTATTTTACTCAATACAGCATCCCATAGCAGAATTCCATCTAAATTGTACTTTCCACATCCAGGCACATAATTTCCCAAAAGTTCAAATACTTGCTTCTGTGAGGTAAAGGGTGTCATGCAGAGGGTAGACGCATACACTGCTGCTATCTATCTCACCACTCAACATCAGCTGCTACCATATGCATGTGTCTTCACTGGCTCCCAAGTCCCTCCCTATATTTCATCTCTGATCTCCAAATACAGTCCTTCACATAACCTTTGCTCTGCTTCTGACCTTCGTCTTGTTTCTCCTTACATCACTTCTGCCCATTTTTTCTACAAGACTTCTCTCTGGCTTCTGCTTTTCTCTGGAAATCTCTGCCTCGAGCTGTCAGACTATCTCCTTCTTTCCAAACTTTCAAACTCTCCTTAAAGATCCATCTGTTTAAAGAAGCTTATTCAATGTACCTTAATTGATCAGTCATTGCTGTATACTAAATCCGAAAATTGTTTCTAAAATCCTAATGTCTCAATTGTACCCTAACTTTTACTTTGTAAACTTTCATGTGTAGGGCCTTCTAA
>CM044439.1:88162617-88182102 GCA_024363595.1 Xenopus borealis
AAGGGGGCAAATAGTTTTTCACACCACTGTATGTGTTTTAATCACTCCATTGCAGTCCTCTTCATTGATGACAGATCAAGGGATATTTTACTTTCCTGGTTAATCACAAAAAGAGATTTTGAGTAAATGTATTGTATAACGAAGCAGGGAAAGACCATCAATGGGCTTTAGTTAATGATGGCTCTATAGCCAAACATATTTCTGTTAACAATAATTAGCAATTTTTCTGATATGTTTTTATGGCATTGCGGCTTAATACAAATAAATTGGCAATTTATTTTATCCATGTCAATTACATATGCATGCCTCTACTTTATCCAATCTATGAAACCTGGAGGGATCTGAACAATTCCAAAACTAGGAAGTTATTAGCAAAACAACTGACTCAAAAAGATATGCACATTCAGCTACTGTATATTTTCAGGTTTACCGCAGAGGGTGGAGCACATTTTACTATGTAATACAATGGCCTATTCCAAGCAACTTGCAATTGGTCTTCATTATTTATTCTTTATTATTTTGAATTATTTGTCTTCCTCTTCTACACTTTTCCAGCTTTCAAATGGGGGTCACATGATCTAGGCAGCCAAAAAAAGCTGTAGTTTTGCAAGCTTACAATTCTACAATTATTGTTACTTTTTATTATTTACTTCCATTCAGCCCCTTACCTATTCATATTGCAGTTTCCCATATATTAGCATCTGCTGAAATTCCAGAAAGGAAAGCTGCTGAACAAATGCTAAAAGACTGAAAAACCACAAAAAATAAAAAATGTTAATTGTCTTAGAATGGTAATGTATGTGTCATACTAAACTTTATTACAGTGAACAACTTCTTTAAGGGTTAACCGTTAAGGTACAATTTGTAAAAGCCAAGTCATACAGCCTACTTGTGCAAGAAACCTTCAAATCTTATAAAATACTTATCATTGAAGGCAAAATATATAATAACTGTGCATTAAATAAATAATAAAGAGCAACTGCTAGCAGAAGCAATAGTAACTTTTCTATTGCTCTAAAATATGTGAATTAAAATATGAAAATCATGTTTACTGAAGTACAGCAATGTTAAAATAACAACCTTGCTTTTTTACTGGGATCTAACATCAGGGAACAAGCTAAAATTAATACAGTGCAATCACAATCAAGAGAAACTATAGATCAAAATCAAAAACTGAGGGGCAAAAATGACATGGCCATGCAGAATTGAATTACACACATGCAACACACTGTAAACATTTTCTCTGTGTTTGTTGTTATTCTGCTACATACCTCTCCTTTTGTTGATTCTAAAGTGGTAAGTTTTTTTGTAATGTAGTGCATGTTATCTTTTAAATAACATACTTCAATATGTGGCAATACAGTATATATTTCCATATTTGGATTGTGAAGTGAAAATATATATGTATATGTACAACATATTTTTTTTTACATCTACAGTATAAAAATGCTTTGAGATTCAATCAAGCTTTGAATAAATGGTGGCATATATATTTACACCTCAATCCATGCTGTTGGGCTGCTTTAATTTTTCAATTATTGTTCAAAATACTCAAAAAAGATAACATTTTATTAAGCATGTGTGGTTTCTCCAAGCCTGCCTTCTTTAATTTATTTTCCTGGAATTGAACTGTGTTCACAAGGAAACAAGAGAGCAAGCAGAATGGCTAAATGGCTTTTTAAAGCAATGTCTTCAAAGTGTGTGTGGGGCGAGGGGGGGGGCTTGATTATTAATAGTGAACTCTGGGATGATGGATGAAAAGAACAACGGTATCCTTTAATCATAAAGCACTAACATTCCAGCAGAGCTGGTAAGTGAGTGGAGCAGTAAAACCATTTGAGACATAAACAGATGGATTAGGAAGGGGCTCCTCTGTGGGTTTCTGGACAGATTTCAAAAAAAGAAGACTGATTAAATAATGTGTAAAAAAGGCAATGGATTCTTCCAATCAATAAGCTTTTATGTAACTATATATGTGTTATAATATGTAAACACAGTAGATAACTATAAAATACAGTGATAGGTCATACAGGGGAAAGCATAATAACCCATTTTTTGTTTTTCAACTCTATATTAAATGATCATTCTATTCTACATAACCTTCAGTCATGTAAATTAGAGACAATAATAAGCAGATTTAAAACATTAACTAAGAATCAGTCGGCACATTCTATTCTATATACAGTAAAAACAGTCTTGCATGGAAAATGGTATACATGTATACCTGTTATCCAGAATGCTGGGGTTTTCCTCAAGTCTATCAGAAAATCACATAAACATTAAATAAACCAAATAGGTTGGTTTTGCTTCCAGTAATCATTAATTATCTTATATTGGATCAAGTACAAGGTACTTGTTTTTAAAAATATTATTTGGATAAAATTAAGTCTATGGGATACAGTCCTTCGGTAATTAGATTAGATTAGATTCAACATCACAACATCACCCAGTAGTGCATTCCACAACCTCACTGTCCTCACTGTGAAGAACAAAATGAAAGTCCTTTTCTTCTAGTCTGAAGGGGTGACCCCTGGTGCGGTGATCCTCTTTATGGGTAAAAAGGTCCCCTGATATTTGTCTATAATGTCCTCTAATGTATTTGTAAAGTGTAATCATGTTCCCTCGCAAGCACCTTTTTTCCAGAGAAAAGAACCACAACCTCAATAGTCTACCCTCAACATTTAAGTCTTCCATTCCTCTAACCAGTTTAGTTGCACGTCTCTGCACTCTCTCCAGCTCATTTACATCCCTCCTAAGGACTGGAGTCCAAAACCGCACTGCATATTCCAGATGAGGTCTTACTAATGATCTATAAAGAGGCATAATTATGTTTTCACCCTTTGAGTTTATGCCCTTTTTATGCAGGACAGAGCCCTATTTGCTTTAGTAGCCACAGAATGACACTGCCCAGAATTAGACAACTTGTTATCTATAAAAGCCCCAAGATCCTTCTCACTTAAGGAAACTCCCAACACACTGCCATTTAGTGTATAACTTGCATTTATATTATTTTTGCCATTTAGTGCATAACCTTGCATTTATCAACATTGAACCTCATTTTCCAGTTTGCTGCCCAGCTTCCCAACTTAGACAAATCACTCTGCAAAGTGGCAGCATCCTGCATGGAACCAATAGTTCTGCACAATTTAGTATCATCTGCAAAAATAGAGACCGTACTATTTCAATGCCCACATCCAGGTCATTAATAAACAAGTTGAAAAGCAAGGGACCCAGTAAAGAGCCCTGCGGTACCCCACTAACAACACTGGTCCAATTAGAAAATGTTCCATTGACCACCGCTCTTTGTAGTCTATATTTTAGTCAATTCTCTATCCAGTTACAAATACTATGTTCCAGGCCAACATTCCTTAATTTTACAAGTAACCTTCTGTGTGGCACTGTATAAAATGCTTTAGCGAAGTTTAAGTAAATCACATCCACAGCCATCCCTGAATCGAGGTCCCTGCTTACCTTCTCATAAAATGAAATTAAGTTAGTCTGGCAAGATCTATTACGCATAAAACCATGCTGGCACAAACTCATAGTATTGTTATTTGCTATGTCCAGTATCCTATCCTTTATTAATCCTTCGAAAAGCTTTCCTACCACCAACGTCAGACTAACTGGCCTATAGTTTTGAGGCAGAGAATGGGATCCCTTTTTGAATAGCGGAAACACATTCTCTCTGCACCATGCCAGACCTCAATGAAAAATTAAGTAGAGAGGTTTGGCAATCGCAGAGCTAAGCTCGTTAATTACCCTGGGATGAATCCCATCTGGCCCTGGACATTTGATTATCTTAACATGTTCTAGTCTATTTTGAATTTCAGCATGTGTGAACCATGCATCATCACATATATTACTAGAATTGGGACTATTAATAAGGAAACCTTAATTATCTAGTTTCTCATTTGTGTAGACAGATGAAAAGTATTCATTCAGAATCTGAGGTTTTTGCTTGTTCTCATCAACCAGCTGACCCCTCTCTGTTTAAATTTTTAAAGCATGGGGCCTGTTATCCAGAATGCTCAGGACTTGGGGTTTTCCAGGTAATGGATCTTTCTGTAATTTGGATCTTCATACCTTAAATCTACTAGAAGATCATATAAATATTAAATAAACCAAATAGACTGGTTTTGCCTCCATTAAGGATTAATTAGATCTTAGATTAGATTAATTAGTTTGAATCAAGTACCAGGTACATTTTATTGCTACAGAGAAAAAGGAAATCATTTTTTAACATTTGGATTATTTCATTAAAATGGAGTCTATGGGGGACAGCCATTCTGTAATTTGGAACTTTATGGATAATGGGTTTACGGATACTGTATCGCATACCTGTAGTAGCAAGTTAAAGCTACATGCAGATCACTTTCAGAGTTAGAGAGATCAATTAACTCTGGAACATCAATAAATTATTATCTAGCCTTGGCAGAAACTGTGAGAGTCTGTACAATTTCAATACTTCACAACTTGCCTGAAAGGGCCATCTAAGAGAAGAAGAAGCACTGTGTATAGTGTGTTCGACAGAAAGTAGAAGGGTTTTCCAAAAGACTGGTTTTGAATAATAAAACATGTCTCCCTTTCTAACGGTGAAAAGTTGTCCAAAAACACTAGTGACCAGTAATTTCTCACATTAGGGGGGTTATTTATTAAAGTCTGAATACTAAAAAAAAACTGAAATTTTTCAAAATTATCTGTATTAAACCCCAACGATGGAAAAATTCAGAATCCAAAAATCTAACATCTCAGATCCTATTTGGAGATTTCTGTGGCCTGTGCTGGAATTACCCCGAAAATCCAACTATTTCAAATTTTTTGGGTAAAAATCTGAAAAAAATCGGGCTTTTCAAGGAAAAAAACTGAAGAAATTGAGAGATTCTGATTTTTTTTCATGTTTATCAATCTAAAAAAATTGTGCTATTTTATCAATAAATAAATTGTGGATTCTAGTTTGGTCAGACTTTTTTATTGAAATAGTCATACAAATTTGGATTTTGATAAATATGGCCCCAATCTGTACAGTATTTAAACTTTCACCTTGTTTCTGTCTTGGTAATACAGCTTATCCAATACTTGCAACTGCTATTTACTGCTACTGTATATACTGCTTATTCTGGCAATACAGTTTATATCAATACTTGTATCTGTTAACCCCAATAACTTCTGTCTGGCAGACCTACTCTTTTCTAGTGTCTCTGATAAATATCTGAAACAAACATCTGTGTCCACTCCTTAGTAATCAAGAGATATTTTTATATCCCCAAACTTGGTTCTGGTGTCTGTAAAACTCAGCCCTTTAATAGCTGGTTAAAGGAAAGCTATACTTGAATACTATGAATACTTGAGCAACAGTTTATATCAAATTAAGTGTGTATATTTAAGTAAATATTGCCCTTTTACATCTCTTGCCTTTAACCACCATTTCGTGATGGTCTGTGTGGCTGTGAACTTTCGGTGCATGCGCAGTAGTACAAATGGGCAAATGCTTCCTACTGTGCATGTGCCGCAGAGCGCCGATGGAAGAAGGAAGAAGACGTCGCTGGAGAAGATGGCGCCAGGGAACCTTTCAAGACATTTCTTAAAACACACTTATTTAGAGAAGCCTACCTTCACTCTACCAAATGCAATACCACATATGGTACCACATCTCTCACCCACTTAACTCTGATCTTGCCCACTCCCAAAGCTTGTGTATCATTCCCTTCCTTTTAGATTGTAAGCTCTTTATGCACACGGCCTTCTTCACCTTTTGTACCGGAATTGATTGTGATGTATGTAACTCCATATGTTCTATTTATGTAATTCATGTGATTTAGTTGTATAATGGCATTTAAGTTACAGCACTACGAAATATGTTGACACTATAGAAATACATGTTATCATTAATAATAATAAAAATAATAATAATAATAAGCAATAATACAGCTATGGGGCATATTTATCAACATTTAAATTTTTTACTTCAATTTTGTTTCACTAACTCATGAACTCAAATTAGAATTTGAGAAACTTTAATGTCTGAGATTTATTCAGAGCAAAAAAATCAAATTTAGAAGTCAATGGGAGTTGTTCTAAGAAAACTGTAAGCTTTTTTTCAGTGCAAGTTTTTCATATTTTTTAAAATTAGTAAAATTTGAAAATAGTGAGTAGAAAGCAATTTTTTTCGAATTTTTGATCAAATTACATTTTATAATAAGCATATAATAAGATAATATTCAAGAAAAAAAAACTCATTTCAGTTTCTATAGAAGTTAGTAGGAATTGTTGCTGAAGATTTCAAACTTTGAGCCTCTCTGAAAATCAATGAAACAAGATGATTACTTTTGCTTGCATTTTTTTCTGCAACAAAACACAACTTCAACTAAGGAGTTTTTTCCTTAAATATGTTTGTGCTCAAGAATTTAAAAAAATTTGGTCATGGAAAAAAGTTGAATTTGTTGGGGGTTTTTCACCACTGTGTTTTTTTCCTTGAACCAAAAATGTATAAATCTGCCTCTACAAATTTTTAGCCCATCAGCTCTATAAGCTCTATATTGGTGATAGATGCATGACAAAGAAGGCAGCAACTGCTAAGAGGAATTTACAGCCTTGCTTTTAAGTGTATATTTTATATTACAGTGTCCCTTAGGGTTGCCATCTTTCTCTTGCAAAAATTTCAGCTCAAGCGGAGAGGCACAGGATCTTAAAGGGGCAGGGGCATAGTTCATAGAAATAAAAATACTCATAGCTCTCCAATAGGCGTTTATGCTTTGAGGGAACCTATACTAGGTTCTTCACGAGTTGGTGTAATGAAGGATGTGCTCATTTAACTTGCCCCATAGGGATACTATTTGTGTTTTTTATGCATATACTGTATCTGTGGCAATTAATATACCCCTCTAAAGTAACCAGTGAGACCTGTATAAGATACTATAAGAAATCTGTAAACACTTTAATGTAAATTAATACATATTTTACTTCAGCTGCAATATACACACTTAATCACACAAATAATACAGACAAATCATTTTGCACCTGCTTTGTATGAACACTGTATATTGTAGCATGTGTACAGTATGTCAAACAAGATGTCACACAGAAAAACCGTGATACAGAAAAGCTTGTACTTTTCAAACTTGTAAAATGCTGTAATAGAGAAAGGTGTTGCTCCATTCCTTGTTTAATGTTGGTTGTGAATGCAGGTTTTAAATCATAATTTACTTCTCCCCATAGTCTTTACCTAGCAGTGTTTAAGAGCTCTCCTGATGATTAGTTTTACAGAGAACTATCAAATGCCTGCGCCATGAAGACCGCAGAGGGAAATGTAAGAAAGAAAAGTATTTTTATAAATATCATAATTCAGAACCTTTCAAGATATGTCCTAGATTTGCTAGGCTTCATCAGACTTTAGAGACACAGCATACTGCTTAATGGCAGTGCATGAGTTCACATGTTTTAAAAGAAGCTTAGAAGCAAGACCACTTTAAAGGTTTTGCCTGCCTGAACCAATGTTTATTAAATGTATCCTCTAAGGCAAGCTGTTCATATACTTAACTTTGTTACTAAAGCAGAAGTACATGTTCATGGCATTCTCGGACAGAGAGGTGTTTGATTTTCATTGTTATATGATATGCTTTATATGAATATGTTTTTAATGCATTGAACATACAGCTCAGTAGGCTTTTGAGGTTAGCTTTGCACTAAGAGAGTCGACTACCCCAATTACTATTTTAGTGCAACTGTTGAAAAGTATGATTTTAGTAAAAAAAAAAAAGTTTTTTAAAAAATAGTTTAGCAACCAATAAAATATTAGCATTCAATATTATAACGTCATTCAATAATATTGAAGAATATTGCAGATAACCACTTTTCTTACATTCCCATGAGGTTTTACAAATGTTTTTATGGAAATTTATCCATGGGAAGTTGCATTAAAGAGTATTTAACGTTGAAAATAAATATCTTTTCAGGTTCATTTTCTTATTGAAGAAGCAGTGTAGAATGTATTATTATTATTTTATAATAATTGAGGTTCTCTAATGTTTTATTGCAATTAATATTATGGGACAAATTTATTAATGTAGAGCAACATATGATTGATCTAATTAATCAGAAGTTGTTTGATTGCTTTGCGGCCAAATGCTATTATGTTCTGTAGTGCATTAGAGGTCAGTGGCAACACCGAGCTCTAACATGGGATGTTAGAAGTGTGAAGAGTGCAATGACATCTAGTAAGTGCAGAATGAAAAGTGAATGTAATTGCCTGCCCCGCCTCTATGTCTAAGGGAAGAACTACATGGTGCACCTCCAGCCAACACATTGATGAATGCGATGAAGTGCATGTGATGTGTCGGATGTCCTGAAGATATAGGAAGTGAATGAGAAATTACAGGTAAGAACTAAATTTTTTCCGCGTCTTCATCCAACAGTCAGATAAATGTAGTTCTTACCAGTGATTTCTCATTCACTTTTTGTATCTTCAGGACATCCGAAACGTCGCATGCATTTCATCTCATAGCAAGGTGTCGGCTTGAGACGCACTGTGGAGTTAGGCATAGACAAGGGGAAGGAAATATATGATTGACAGCTGGGAGTTTTAAATGAGTACATAACAGGTAGAGTTGTTTTAATTAAAAAAATAATAATTTGAGTTTCATGTTTAATTTTAAGAGGACTTTTATTATACAACTTTCTGTGTTTGGGTGACAGGTCCCCTTTAAAGGACAAGGAAAGTGTAAAATAGAATAAGGGTAGAAATGGTGTATTTTGTATACTAAACATAAACATGAACTTACTGCACCACAAGCCTAATCAAACAAATGATTTATGCTTTCAAAGTTGGCCACAGGGGGCTGTCATCTTGTAACTTTGTTATACATCTTTGCCTGACACTGGCACTGCACATGCTCAGTATGGTCTGCTTGAGTTCTGCAAGGCTGGTAAGTAAGGTAGGGGCTCCCCCTGCTGTTCATAAGTGATTGTTTCCCTGCCAGAAGCACTAAATGAAGGGAGAATTTCACTACATACAGTCAGGTTTCTTATAAAAACAGTACACATTTTAAAATTAAAGTATATTGGAGATCGATTTCTTTTTCATTAAAGAAAGTAAAAATGGGATTTTATTTCTTTGCCTTTCCTTGCCCTTTAAATACACAAACTAGCAAAATATTTCCATACCCGGGTAATGTTCGCTGCATGATAAAATGCTATACCTGAATTAATTTGTTCTTAAGAAAGATAACATTTTTACAAAAGCAAATTTAATATGCAAGAAATAAAGAATGCATAAAATAGGAGTAACAGAAAGATTACATAGCTAGAATTTTAGACTTAAATTACTTTATATCATATTAAACACAGTTGGTTGCTATACCATATATGCCATGCTTTAATAAGGCTTATAATTCTAAAACTCTGTTCATTACAGAATGAAGTGGTGATATGAACACAGTTATGCCTATAATTCTTTTAAGGTGTGTTACATTTTGCCATCAGAAGCTTTAATAACCCTATAAATGAATTAACTTGTCCTTGGAACCAACAGTCACAGACATTGACTTGCTTTCAATATTTCCATATTAATAAAAATCCTAGATTCATAGCACAGATACTATAGGCAAAAAGTCAAGCCACTCGGTATATTATAATTTATATCATTATAAAATGTATATAGGGAATAATGTACCCCCTAGTGCAGAACATAAGAAGATTACTGTAGAAGCCCTGAGGAGTTCCAAGACTATATTAAGACACCAGGCCACTGGTTCTGTGGGTATATAATTTTTATAATGTGTAAGTTTCAGTGAGCCATGTGGTATTTTGCATTAGTGAGTACCACTGATATCTGTCAACTGCACTATGCACTGTGAGGAGTATTTTTATTATTATTATTATTAACATCTATTTATAAAACACCAAACTATTCCACAGGGCTGTAGAATAAATGAGTCTATATATAAACGACAACCAAGACAAGAGGTTAAAAGGGCCATGCATAATATATTTTACCCCTATTGTATGGTATAAAATATCACTCTATATTAAAGCACAAAGTCACTTTTTCAGGGCCCTTATTATTTTGTTGTTCTACAGTTTTGCCATTCCTCTATTAGCCAAACTTTAAAAAGTTTCTTATAAATTGTGAGCTCTTACATCAACACACCATTTATAACACATCCACTGTTGTCACTCATGACACCCCACCAATGGCACCCTTTGCTGCTTTCTCACCAGCTTACCACTGCTGGTACCTCTCCCCTCTGGCCTTTGCACAGCCTGCCAAAATGCAATTTACTCCTTGCTAACCTGCTGTTGACACTGCCTACTCGTTTGTCCCCCTGCTGCCAACTACCACCTATATGATATTCTGCAGCCTCCAACATCTATCCACCATCAATGCTGCCTTTCACCCACTCATCTGCCTTTCTGACTGCTTCCTGCTTGCTGGTTGAAATAAACTAAAGGAATGTAAAGGCAGAGAAACTAACTAACACAGGGCAGAGAAAAGGACATATGGGACTGGACTCGAACAAACAGAGAAAGACCATTTCAACTATCAATACCCCTCTCTATAGGCACCCCAGAGATAAATGCAAACATTATTTTGCATTCCTGTTAATGCCTATTTTATATAGTGAATAAAGTACCCCTTATTGTAAAATAAAAGGATTTTATAAGTCACTGACCATATAGAAGCTCGGAACTCCGAGGTTATTTCGAATATCCTCATATTTTCCAACGGGGGTACTTTAATTATTATAATACACAACTTTTACTGAGTCATGTGACAAAAATGACATCACTACTCACCATTTATAACTGATGACCTTACTAGTCACTGTTTATAAGGATGTAATATACAAGATATTCATGGCTTTTGTTTACTATATAGTTATAATATTATTTGTATGTGAAGTCCTCTCTTAGACTGCAGGTTATGAAGTACTTTATACACACATTCGTATTGACTCAGAAGCTGGAGTAGCAGGTACACAACAGTAGCCATATGCCGACAATGACATGAGAATGATTAGGCTGGTAAGCACAGAACAGTATGCTGTAGTTAATTGCTAGCTGAACTGCTGCTCACACATGACCAATACACAGCTGGAATATTAAAGATCTTGCTGCCAGCTACTATAATAAAGACAACTATACCCATGTGGATGGCAAACTGACAAACTATGTGGAAGGGCAAACTGACAAACTTTTACTTTTATTATTATGCTGAAAAACTAATTTCAACAGAAAAATTTCTTGTGAAAAAACTGAATATAGATATATGTAATGTACACAGTAACAGACCACAAATGTATTTGAGCATTACAGTTATAGTATGTGGTTATATAGATATCCAGAATCTGAATGTGCACCTTCACAAATCTTTTCAGATCAAAAAATCCCAAATATGAAGAACTCCACATATTCACAGATCATGTATTGGTCTGGGATGAAAATAGGAGCTATGTGAAATTTAAAAAATTTTACTTTGGGAAAACAAATTTTCATTTATGCATTATTAAATATGATCACACCCAAACACATGGAACACATGGAACTTTTGAACGATTGTGAAGCTTTCCTGAGTGCTAGAAAAACTTGCTGATAGAAAATATACAATTTGTTAAGATACTATTTCTTGTTAGGATAACTGCATATACAGTAAATTAGAATACTTTAATATTTTCTACAATTAAGACTTTCTCATTTTTAGTAATATAGTCAATAAACATGTTGACTACGGTAGTGGTAGTCACAGGATTGCTTCATTATTAAACCACGATCAGTGATTAACATTAGTAACATTTCTAGAATATATATATACAGTGAAACCTCGATTTTAAGTCCCCTGATTTTAAGTTTTCCCACATTTTCAATTTTTTATTTGTGGTCTCACCAATTTATAATGCATTTCAATGGGTGTATTTCCCTGATTTTGTCATGTTTTCCTGGATTTAAATTATGTCCTAAATTATGTCCTGATGTTCCCAAAAATCTAACCAGATGTATATTTTGCCATGATTCTGTCTGTAAATGGTAAATTCCAATGAGTCTGCCCCTTATACAGTCCTGCACCAATCATTTATTGCTTTAGGTACAAAAGGTGTATTCCAACGTTCCTCCTACACCTTGACAAAGGGTCAAGTGCCAAGTCCTGGTGTGTGGTTTCTTTGCATAGGTTTTATATATATACTTATATATATATATATACAAACCTTTAAACAAAAGCTAGAAATATGGAGTGGGGGCCAAACTTCTAGTCAACCTTCAGCAGGGAGCACAAACAGTTATTTAGAATCAAACAAATCTGCAATTATACTGTATATGACACTTAATTAGGTATGACAGAAACAACAGCATATGGTTTACAGAATATGCACAAGGGAACAGTCCAATGAATGATAAATATAGTGCTTATAGATATAAATAGTAACATACTGAAGTGAGTGCATTTTTCCTAGATTGTCAGCCAGGGCTATCACATATAGAAATAGGACCACCTACTCACAATCATGTTAGTGCTACTTATTAATGTCGGTGTTCAACTACTACAGTTATGGGACCTATTATCCAGAATAGTCAGCACCAAAGGTTTTCTGGATTAAGGATATTTCTGTAATTTGAATCTCCATACCTCAAGTCTGCTAAAAATCATTTTTGATTTGCCTCCAGTAAGGATTAATTATGTTATATATGGTCAAGTTTATTACTGAGAAAAAGGAAATACTTTTGAAAATGTTTAATTATTTGCTTACAACTGACTATGGGAGATGGCCTTCCCATACATTGGAGCTTTCTGCATATCGGGTTTCTGGATAACAAATCCCATACCTGTATTATGAAAACATATCCATATATTTTAGCTTTAATTTCCAACTGAATACAAGTAGGAATTACTCATATTAAATATAAAATTTTATTTTAAACGTGATTTGTGTTCTGTTCCATACCAACCAATACATTTAGCTGCTTTAAGGATCATTTCCCCTACACTTGGAATACTGTACTGCTTAAAGTCTCTCTAACTGTGAGTAGCCATGATTGGGAAAAAAATGTGTGTCATTGAATTTAAATAAGAGCACAAATGCTATTGTGTATACATATTTTTCATTTGTCCATGTCCAGCTACTGGGCACTCTCTGGTTGTATACTTGGTTCTGCAATGTCTTATTGTTTATTAATCAAGGTAAGAATCAAAAGAAACTGAGCACACAGATATATGGGGGGGGTGAGTCACTATGTGAAATGCTGTATGTTTCTGCCTTTTTTTTCATGTGATACTTTTCAGTAAACGAATGTGTCAGTCATATTTTCTACTGAGCATCACATTTCAGATTTAAACTGTTTTAGACACATCACTGCCCCAAGCTCACACACTTAGATGAAAAAAAATCTGTTTTCTGTCAAAGTGGGATTGGCTAGTCTATTATGTTCTCTTATAGTGTCCCTACAATAACATTTCACTTTATTTGCTTTGAAAATGATTGCTCTGTGATTGATATAGATAGCACAGCAACAATTACCATTTGTAATCATTATATAAATATATAAGTATATATATATACGAACATAGATCAACCGAACTCCTCTCATTTGCCAAGTGACCCTGGTGCTACTTTATGTAAATAAAGATCCATGTAGAGCAAGAGCACACCGGGAAGCAACTTTTTAAAAAAAATCACATTTTTATTTAGAAAAATGTTTAAAACAGGTCGACGTTTCTGTCTCCTTCTAGGACCATTATCAAGACCATGACTGTTCCTTAAATAGACAAGCTGTGTCAACACCCACCCAATCAAAGTGTCAAAATAGAATCATGTGAAAGGAAAAGGAACACCCAATAATCAAAAGAGCCCCAACCAAAGTGTAATTGGAATACCAGGAGCCCTGTGTCACAGGTAAGCTTAAAAGTAATGAATGTTCACATTAAAAAGTATTATAACCACAGGATTGGCAAGAGACATATTAGTAGCAATAATGGTATAGCTCAGTCAAAGTATTACATCACTTTAAATATCAATATAGCAAAGTTACAAATATATCTAAACTGCAATAGACATAACAGACACAATGTATAACTGCAGACCAGCAGAGGCATTCACCTTCGTTTTAAAAAAACATGTCAAAGGGCAATTTTCATTTAAACCTTGCGGGGATAAAGTGCTACGTTTTTTATCCACCATACTTCCTTCTGAAGGAGAGCATTGGAGAGATCACCCCCTCTTCTGAGAGGAGGGACATGATCAATTGCTATATACTTAAATGTTGGAAGCCTGTGTCCATGTTCAAGGAAATGTTAAGCCATTGATTTAGTAGTTTTTCCATCCCTAAATGCTGTGCTTATGGCTGAGCATACACTGAGAGATCTGCTCGTTTGCCGATGTCGCCTTGAGGTGGGCGATATCGGGCTGATCCGATCGTGGGCCATAGGGCAAAATTGAGAAACAGGAAGGGATTTTTTTATGGCATTTCGTCTAATGTAACAGCACATTTTTGTCAGTCGGCTTGCGATACAGAGAGAAATCTAGATGGGACCCATTCAGTGTCAAAACGACATCCAAAAAATGTATTTCATGAGGGTGTATAGTATAAGTAAACCATACTGGACTATCAATCAGGTTAAGCTCATTATACATCTCTATGAATTGTGAATCAGTGCCACCCCACACATTAATCAAATCGTCGATATAGTGACAAAAAAATAAAAGGTATTTACTAAATTTCGGCAGAATGTGGCACTGTTCATATTGATGCATAAAGCGTTTGGCATAGGAAGGTGCCAGCTATCTGTAAAAAATGTTAAAAACTGAAGTAGTTAATATATACAGTGGTGTGAAAAACTATTTGCCCCCTTCCTGATTTCTTATTCTTTTGCATGTTTGTCACACAAAATGTTTCTGATCATCAAACACATTTAATTATTAGTCAAAGATAACACTAGTGATGGGCGAATCTCCCGCGATTTGCTTCGCCGAAAAATTCGCGAATTTCTAGAGAAATTCGCGAATCGGCGAAAAAATCGCGAAACGAGTCGCGGGACGATTTTGTCGAGCGTCGTGTCAACTTTGACGAGCGTTGCGTCAACTTTGTCGAGCGTCGCGTCAACTTTGTCGCATCGTTTTCGGCGCGCGTTGCGTTGTTTTTGGCGCGCGTCGCGTCGTTTTCGACGCGTCGCGTCAAAAACTACGCGCGACTGACGCGCGACTCGTTTTCGCCGAATTTTCGCCAAGCGAAATTTCGCTGGTGATTCGCGAATTTATTCGCCAGCGGCGAATCGCGGGAATTCACCGCGAATTTTGAAATCTGACATGGGGCTAGACATTTTGTCAATTTCCCAGCTGCCCCAAGTCATGTGACTAGTGCTCTGATAAACTTCAATCACTCTTTACTGCTGTACTGCAAGTTAGAGTGATATCAACGCCTCACTTTTCCCCACCCAGCAGCCTAACAAAAGAACAATGGGAAGGTAACCAGATAACAGCTCCCTAACACAAGATAACAGCTCCCTGATAGATCTAAGAACAGCACTCAATAGTAAAAACTCATGTCCCACTGTGTACTATTCAGTTACATTGAGAAGGAAAAACAACAGCCTGCCAGAAAGCAGTTCCCCCCATAAAATGTTGGCACAAGGCACATGACCAGGGGCAGCTGGGAAATTGACAAAATGGCTAGTTCCATGTCAGATTTCAAAACTGAATATAAAAACATCTGTTTGCTCTTTTGAGAAATGGATTTCAGTGCAGAAGTCTGCTGGAGTAGCACTATTAACTGATGCGATTAAAAAAAAAAAAACATGTTTTCCCATGACTGTTTCCCTTTAAATTAGTTTTAGGTACAAGGTTTGAGATCAGTCAAAAAGTGATTGGATACCATGAGTTACTGCCTGGGTTACTGCCTGGGTTACTGCCCATGTTAAGCAGGCAATGCATTTGAAACATCTGTTTTGTGTGGGTCTTAATCAGGTAGAAATGTCCTTCCTTGGAGAAGGTATTAGACCTTTCTTGACCAAAAGATCATTCCAAATATTGGCCTGTCTGTATGTCATAATTGGTATCTTGGACTGGGTTCATGCTAAAATTAAGGACAGAGGGCAGTTGATAGGATAAGAATTTTTTTTCTAAAATTATAAGAAATGCATTTCAGGATGTATTACCTCTATTTATATTACAGCTAATGTTTAATCACTAAGTGTGTGAAAAAATGTTGTTAGGACTTTGGAAGTCATTTGTGTCCCCAAACTTTCCCCTTAATTTGAATTTGATGTTGGCATTTAATTCTGTGGGCAAAGTGTTTTTATGCCCCTAAGCAAGAGATATATTTTGCTATTTATCTTTTCATCTATTTGCACATCTCCAGAGATTGACAAAGGTTATTCACTATGTCACATCTAAGCTACTGGAAGATTGGCATGCAATCCTAGTAAATCTCTAACTAATTACTTTCGAATTTAGGTGCCACATCTTGTTTTGACCTTTGAAGGTTGGCAAGAAAAGTTTGAGAGACCTGTTTACTTGCTTCTTTTTTGTCATCTAGTTCAAAGATTAAGCATACTTAAGATTTTAATAATTAAAATGCCATAAGCTTTTGGCTAATACATATACTAATGTAAGGGGCAGTGCTGAATTAAGAGGTAGCATATTAATGTATCAGCGTCCACAATGTCCTTCGAACATGAACTTCATTACTAGAAAGTTGGTTCAGGCTGGTAGAAGCTGTAAAATGATGAAAATGCATGTCAAAGGCAGTCCATCTAAGACATTAATTTCAAGCTGTTGTAGGACAGACTGCAGCTCTAGAAGAAAAATATAGCTCAGTGGTGGAATGACACAAACAAAGCTTACATTTAAGCGAGAACTCTTTGTTTATATTTTTAAATCTAACAAATTCTTACAGTTTTGTTCATCCTAAATGATATGCCCAGGCATTAGATTCATATTATATCATATCAGTATCAAGGCAGAGTCATTCTTCAACTCCAATGATGGATTTCTACACATTATGATACCACTTATGCCCCCAAATGGCCACTTTCTAGTTATTTATCAATTCAAAATGAGTGGATTGAGTTGTCTTAGATGAATAGCCAAAACAGTTGTTTCTTCTATGTGGCTTATTGCCCTTCTGTCAGATTTAAATTTAGGTTTGGTCCTGCACACTTGCTATACTTCAGGATAGGGGTTTGAACCAGACAGCCCGGTTTTCAGAAAGGCTGCCCAGGTCAAAATTACCTGCCCAGTTTTCCAAATTAGGAAAACCAAGCAGGACTCCCTGTGACTAATGCAGCGATTGGCCAGTCGTCATTCGCCACATCATAGCCACGACGCATTACATCCTCAACCCACTTCTTCAATGTTACCCTGACATCAGCACCACACCCCATAAGAAGAGTTAAAATCAATCAAACTGCTTAAATACATAAACGTTTGGCTACCTTAACTCACATATAATATATATATATATATATTTAGAGCTTCTGTTCAGTTTTTATTTACAGTAGTGTTAATTCACGGCTTAGCCAGAAGAGTTTTAGATTTTGATAAGACAAAATTAACCAGATGGAAATGACCAACACAGGAAATACAGAGTTAATTTGAGAAACACACAACAAAGGCATTGGAAAGATTTCTCTCTGACTCTCCAATTGACCAGCTGAGCAGTTATGACACACGGGAGCTGCACGTCGAAGACTGAGGGTTCATGCTTCTGGGTGTCCAGTGACACATGAGCTTTGACAGTGACACCTCGAGATGCCAAGATTAGTAACATTGGGCCATTTGGAGCATGCTACACTGGAGCTTTGGAGCCACAGCAATACACCAATCCCCACTGCCAGCTGGCCATCGTACACCGACTGTTGGATTTACCATTGAGTGGAACTTGGAGAGGGACATTTAGGAAAGTCATAGTTGGCCACGAGATGGAGTAAACAACAAGTTCTCAAAGACCACCACTACAGACCAGTACCCACACCAACAGACAAAGGAACCAGATTGAAATATTGCTGGCTTAATGGCATCACGAGTCAAGAGATCTGGCAGATTGGTGTCTTAAGATCGCTACCATGGACCAGTTCCTACTATTACTCCAGGTTTTGGACCCATTGCAGTAAGTCAGTCCCCAGTGTCATCTGGCTGATAGCTATAATGCACCGACTGTTGGACTTACCATGGCTTGTGACAGAGAGAAGGATATTATAGGAAAGTCATAGTTGCTATGAGATGGATGACAAGACCAGTTCCTTCAGCAGACTGAGGAACCATAATGAATTAGTCAGCAGCATCACGAGCCACGAGATCTTGCAGATACTGGAGTCGGAATATCGCTGACCCATCCCGGCTTTTACTCTAGGATCTAGGGTGTGCTTATTTATGCCTAACACTCTTCCCAAACAGATCCTGACTACAGCTCCCATGATTCTTTACTGTCCAGCAGCAGCATTAAGACGTTAGGTTTTTTTTGGTTTTTTTTTTGTTTATGCCTGATTTTGTATTTTTTGGATGTCTATTTTCTATGTCTAAGTTATTTTTAGATTTGGTACACTTTTGCTTTCACCATATAAGAACTTTTTGCACTACAACTAGTTCTCTGACGACACAGTGTCATTGCAAACCCGTGACGAGTATGTAAGCAAATAAGAACCACACTGAGTGACCTTGAAGGAAGATCAGTAGTGTATCTGTGCAGCTTTAGTTGTCTGATCTGTTTTCATTTTTACATTGTTTAAAAGATTTTGTACACAGAAGAGAGTGTTAAGTTACAACACTTGATTTGACACATTGTTTAATTTTTTACCACTACATTATACAACATTGTCACCAGTTAATGTAACACTTCCTTGCCTTTGTTATGTTTAATTTTTTTTTGAGTTTATTTTAGGTTTCACACATCACACTTAGGGGCACATTTATCAAAGGTTGAGGGGAATTTTTGAATTGAAATAAATTCTAATTTTTAACTATTTTTGTGTTCTTCCACTAGGTAATAGTCCAAATTTGATTCTAAAATTTGCAAATAATTTGAAAATCTGAATTTCAAATTTATCATTTACTGTCTCTTTAAAAATTAAAATTTGACCATTCGGTATCTAAAACCTGCTGAATTGCTGTTTTAGACTATGGGGGACCTCCTAGAACCTACATGGATTTGAGGGACTTTGAAAAATCAAATTTTTTTTTGTGATCGAATACGCTAAAAATTTGATTCAATCCATTTGAATTCGATTATAAACTGACCTATTTGATCGAAAATTGACCTATTCGAACGAAAACATTTTTTAATTAATCACGGTTGGTCTTTTTGAAAACAAATTCAATTTTTTTTTTCACTTTGAAATTCGACCCTTGATAAATCCGTCCCTTAGAGAACTTTTTTACATATGTCTACAGGGATTTACATGTATGTACGGTATACTAATGATATACACTCTAGGGAATTTGTCACTTCCTTGTTTGCCAGGTTTGTCCCCTCCACAGTTTGTATTTATCCCGATGTTTTGTGTTT
>CM044439.1:88182609-88206200 GCA_024363595.1 Xenopus borealis
GTAATGCCGCTCAATCCCTTAGCAATTGGGTGCACGTGGGCTGGCTTGATATACAAAAAAGACTTACCTTTTAAAAAGCTGTTTCTGTAACATCATTGGTTCTGCTGTTCCTTTTTTCACGTGAGTGTTCATATTGTTAACTATTACTGAATTTAACATTACCTCAGTTAATCTGTATGATTTGTTATGGTCTCTAACTAATAGCAGCAGCTGCACCTTAGACCTTGAGGCATACACCTAGAAGTTTTAATAGAGTAGATAGGAAATCGCAAGAATCTTGTGGAATCACTTGCCAATCAAAATTCCCACATTCCTTGGTCACCTGGGACAAGTCTTGAATAAACCACAAGTGCATTACCTATGGAAGCCATCTGGTGATACCATCTGGATATTCAGCTCATTGTGGGTATTAATTAGTGCTACATTAAAATCAATAAATTTGTTGAGAGGTACTTTATCATTTATTTTGGCCTTTTTTTTTTTTTGAAGGAATGGAATTTGTGGATTTGGATGGTGGCTTTGATATAATAAATTCATTTAATAAATAAGTGCAACATATTAAACATATGGCATTACAGATCTTTGCCTGATTTGTGATTGACAAGCTAAAATAATTCAGGAATTCTTCACATCAGCACAATTACAAATATGTTACAATAATATAAAGTTAAAATTTATCTATTTATGCATAATGTAACGGCTACTCTGTAACTGGAAAATTTTCACTAGTACATTACATATTGGGATGGAACTTTGTTTTAAATGTGTGTGCTGTCTATTGTGAGGGCGACTATAAATATAAAATACTTTTTTGTAGTTTTGCAGATTGAAAACCTTTTTTACTTTTTTTGACTCAGGTCATTGATAAAATAAATAGGCTGTATTTAAAAAATATTATATGCTCACATTTACTACCCATAATATTTTAAATTATAATGTTTTGTTAATTTTTAGCATGGCAAGCTCCCAAGAGCAATGTTTGTGTCATACACTTGTGATTTCTGTGTCCTTACATGTTCTTCAAATAAATAAGATATTTTCAGTAAACAGCTCAAACTACTGTAATTATATTTTGCGCATCTCTTAGATCAAATTAGCCTCTCATTTTGTCATTATATTATTATATGACATTCTCTCGCACTGCATACTCTGTTCTATCTGCCATATCAGGACATTTACTGTACCTGCTGTTGTCACCAACTCTGGAAAAGCAGGAGTAACAAAACATTCAGAGACATGTTTATAAAGCTTTGTAAAAGTATTTACTTAAAAAAATGGTGCAGTAAGTGGTGTAAAATAAATGGCTTATTTATAAAGCTGTGTTTTTCTCCTTAGGCGTGATTTAACTACCATGTATAGTGATTGCAGAAATCATTTGTTACAAAGAGCAACACAATTCCCAGGCCATTGCCTTATGTGACCTTAATAACTGCCTTCAGGTTTTCCATTAATTATTCAAGACAAATAGCATACCTGTGCTTTCCCCACCGCAAGCATATTTTATTTGCAGTTAGACTCATGGTACAACAAGGAAAGGTTAGTTACTAGAAAGGCTGAAAGGGCAGATGAGAGGCTGCAAATAACAAACCAAAAAAGTGCTAACAATTTAGAAAAACAAAAGTAGGTTTCTATCTTATGTAGCTAACAATCCACTATCCTTTGTTATACTCAAGTGTTCCAGTTTTGGCATTGTCCATAAGCTCACAATATTGAAAAAAATTAAGTTTCTGGTTCTCAACCAAAGTACATAATCTCACCAGTCTACACATGGGATCTGGGTGCACATGCCCCCGTCCTAAAGCTCAAGGCAGAGATGTGCAACCATAGAGAAAGCAGTAGGCACTCACTTGATCATAGGCTAAACCATTGCCCATAAGCTACCCAAAATCCACTTTGCTTCTTACAGAATGTCTGAGACACTGCGTGCTTATCACTGTAGTGTCAAACACATTACAAAATATACAGATGCAGCCACTTGGATTTATGTGTTAAATGCGTTCGTGACTCAGGGTGTATTGAGGAAACTGTGTTATCTAAAGTTATCTTAACTCATTTAATGCATTTAACCTTTTTATTAGCATACCAAAGCACCATTGTTTTCAATGGTGAACTCTTTAATTGGATGGGATGCTGTGAAACAATATTCTCTTTTAAGTGGGAAAAATGGGATGTTTGAATAATTCTGTGTCAAACACACAATCTAAAGTTGCTTCATCTGTATTTGGTGAATATTCAGTACTGTGCTATTGATGATCTTTCTATGTTTACTAACATAAAGCCTATGCCACAATCCATAGTAACACATAAAATACACCAGTGTCTGAACCCATTGCAGCAATGAGCTTTCATTGACTAGCCTGCACCAGTTAGATGACATGCAATTACTCCGATTCTGAGTCTGATTCTGATTCGTAAAGGTTACAGGGGGGCTTTGATATGTTTAAGGGCTTTGTATGTGACATAGCAGGTAGTGGAGGTCAGGAAAAACTCAACCTGCACATGACCCATACATCTTCAGGAGCATTGGAGGAGTGTACTTTCACAGTCTTACTAGCACCCAGCTGTAACCCCAATGGTTGGCCAAATTTCAACCGAAACTTCAACTGGTAATCAACCCATAGGTCACTGTGGGTTTCAGATCAACCTGCATATCACTAATAGCTAGATATTGATGTAAGTCATGTTTTTCTATTTTCTGCTGAGAAAGGAACATTATGTGGAATAAATCTTTCCTATAATTTACTTTTTTGTTCCTTAGCTATCGGAAATACGCAGCCTAGGTGCAGATGGGCAACAGATGCAAAATGATGGGACAGATTACAGATGTAATAAAATATTTTGCACTTGCATGAACCACTACCCCTGGATAACTAAGAAAAAGTTTTAATATTCAGTGACCTCTGTGGTATCTGGGCTACAATAATCTTGATAATTTGCTGGAGAGTGTTGGAAGCAACCTTTTGGAGTTGTGAATTTTTATTTGGATCCCCTTGAACAGATAAGCACAATCAGGTATTACATAATCAATAGACTTACATTTACTACTTGTCTAATAACTTATAGCAACCCATCAGCAGGCAGCATCTACTGGAAGCTGTTTTATGTGGGCATATGTAAAACTTTTTATTGCAGACATATTTAGTAAAACTGGATACAAGGAATTAGTAAATTATGCAAATGTTTCTAAATACACTGATATTTACTCAACTGTTTACCCTCGCCTTGCTCTGTAAAATAATTGTCAAATTTAAATTGTAAACAAATTCCAGCAGAAACATTTCTGTAAATAGGAGCTTATCCAAATAGAAATTTCAGACAGTTTTATAAATATCCTGCTAATGTATTGTTGATTTTAACCATTTCTTATCCCATAAAGTTATATACCTTGGGCTTTAAGTCTGTAATCACTATTTTTTATAGAACACTAAAATATTACATAGCACTTTACAGAGGTCAGTCACAGCTCCATAAAATTTATGAACAAACAAACTAAGTTGAGGGGCTGTAACGAATGCCGCCCAGAGCTTTACCCGGAGCTTTACCCTGATCTTTACCCCGAGCTCCTGGCGGTGCAACTTTTCCCTCCGACGTCGCTCCCAAAATGGAGGTGCCCATGGCTGCCACATGTGACGTAAGTGAACCACAATGCCAGTTTTGGACTTTTTTCCACAAACTTGCCTGAACCCTGGATTTTTCAGAACACTTCACACATCCATCCATGCAACTTCACAAGTAAAACCTGTTTCTAGGAGTTGCATGACACAATGGTAATCCTGTCATAGTAACTACACAGAATCAACCCCTCTGTGAATTTCAAGAGAGTTACCATGTGCCATTGTGATTGGATTGTTGGAAGAGTCTACTGTATATGCTGAGAACTCCCCACATCAGTCAGTTGAACTGAAGAAGCTACTTAGATGAGCAGTGAAACATCTTCATTAAAAATTTTCAGCAAGTCCAGTTGTGTTAGATATACCATGACCTGGATGAATTAAAATCTTCATAGTCACTTTTTTCAACTCAAGTTTTTTGTGACAAAAATACAAACATGTAAGTTTCCAAAACACACATTTTCAAATTCTAGACCACTAAAAAACAAAAAAGCATTCAGCATATAAAACCTGGAGAGTTAATGTAGAAATCAGTGGTAACTCTATTAGTGAAATTCAATTTTCCATTTGAGATTTCAAGATGAGTTCAATGTGGTTTCACTGCATTAGAGTTTTTTTTTATTTTTCAATGCACTTTCAAGATTTTTGTGTTTTTAAATGATAAACGACTCAAAAATGTTAAACTTACAATTTTTAATAAATCTTCCTCCCCATGTTATCAATAATATAAGTTCATCAGTGAGTCACTATATTAATTATTAATGTCTTTCATTCTATCTCCTTTTGATAAATATATTTTATTCAGACTATGATGTACAATTTCAAATAAAATGTTTAATTTTTTGTGTGTTTTAACTTAAATTTTAGAGATTTACTAAATGAAGAACTCAATTGTAAAAATGCAGCATCTAAAATCTGTCAAGTTCAAATCAATGGGAGTTGTTCTAGCAAAATGTATTTGATCTTTTCAATTTCAGTTCTTCGAATATTTTTGAGAATTTGTAGACCCAATGAAAATGATGAATACACTTGCAAGTAGACAGGATAGCTTGGGTAGGGGAAGCCATTTATCTCTCCCTCACTGTCCTCTTTTTTTCTGCCTTGATACAGTTTCAAGTTCTAACCAAAACCTTGAGAAGTGCTAATGAAAACAGCTTCCTGTAAACTGCTAGATTACTGCATCATACTGCAGCCTTTTAATATATATATATGTGTTATATATGATGCTCTCTTATAGAAACCTGACTACTTTCATTTTAAAACACAATTTGTTAGAATATCTGTCAGTTTCCCTTGACAAATTATTTTCTGGAGATGACATCACCAAGTGCATTACTAAAGAGCTCAGTAGTAGGTCCATGTTACAGTTCAAGGTAGCTTTTGACAGGCAGAAAGGATGAATGCAAACATCCCTACATATTACCAGGAAATTCAAGTGAGCTGTAGATCTGCTTAGAAATGAATAGCTGTGCTTGTCTAGATACCTTACTTGCATTCCACCACAGCAATGTTATTCTGCTTTTTTCCTATTTTAGCTGTTCCAGCATTGCCAGGGATCTTGAACTTGAGAAAGGTTAGTCATCACAATGTTAGAGCACTTTGTGAGCATCAGCAAATTTAGCTTGTAATTCCATTGATTTGTGTGGGTTTTCTGTTTGCAAACCAGCTGCTGCACTGTTTCCCCACAGCTTCTGATCTGAGTTGCATTGATTTTTTTTCTCCCTTGCATTAACATAGCATTACTTCTTTAATGGGCAATAAATGAATGCCTGTAAATACAAACAGGGCTGCTGCTGTTTCAACAACAAAAGAAATAAAAGAAAAGAAATCACCATTTTCCTGAAAATAATAATCTGGGAAGCTATTTTTATTGCACTGCAATTAAAATGCATATGTAGAGAAAAAAAAGATAGTGTTTTGATTGGGAGGTAGTTTCCTTCTTAGATATTTTATTTTATAGCACTACGTTACTCCTAATGTATGTCCTTAAGCAGAATGCATCTCTCCCCAGATTAGTAGTCTAATAAAATTGCACTTTGATAATGACAGAGAAACAAATGACAGAATATAACAAAAAAACAAACACAATATTTGCATTTAATTATGAAGACAAATTAATTCATGCAACTATTTTTAAACGTATGCGTTCTATGTAAGCATAGCTTTTTCAGTATAAGGATTAGGCAGTGGATCTACATTACACTCAAAAATGCAGAATGTTAGATCATGATGGCTTACCAGGACCAGGAGTTTAAGATTTTAGTAGGGTGACCGTGGTATGATTAAATTATTCGGAACATTTCTTTAAGCTGGTCCTTACTTAGTATTAACAGGAATCTAAACATTATGGTACTGAATGGCTCAACCATACTTGGATTGCTAATCTCAGAAAAGGTTAACCTATTTTCAATATTAAGGTATGCTGGTAAATTTAGACTAACAGGATTAGGGTTGTATTCATAAAGGGAATGTTAGCCAACCATAAAGCTGTCCCACTCTGCAGACTGTGAGAATTATACTGGCCAAAAACAAATATTGACGCAGAAGTATTCACCAATGAGAACACAGATTACCTGCACTATGTCACTCATCTTGTTGTTATCTTACATGTGTACTGTAGATCATGTAATTTTTGCTTAATTTTGAAAATCTGACTTTGATCCTGCAATTGGATTTGACATTAGTGAAATTTTTCCCAACACTTCGGGGGAGATTTTCATTCGTGAGGCAACTTCGAGCGACTTTGAAAAACGCGATGCTGTGTGAGAATAGGTGCAGGTGGCTTTAGCGCTAGTGGGTACAGGATACCAGGAAGCCATTCAGGGAGATTTGTCACCCCAAAGAAGAGGCGCTTAGTCGCCAGGCGACAAATCTCCCAGAATCTTCCTGTCTGGATGAGCCCTTAACGAGTATGTCCTTTATCCCCATGGTTAATTACAGTGGAATATAATCAATCCAAAATGACATAATTATCTCTGTTTGTAAGATAACAGCAAGATGCCTGACATAGTGCAGGTAATCAGCATTCTTATTGGTGCATTCTCTTGCATCTATAATTATGTTTTTGGTCAGCAGAATTCTCATTAATGAATGTTTTTGCATGTGTACTAAAGTTTTTGTTAACTTCAATAGAGAACTAGGAGACTAAGGGGCAGATTTACTGTTGGTCGAATTTCGAATTGAAAAAAAATTCGAAATTCGACCATGGGAATAGTGGGTGAAGTAAAATCTTCCTAATTCGAATATTGAATTTTAAGGATTTTACCGCAATTCGATCGATTGGAAAAATAGGAAAAATTAGATCGACTGATCAATCGTTTGAATCGATCGATTCAAAAAAAATTTCGATCAATCTAAATTTTTTTATTCAATCAAAAATAATTTGAATTGAAAAAAATTCGAAATTCGACCATGGGAATAGTGGGTGAAGAAAAATCCTTCGAATTCGAATATTGAATTTGAAGGATTTTACCGCAATTCGATCGATTGGAAAAATAGGAAAATTAGATCGACCGATCAATCGTTTGAATCGATTTTTTCGATCAATCTAATTTTTTTCATTCAATCAAAAATAATGATACCCAATTCAGCAGCTTGGATCTGGCAAACTAGGTGGTCAAATAAAATTTTAAAGGGGAAATACTTTGACCATCGAATAGTCGATCGAACTTTGAATTCTTCATTTGAATTTAGTAAATCTGCCCATTTGGGTTTAGAACCCCTTTAAAGCAACATAAAAATATTTCTGATTCCCAGCTAAATGCAAAAGAAACTTCAAATGTTTGCCTGCTCTGTATACAGTTAGATATCTGTTCTTTGTTCATTTGTGTTGGTGACTTAAAACAATGGATGCATAAAAAGCATTATGTATTTGTTTTGTTTCTTTATATGTGATTTCAGAGTACTTTCAGAAAATGAACAAAGGAGAAAATTGCACAGTAATCTCCCTATGTTAGATAACAACAAGATGACTCAGTCAATGCAGTAAAGTTTCATTTGGTTATCTAAATATGTAAGTTTGGAGTGCCTTTTTTGGAGAGTTTAAAAATGCATTGGCAGCGTTTTACAGAAGGTTGATATTTCCTTTAATTTTTTATCAGTGTATTCATCTCTGTTCCAAATATTCTAATTCATGATAAATAAATAATGGTGCATTATCTTTGGCATCATTATATTGAAGTAGCACATTTCAGAATGTGCCATTAGAATTTCAGGGATTGCAATTTTCCATTTTAATTTTCCATTGCAATTTCAAAATTATTGTGATGATTCAAGTAAAAAGAAAACAAGCATACAGTATACTATATCCAGGATAACAAGACATGGAGAGAACAATACACATGCTAGTAAAGAGCGAAGGGATGCTTTAAGCATTTTTTTAAGTATTGAAAAGACAGGAGATTAATCTTAATAATAATATTATGAAAGATATTATACATAAGGTTATATCACTTTTCCTCTGGGGCTGCAATTATTCAGCATTTAATTGTGCTTACCTGTTGGCTGGCAGCAAGCCTAAATTCTCCCTAAAGTTACAGAGCAAGCCCATTGTCCAAAATTTATGAAGGGCTGTCTTTCCAAAGTCTCATTGGGTAGTATATTTTTATTCATTTAGTATATTTTATAAGATATCATATACAAGTGTACAAGAAACATTCATCCACTAGCCAAAAGACACAGTGGGGCACATTAACTAAGGGTTGAAGAGAATTTTTTGAATAAAATTTGAATTTTTTAACTTTGAATAGCCCAAAATTCGATTTGAATTGAAAACATTTGAAAATTCGAATGTCGAAGTACTTTTCCTTTAAAATGTTTCGAATTAGAAACTTTGCCACCTTACAGATGCAAAATTGCCATTTTAGCCTATGGGGGACCTCCTAGAGCCAGTCCTGAAAAAATGTCCTAGTCCTGAGATTTTGAAGGATTTTGAATGAAATTGTTTGAAATGAACATTGCATTTGAACAATTCGAATGATTTAAATTCAATCGAAAATGGACCTGTTTGGTCCGTTTTCAATTGAAAATGTCCTCAAAGAAAAGTTTGATGGTTGAATTTCAATTTTTTTTCTATTCAAAATTCGACCGTAGTCGATCGAATAGATCAGTTTTTGATGCTCAAAATCCTTCAAATTCCTATGATTTAGAAAACATTTCAGGCCAGGTTCTAGGAGGTCCCCATAGACTACAATGGCAATTCGGCAGCTTTAAGGTGGCAAAGTGTCAAATTCGAAGGATTTTAAAGGGTCAGTACTTCAAAAATTCGACAAATTTTTCTATTCAAATCAAATTTTGGCCTATTTGATAGTCGAAGTAGCTGAGAATTACTTCGAAATTCCAATTTTTTTAATTCGAATTTTATTTGAATATTCACTTCGACCCTTAGTAAATGTGCCCTATACTGTCTCTTCTAAATACACAGTATGATTGCAAAATAGCTGGAAAGACAGCAGAATCCTTTAGTCAAGCATATTATCTGAGGCTGAAGAAAATCATAATTAAAACATTAAATATAAACAAAAAAACATTAGTGGAATGGATGTACTGTATATAAATCAGCTTCAATTAGTTGATTATAGTAGTTAAATAGCTTCTGATTAGTAAAGAACCTTTAGCAATTACTGTATCTACTCTATAGAATAAAAATGCGGTACCATGTTAAAATTTCAATTATCCAGTATTGCTTTGTAGTAATTAGTAACTAACTGAAAAGAAAATGAATTAAAAATCTTTAAGGGTAATTTTTTTTGTTATAACCATCTTTATCTTGGATTTCTGGAGTGTCACCAGAACCTCAATTTCTTTTGATGCCTAAATCTCTTATATAGTTCCATCTGAACTAATTAAAAATTATGCATTACTCTAATCCTTTTCTTAACTGTTGATGGTTGATTAGTCAAAATTATCTTTTCTTAATTTAACCACACTTTCTTCTGTATTCTTCTTTCATCCCTTTTCAAATGGAAAGTAGCAATGTGTAGTTCTTAGGGGCCGATTTACGATTCACGTGAAATCGTTTGAATAACAATCGTACAAATTTTTCGTGAAATCGTAAAGTAAAATTTGGTCTCTTCGATTATCGAATAGATCGAATGATCGGATATTCGATTAAAGGATTTAAGATTTTAAAGTTATTAGACTGCATACTTCGCCAGATTGAACATACCGAATTGTAATAGAAGCCTATGGGAAGCTGCTGTAACGTTCTGTTACCTGGGATCCCGTAGGAGGATGGCTGGTCCTCGGAGGACTGGTGGCAACAGGAACTCTATGGCTCCGGTCTTCACCGACACCCTTTTGGGGCCCCGGGCTTTCTGCGGTGGAGACAGAAAAGCAGCCAGGCGTGTTACCAAAGCGTAGTACAAGGGATCAGGCAAGGTCAGTACCAGGAGTCAGAGAAGTGAGGTACCAAAGGGATCAGACAAAAGCGTAATCAAATTCAGGCAAAGGTCAGTTTCAGGCAGCAAAGGTTCAAAGGTCCAGGAAAACAAATCAGGAGCAGGCTGAGGAAGACAGACACATCAAGGACCAATAGGAAGCCAGGCGCCCAATTTAGAGGTCATAGCTCCTAAGTGTTTTGGTGGGAGCATCCATTTTGACGTGCGCCAGCGTTTGTGCGTTGGCGCCTAAGTTGATGCGCGCCAGAGTTTATGCGCTGGCGCGTGGCGGGTCTTACAGCTGCCCATCGTATGAATTTTTCGGACGATCGAATCAAATTTCACGATTTTTTCATGAAATCGAATGATAGGTATCCGATCGTACGAATTCATCGAGAACTCAGATATCGAGCAAAATTATAGCCTAAAACAATTTGATAAGCATTCAATGGTTGAATACTTATCGAATTGTGAATTTGGTCGAATTTATTTTGGGGAATAATAGTAAATTTGCCCCTTACTGTGACAACCATTTTGTACTTCCACATCTTAATAAAACAATTGAAAAGAAAAAAATCATTAATGGTCACTTAACTTCGAAATTTGACCCTTAGTAAATATGCGTCTTAGTTTTGCTTACAGAGTACCATGATATACTCATTGAAGTTCCTTATCAAACCTAGAGTTTCCAAAGCTGTGCCCCAACCTTCCCAGCTTTGAGAACTGCACAATGGAGTACATATGCAGTAATCTAACAGAAGCAGAGGTGAATGAATTAATGGCAATAGCTGATCTGTCAGAATTCTTTAATTCACTTATCCTTTTGAACTCCTGTGGAGATCCCCTTGAAATATGTAATGGAGCAGAGAATATCAGCAGGTATTGCACATTTACTAAGGGTCAAAGTGAAAATTCAAATTAAATTAGAATTAGAATTTCGAAGTAATTTTGGGCTACTTCGGCTATCAAATAACCCAAAATTCAATTAGAATTGAAAAAATTTAAAAAGTATATAATTCAAATTTGAAGTACTGTCTCTTTAAAAAATTTTGAATACGACACTTCACCACCTTAAAGCTGTCGAATTGTCATTGTAGCCTATGTGGGACCTCCTAGAACCTTTACAGTGATTTTGAGAAAATCGAAGGAGTTTGAACCAAAATTGTTCAAATCGAACAATGCATTCAAACAATTTGAACGATTTTATATGAACGATTTTATTCGAATGAAAACTGACCTATTTGGTCCATTTTCAACCAAAAATGCCCTTTAAAAAAAATTAGAAGTTAAAAAACTACGAAATTCGACCCTTAGTAAATCTGCCCCTAAAACTCTGGTATCCTCTTAAGTGTGATGTGAAATATTTTATCGAGGTGAGGATTAATTATGCCTTTTTCTTCAAGTCATGTATATTTATAATTAAAATAACATAAAGAAAATGTGAAAAGTAATGTTTACATCTTACTTTACCTGTTATGACAAATGGCTGTGCCTGTTAATGCTTGAGGCACATTCTGACATCAATAAATAATAAATAAAATAACTGTGGCTTGTTTGCAAATTGTCCCATTTATATCATAAAAAGAAAAGCAATAAAGTTGAAACAGTACCATCTAATTTAAAGTAAACTTAAGAATACTATACTAAAGAATATTTGAAGCAACCTTATTATAAGGTGTTTGTTTATCCCCACAAAATGATGTTGGCTTGAAACTTCAAGCCAAACAACAACCTGCTCAAGTATAGTATAATGGAGGGATGTAATCAAAGTTTGCTGCTAGTCTAGTCAATTATAGCCACCATTTAGAATTAAAAATATTTGTAGAAAGGAAACTAAACCTTAAAAATTAATATGGCTAGAAATTCTGTATTTTATATCGTGAACTTACTGCACCAGCCTAAGGGTTCAGTATCTTTATAAGAGTAATAATCCATACCTACAAATTTGTGCACAGGGGCTCACCATTTTAGATTTTATTAGGAGTGTTGGTGACACATGCTCAGTGTACTCTGGGCAGCTAAGTAGCTAAGCTTGGGGGTCTTAACTTGCATTTATATAAACTATAATGGTGCTTCTAAAGCAAGTGCACCCAATTTACCAGGGCAGGACAGCACTACATTAATTCCCTTTTGGTAGAAAGAAGAAATATAGGTTTTTCTCTGAACTCAAAAAGACAGCTCTCAGTAGTGTACAATCCTCAGTTGTATTCATACACACCAACCATTAAATCTTAAAAGTAATACAGTTACAGAGTGCACAAGGAAAAACTCACATAGCGTATCACCAAGTAGTTAGATAAAATATTCCAAATTAGCCATTACCAGGGAAACTGAGTAAAATTGTATAAGTCAGGGTCCACTGCTGTACTCCCCTCTCACAGTCAGCACATACAGCATCTTTAGAATGCAAGCAGGACCTAGGAACCTCCCTAGAAACATACATGTAGAGATTTTTATCTTTTATTATTATTATTATTATTAATAATAATAATAACATGTATATAATATAGCGCAGAGATACAATGAACATACTATATTGTTTACGAGGATCTCTCCACAGCAACCACTATACAGATATAACATCTTAAAGTACAATCATTTATAAGGAATGAATCAAAATGATCAAAATTAATAATATTAATTGAATTCTAAATATAAAACAATGTGGATAGAAATATGAATACATAAAGAAATAGTGCGTTAACATTGTGCAAAGTGTATGTAACATGCATTGCTCACAAAAAAACTGGAGTTCATGAATGGTTCCAAGCATTGTTTGATAAAGGGGTATATGCCCAAAACGTTGCACATCCGTGAATAAACACGAAAGGGTATAACCCTAGTTGAATGAGCCGTGAATGCCAATGTATAATTGCATTCAGAAGGGTGCTGATCCCTCCAGCACCAGGTACCAGGCGGATTAATATCTGTTGTTCGATTCCCACCCTCCGCTGGAACACAAACTGGGTATCATAAGAACTTTGCACCACAGGGCAGAATATGTGGCAACTGACAGAGTCCAAGGACAAGGAGCTTAGCCTGGGCGTCAAAACAGCACCAACCAAGCCCAACAGGAACACCAAAAGAAATAACCACCCAGAGACACATTTTAGGCACAATATAGTCATCCCATATGTAGCTGGAGTGTCGGAGAAACTCAGGAGGATTTTCAACAAACACCACGTCCCTGTGTTTTTCAAAGCTGGCAACACACTGAGACAAAAATACCCTAAGGATCCAACGCCTAAAGAAACACAAAGCAATGTGGTATATACAGTCCAGTGTAGCGAGGAGTGCACTGATCTATACATTGGGGAGGCAAAACAACTGCTCACCAAGCAAATGGCTCAGCATAGATGGGGAACTCTACTGATCAAGACTCAGCTGTCTTTCTTTCTACACTTCAAAGACAAGGGGACACTCCTTTGAAGATAGCAATGTCCAAATCTTGGATAAAGAAGACTGCTGGTTTGAAAGAGGTGTGAAAGAGGCAATTCATGTCAAGGAGAAGAAACCATCACTAAACAGAGGCACCACCTATCTGCTACATACAATACTGTTCTCACATCTGTACCCCGGCTGTTTTATAACTATTCACACATCCATTCATGCAACTCTCACAAGTAACACCTGTTTCTAGGATTTGCATGACACAAGGGTAATCCTATCACAGTAACTACACAGAATCAACACCTCTGTCAATTTCAGATGTCACCTATCTGAAGAGTTACCATGTGCCATTGTGATCAGATTGTTGGAAGAGTCTACTGTATATGCTGAGAACTGAAGAAGCTACTTGGATTAGCAGTGAAACATCTTCATTAAAAATTTTCAACAAGTCCAATTGTTTTTTGAATTACTTATATTAGATATCTCAAAGTGCAATTGGTTACGAGGAAATCTTCTCAACAATAGTTTTATACTGGATTTACTTAAGTGCATAAATACAAATTATGCTCATGAGTGCATAATGAATTGAACTATTACAAGTGGTTACCAGGACACCTCCCTGGCAACTACCGAAAATATAAAAAGCGCACACTGTGTGTATACGAAAGGGCATAAGTGCAAATATACTCATAATTAAGTGCACAATAAATAATTAATAAATACATAAATGAATGTGATAACAATGCCGTAGGTATATCAAATATATTGCCAAAGAACAAGCAGTAAAACGTCAATCAAAAATTACAAGGTCTAATTCCCTCTAATTCTATTCTCTAATTCCCTAAAACAAACAATAAAAATTAATTAAAAGCAGCAAGATCTAGTTCCCTATTAAGGGCTCTTACAAATGAGTGTTTTGGGCTGCACTCCCTTGCGCTCCATTTCAATCTGTTCAACCGCACGAGAGCGCAGGCCCAGACACACTCAATTCTTCTGTATGGTCCTGTTTCTCAACATGATGCATCTAAGCGCAAGTGTAACACACAACACAAGTGTAACACAGCATGAGATTAGAGCCTGCACTCCCCCACAGTTCCGTGGATTGAAATTGAATGCAACCCAAAACACTTGTGTGTATGAGCCCTAAGACCACCAGATTCCAAGCAGCCCAATTTAAAACTATAAAAACAATCTTTCCCTATATGTGTGTGCGTGTGTGTGTGTGAAACATTCTTTCATCCCAAAATGAAAAGATCACCAGCATGATGTTCAATAAAATGCAACAGTACACTATGATTTTGCATATGATTTTTAATAATCCTCATGTGTTCCCCTATACTTTTCCCTAATGCTCTCTTAATACAGCAAACATATTTCAATCGACAGGGGACAACCTAACAGAAATACTACATAAGTAGTTTTACAATTAATAAAATATTTGCTATGTTTTACCCTTACTTTTTAAAAAATTTTTGGGTGCAATCAGTTTGCAATTTCCAAATCTACTGGCATGGCATTTATAAATACCAAACAGAACAACTTTAAAATCATCAGTTTTTTGCCTATTAAAAATATCAGATGGAGATAACAATTTTTTTTATAGTCCTCACACTTTTACAAACAACATTGGGTTTATTACATCATTAATCAATCATTTTCATTTTTTGTTGTAACTGTATAGTTCTTCTTTAATTCTCCTTTAAGGGGCAGATTTATAAAATTAAAAATAGCTAAAAAAAACCCAGAGGGTTTTTTTTCTTTTCAATTTATTAAGACTTTTCTGTATCAATGCAGGTCAATGTGTAAATTCCATAGAAAGTGTTGGACTGCACTGAGAATTTGAACGTTAAGTTGTCTAATTCCAATTAGTGTTATTTTGTGTCTACTTAAGCAATTAAAATATTGTTTTGCAGAAAAAAAGGCATTAACTGAAGGGATGAAAACATAATTTTCCCTGGTAAGGGAAGTTTTGGTGTGCACTAGTCATTTGTTGACTTGCACCCGCACCCATCCACTCCCAAGGCCAGGCAGCTCTATTTATAGACCTGCGCCTGCCCCATCTTTGGCATCAGGGGGAGGGTAGGCACACTCCTATAAATAGAGACTGCTAAAGTCAGAAGCTGGGCCGAGTAAGGTTGGCAAAAAGTAGAGCTCAGCCCAACCCATCCTGTGACACAAACATCCTGTGTTGTTGGCCTAGGGGCTATTCTATGTATAACACTCATCTTTATGATCAAATAAATTTACCTCAGTCACCATCTACTCCTTTTTTAAAGTAGGTCAGTTTAGAGTTAGTCTTGTTTAATTCCTATCTATGATTTCTACAGTATATACATGTACAGTAATAAGGACGGATGAGGATTCTACATATGGGTATAACATAACTTAAGACATGTACCCTCTAGCCATATAAATTTGGAATGAGGGTTGATAACTGTCTACCACCGTTCAAAGGGTGAGACAACCACAATTTTTTTTTCAAATATGCCAAATCCCACTGACCATTGGATGAAGACAGGTGAGAATGATGACAGTACACAAAGAAAAAACTAATAATAATACTTTTCTGTTTTTTAATTTTTAAATCTATTTCACAAAAATGTTTTAGGCTTTTTTTGTTAGAGTAGTATTGATTTTTTGTGGGTTGATCAATCCTAATATTTTTTTTATTGCTGCACCCTATTCATGCTGTGAGTCACTGACAAATTTCTCCAGCTGTAACCGGCTGATTCCAGCATAAGTCAACAATTTACAATGAACTAATGACACACAGCTTAGTTGAGTTGTTTGCAGCAGGAAAAATGTTAGGTTGAGGAAGCACTATAAAAAACTATATATATATCTCAATAACTATATGAAGAAATTAATAAAAACCTATTTGTGAAAAGGAATTATAGAGACTCCACTACAGTTTAGTGGATTTTTTCATATTGATGGTTTGTCTGTAATACTGTATTTATTTATGCTTTTATAGTTCATTCAGTTGGCTAAACAATCATATCTTTTGCAATTTGTTTTTTTTTAATTACATAGTACTTAATCATCAATCTACAGTACAACTTGATTTTTTTCTGAAGTCGCAAATCATGTTGTTACCAGCTACATAATTGCTGGTGCCTATAATAAAAGAAGCACCGAAAAAAACTGTAACAAGTGAGAAAGGGGTCACTTTTTCAAGTAGCTGTTGGCTCTGTTACAAGCATTTACTTCAGCTAATAACTCTAATGTTCCAAATGGGCAACTTTACCAAGTTGTTTTGTCATTTTTGGAGGGCTGTAAAAATGTGTCCAAGTCATACGTACATAAAAATGGAGGAAGGAGCTCATTAAATCTTCTGTTCCCAGACTAACAGACTTACATAAACAAAAGATGTATTTGGAAAAGTGTTTTTTCCATTTTCAGCACCTATTAGTTCAAATATGGACTTTTGTTCTCACCATACATAATGCTCAGTAAAAAAAAAAGCACTCAACAAAAAAAATACACATTTTAGATTACATTTCATACCCATTATTCCACCAGGACTAACATTTTCCCAATCTAGCAAGACTCATTCTTTTGAAAGCATATTTTCTTTTGCAATGCATTTAGGTCATGAGCTACTGGGAAAGGAGCTAATGTCTCATTATGCTTTGATGTTATAAGTAGCCCTTCATTAGAGAAGTATACTAGTTGCTACTGGGAAATTGCAGCATGGGAGGAAGATTGTAAATGGTTAACAAACCATGAACAAGAGAACCAGAATATGTTAGGCCTATTATTTCACACCATAGATTTTTATTTTAATAGGAATATAAATATATACAGTGCATTGTACTGGGGGTAGCCAGAGTAAAAATGTATATACAGTTCAGTTCCTCATCATTTTAAAATATATTACAGCTACTGTATGTCATAATAATGAACAAAGAGCTAATGCTGTGTGTAACTGCTGAGGAAATATCTTCTGTTTTCAAGTAATCTGGATACTAAGATGAATTATTTAACTAACTAATTTATCTAACTACATTTTTACCCATTAACAGCAATATTAGTCACAGTTAGGGTAGCCAACTTTTCTGGAAAAAAGATTCCAGACTTCCTATTTTCTTAGCTTTGTTCCCTCATTTTTACCAGCCTGTTGGCAACTGTAGTCACAATATCTTAAAACATGGTTGTTTTAAAGACCCATTTGCATACAGAAATTTCAGACTGCAGTAAACCTCAAGTCAATGTAACATACACATAGGATGTATTTAAAACTAGAACACTTTACAGTATGCCAGAGTGACAATTACCCCTATGCGTGTTTACTTGTTTGGGATTTTTAGGGGCATAATTATTGAGGTGATAGAGATATTTTAGCCAGTGCTTCACATTCCTACAACATTTGTGTGCAACATTTTAGAACCTTTCTTGCTCTAAAGGAGGCCTAAACATCATAAAGTTAGAAATGCTGTATTTTATATACTGAACTTACTGTACCATTCTAGAGGTTCAGCAGCCCGATAATGGTAATGGTCCATGTCTTCAAATTATACAAAGGAGCTTCCCATCCACATGTTCAGTATCATTGGAGCTGCTACTGAGAAACTAAACTTAAAGGTCTTTGTAAAAACATGAGCACATGGTGAGATTACATTTGACACAGTAGTAGATGGTACAGGACTGATTATTAATCAATAATCAGCACACAATGTACTGTATCTGTTCTGCCAGGTTATGTAAATCTGAATTAATTATTAATCAACTTGTATTGTTAATTTTAAATTGTATTTGTAAGAATATAGGGGTATCTTCAGAGTCACAGGTCTTTACTGCTAAAGGGCTGTGGTGGCCAATATTTTGTTTTCTTGTTTATGATGTCTTCCTATTGCTGTATGTTTTTAGGTCATACTCATATGACCTAAAATAGCTATATACTATTTCAGAGGAGTGATGGAGTAGCAAGTATCCTGTATATCTACTTACATTTCTAGCTTCAGAATATAATTTTATATGTGTTAAACATACATTTGACTTAGTTAATGGTGTTGAAAAGGTACCAGGTGAATAGCAAATTGTTTTAAATTACATTTTATCTATAATTTCTCACCAATCTCGTGTCTGGAAATTTGCATGTTTTTCACCCCTGAAATATCCACACTATAAGGGCTCATTAGCAAATAAAATCCATCAGTATCATTTGGTTTGTTGTAAATTGCTATTTTTCCACATTTTGTGTTGGGATGGTGCTACATGCATGTCTTTATTAAAGGGATTAACTTTGCATTAGCTACAGATTCACTTGGCACAAGTCATTTGTGGCTATTTATGCAACCCACTAAGGAACACTAGAATTACCAATCCTGGTCCAGGCTACTGGTAATAGTGGCTAAAGGGACACATTTCTACTTGCCACACGCAAAGAAGCATGGATGAAAGCACCTTAATGAAAAATTCAAGCAATTTTTTTTCAAAGAGGTTATTTGCCCTTACACTTGTTTATTAAATGATCTGTTTTTGCCCCTTAACCATTTTGTTCCAGTTTATAACCATCAATTTCTTTTATCTGTAAGGCTCTATAGCAAAAGATTAAAAAAGGAGGAGCTGCTTCTACATCTACATATTTCTGAGGTATCCATATTTATGGAGGTTTCCAAGCCTGTGTGTTAAATTGCCTTTACCTGTATTTAGACTAGGTTTAAAGGGGTGGTTCACCTTTAAGGTAACTTTTATTATGTTATACAACGGCCAATTCTAAGCAACTTTTCAATTGGTTTTCATTATTTATTATTTATAGTTTTATAGTTATTTGTCTTTTTCTTCTGTTCCTTTGCAGCTTTCAAATGGGCGTCGCCGTCCCCTTGTAAAAAAACAAATGCTCTGTAAGGCTACATAATGTTAATGTTAGTTGTCAGGCGAGGGAAATCAGGAGGTTGGTGCTCCTCCCCACCCACAATAGTTTACCTCACAATTTTTAATGTGGGTGGAATGCTGTAAACTTTTTACTTTTTGTACTTATGCCACTGCCAGTTTGTATTCCTGTTCCACTGCCCTGGACTTAATATTATATTATTATATTACATTAAATTATATAAGCATTTACATATTGAATAAGGGTTGCTTTATAAGATTTTAATAAAAGCAAAGCAGTACATAAGGCATAAGGAGACTGATTTCAATTTAAAAAGAGCACAAATAATTTCAGTGCAGTTTCTATTTCTGTGAAAAGTACTTGGATAAGTTAAAAAAAAACACCTATTACAGAAATAAAATATTGGTCAGTAGCATTTACTAAAAATATGCAAGATAATTATGTGTTAATTTCACACTTAACATCTATGCAGGTTATGTAAATGTTGTGTTCCTATTTGCATAATTAAGATCTTGCATTTGTGAGTAAATGAAAGTCAGGAGGATTATCCCAGAACAAATACAAAATATTTCCCATGTAGGGACTATAAAGACAAGTAAAGTAAATTTGCGGCATGAATTGAATAAACATTGGTGGCAGCGGCATTATGCTGCACGCCAAAATGGAGTAAAGTAAGATTAAATTTTTATCTTCATCTTAGCGTATACATTTGTATTTCACATATGCTACTTCAATCATAGAGTTCAAATGAAATAAATATTTGCTTTATAGAAAATGTTCCCAAGGAATAAGGGTCTGCACAAGATATTTTCAATAGGTCACAGACCCTTTTATAAGCAATACAAACAGCCAGTGATATATTCTGAGGGAGTAACTATCAATTCAGTATTTTCTATGTATGTCATTTGTTATGTTAATAGTTCTCTGCCAAATGTTTTTTTAATCTAAGGATTTATTGTGAATTATACTTCAGCTGTGGAACAGCACTATGCCCAGCAATAGGGCTTATGATACATCATATTGTAATGAAGGACAAACAGAAAAAAAATCTAATATTTTTTCAATAAAAATCTGTAATTTCAAATGCTATCATGAAAAAAGTGGGGCCTTTATCCCTTAGTGACCTGAAACATTACGTTGGCTATATATGATTATATACATTTAATGTTTTGCACAACAATCCTGGTGTTGCTGTTTGTTATGAAGTGTGTATGAAATTTTACCATGCACCTAGGTATAGAATAGAAGTGGTGCGCTATCCTCCAATGTTTTGGCTCCATACTCAAGATGTCTTCAGGAACAATTATCCCTCCAAACTATTGAAAATGAAATACAAAAAAGAACTGGACACACTGGGGCTCATTTATAATCACTGGGAAAATGTGCACCTGGGCAGTGGCCCCTAGCAACCAATCAAATGTTTGCTGTCATTGCTTTATTTGTAACTGCCTGAAAGTCAATCACCGATTGGATGCCATAGGTTACTGCCCAACATGCAAATTGTCCCATTGTTTATAAATGAGGTCCACTGACTCCTAAGTGACCAAATTAAAAGCTCCCTATGTCTCACATCTATTGATTTGGATTGTCATGTTTTACCATTGGCATATTTACTAGTGATATGCCAGATTCGCCAGATGAGTATTCTCAGCAGATTCCTGCGTTTCACTGCTGGCGATAAATTAATTAATTGAAAACCTGAATTTTGTCCAATTTTGACAGGTGTAAAAGGAACACACACACAGTCACTTTTTTGAGCATTTCAATTCCTATTTGATCAGGAATTCTAGCCTTACAGAGCAATTTACAAATTTTTACCTTTATGTGAAAAAGATTAGCTCTTAGAGGCTGAAGCATTTTGAAAATATGAAGAGAAGAATTTCAATAATATTAAAGTGCAGAACACATACCAAGAAATCCAATTTCGTTTTTTTCTGCTAAAAGAAGATGTGCATCAAACAAATAAAGAGTTGTTGTTTGGAAATAGTTTGCATTCAAATTTCTTCCATGCTGAATGGTTATCTTAAATGACGTCTACCATTTATTTATTACACAGTGAAGATGAAAGTGCCATTTTAACTGGATGACCTTGAGAATTCCTTTAGTACCTTTCCTGCACCATTTAAACTTTGGTTTGGTATCTATCATTTATATATACTGCAGGAAAAGGTCTATTGAACTTCACAACCTTCATCAAATGACACAGTTCAGGGTACAGTTTCATAACCAAAGAAGGGATATAGTAAGGGTTTGCACTGTAAGATTTCTCTGATCCTGTTTTTTGAAGACTAGATTCTTAATATAAATAGACATACACATACAAAGCAAGTTATTTCTTCAAAGCAACATAATGTGGGCTTCCCAAAAAAATCAAATCAAAGAAAAATAGTTACAACTACAAAAAAAATATTAGAATAAGAAGGACAAAAGCCTTTTTATGCCTGCTGAGGTACGCCCCTGTACAACACCTTTATAGGGGCTCTAACCAATCACAAGAGCACATGCATCCATCAATCACAGTGATGAGTCTGTACTGAAAGTCATTTGACTGAACACCAACTCCCTATCAAGTGACATAAAGTTACAAATGAACACAAACAAAAAACACATTAAACAAAGTTATACACAACCCAAAAGTAGCAAGTTGGAAAATTGGTTTCATTACACTTGCCCAGTCTACTCACTAGCCAATAATTTGGAAAAGTAAGAGTTGTTTTATTTATTTATTTATTTCAGAGACCAAATGCTTGTACTTCTGGTCTACCCAACATAATTAGACCAAGGCAACAGTTTTTCAAATATTTTTTTATTATATTTGCAGTAGGAAAAGTGGGAATGTATTTTATGGTTAGATTAGTAAGTTCCGTTCCTAAACTATAGGTATTCTAACCCCTTGGCTTAATGTGGGGAGTTGATTGTATTTTTAACACATATCTATAAAATGCCAACATATTTAGCAGAACTTTACAACATAAGGGAGTATACATCAGATACACAAATTACATCAAATAACTGATCAATAGAGAGGGCCCTGCTTGCAAGCTAAAAGAGTTATGTATATATACAGTATATATATAAATATATATATATATATATATATATATATATAAAATGCTGGTGATGCACGCACTCCTAATGAAAATCGCTGTTTTATTTATCAAAAAGCAGCATTACAACACATCAACGTTTTGGTTCATGGTCTATATATATATATATATATATATATATATATACAGTATTACAAACACAAGTATTCTCTTAGACTACAAACATAAATATTCTCCTCTTAGACTACATAAGCTACAGCTGAAACACTCAATAATAGCAGACACTGCAATTGTTGCTCTTTGGCTTCAGTGCATCAGGAGTGACCATGTATCTACGAATCTCTGCCAACCAGGTACTCCAACCATAGTTTCCTGCAAGGAAAGATGTTAATTGTTAAATTGTGTTATATACGAAAAAGAAAGTAAATGCTATGGCTTTAGGTGGAAATTATTTTTCTAGGTAATCAATTTCCAATCATTAAATAAAATCCAGTGGGAAACAAATTTTAATAAAAATACAGTAAAAATAATTCCTCTTTCTCTGTCTATTGGAGGACTTGTATGTATTGGAGGGGTGTATTATGAAGAGAAGCATGCTTTGCTCAGTTGAAGAGAGCACTGTTTTCTAAAATGTGTGTATGAAATCCTTCATGCTATGGGTCACTTATTCAAATGTTCTGGCTTCAAAAACCAAATATAGGTTGAAGAACTACACGATAGAGACTGTGCAATTAAATGAGGTGTATTTCAGTATATAAGAAGAAAAGAGACTTATAATGATATTAAGGAAAGCAAATGTCTCTAAAAAAGTTTTTATTTTGTGTAACTGTGAATGACGATGCTATTTTACAACTACAAACTAGTCTGTAACTGCTGGATAAGTTTATTTTTTAAAGAACTTTACATTCATTATTCATGCTATCTTTTTCAAACTGTATTCACACAAAAGGAGAAATGGGTGAAATAAAGATATATTGGGTGAAATTAAAAGAGGAAGGAATACATCTGATAAATGAATGCTGAAGTTTACTTTTGATAGATGTAGTAATTAGTAAGTGAAATGTATTTGTCAATGCTCAACCATCATTAATATTGACATCAGTGAATGTGTAATATATGGACTGACACAGCATGACATACAAATCTGGTTAATGAATCATATTTCATGATCAATAGTTTAGTAAAGTTTGTACTCAACTTAGCATTTACTGGGGTGAGTATTTAAAGATGTAATTTATTGTTGCTATTCTGTGTTTCACCAACCTGGTTATTACAAGACCGTACTTTAAATTTGCCATCCTTTAGAGAAATGTATTACAAAAATAGCACA
>CM044439.1:88252577-88278066 GCA_024363595.1 Xenopus borealis
CCCTCTGTCCCTCTTAAAAAGGATGTAACCATTTAAATCCATTTAAACAACTTCAAAATGTTATCATTTTCATCAAGTTGAAATGAATTAATTATTTGCAAAGCTTCTTCCCTTGCTATTGTTAGCAAAATGGCCGCTTTCTGCGCACTGGGCAGTGTTATAGTATTAGTAGCTTTCATGAATAGTAACAGTCTCTGCTTAAAGATTTTCCATGCTTCCCCAATATTTCCGCAGGTGGATGTCAACTGTCCAAATCTGTGCAGGGACTGCTACAGCCACAGGCTGAGATGGGCCTGCTGCATCCTCAATACCCCATTTTGGGTACCATGTGTTGTATTCCATAATAATGGGAATCTGGGTTTTGTAACACCAACTTATGTATTAAAATACAGAAGCATGCCTCTCTGACTTTAGAGCTCAGTCTCCTCTTTCTGTGGAGCTGGTCCCACCTATGTGCTTCTTTTTCTTTAACAACTTTAATAAAATTAACAATTATCAACACACTGACCATTGGTGCTTGTGAGTACAGTATATGCCCATTCACTGTATGTTCCTGCTGATCTCCAACTAAACTCCTACGTGGATTATGTTCTTTAAAAAATAAGTTCTCTTGAGCATTGCTTACAGTTACAGTCATACAACACCCTGCCTACACACCGTTGCAAGGGCTCATATAATGGCGTTATCTGTTATCCACTATTTAACCTTTGCCATATAGCTTTTTTTTTTCAATTTCCGCCACTGCTACACAGCAGCTTGTTTATGTGATACAGATCAGTTTTACCAGTGCAGGGCAACATGATATTTTTATTACTATTTTTTTGGTGTTACTGTTTCTTTAAATATATGCAGAGTTCTATGCTCCAGGTGAATGTCTTTGGTTAAAGCTGATCATTCCTTCTATGTTATTGACTTCTAGACTTCTAAATTCTTGACTTTGGCTTGTTCCTGACTGCTCCTATTCCAGTGTTATCCCTTCAGCTTCAGATACTCCCATCTTCTGGTTTTGACCCTGTCCTGTTTGCCAACTAAACTTCTTTGACTACAGCTCTCTGCCTACAGTTAAGTGCCTTTCTGAAACCCTAATAGACTGTGTTTTGTGGCTCATAGGTTTTCTGGAACTCCTGCTGTTCCTCAGTTGCGTTCATTCATTTTCTCATCTCCAATGCTCATGTCACAGTGGAACGTGCAGGGGAGGTGTATCACCTTCTGACTCACAGTGGTACCTGACAGTGTTGTAAGCAGTTGTGTTAACAACTATTTTTTTTATTTTTTTTTTAACAAAAATGTTAATGGTGTTGTGGTAAGGGTGAACTGCATTATAAGAGAGATGTGGAGAGATGTTCTAGCTTTATCTCTGTCAGATCTTTGGTTACAGTTGCATTGGTTCATTATGAAGGACCAATTGCCACCAAATTTACTTTTACATGCATAGTGCTTCAAAAGTGGTATGGTTAGGAACTATTTTACAAGGTGGGGGTTCCATTCCAATATTTTCCTCTCTTCAGGGTTTAGTTACAGTTTAGTTACAGAAACAATTCAACATAGACTCACGCTGATTCCCTTCACAAATTGTCCGAGAGGCACTGCAGAGGATTTGGTGTGCCTGCTACCATGCAGAGCTCCTCCATTTAGTAACTCCAGGCCAGACGGAAAAAAAAAAATTGGGAGGGCAATCATAAAATAAAAACAACTGTTTATTAAAAAATGAAAAACAGGTGGCTAAAGTGTAATGGCCACCTAACATGTTTTGGAACACCCCTTAATCATAGAATTATTTACAGATGCCTACCTAAGCATAGACCTCTGACAGTGTAGTGGTTAGTGGCATGTTTTATACGAGATTCCACTTTCAGTATCAGTCTTTTTTGATGGATGGACATCAATAGAGTAAAATCTTCAACAGTGTAGTGGCTGAGGTAACTGCTTTATAAGAATGATTGAGAGTTACTTTTCCTGTTCTTACAGTCCCCAGGCCTCTTTGGAAGCAGCCTTGTTCAATGGGAAACCACACACCACATCATTTAGGGGGCACATGATTTCTCTACACCAACTTGACAGCATGTTTGGGATGAACTGCTTTCTTTAGGCCTCTTATTAGTTCTGTTCTGCCCATTGTCAGATGAGAGAGTATTGCCTGATTCATTCATGGGTCTTTTTGACTCTCTCATTATCATTCACTTATTCAATTCAGCATGTATTTTTCAAATGCTTTACCACTTTTTACTTGTATTATCTTCTCTCCCTACTTCATGACATAGATGCACTGTACTCTCCACATGCACTTCCTTTTCCTCTTTTATCATTTCCTAGGGCACACTTTTTTTTTAAAGAATTTTCCACAAAAAAAATACAAACACAGAAATGTAAGAGGTATACAAAAAAAGGGCACACTTTTTAGCTCTACAACCTCCCTGCATTCTACAGATCTTTGCAACAGGAACTACAAGCACAACATAGCATTTACTGTACTGTAGAACTGTGTAATGAGTCTGGATTTGCAAGAATTTTTAGTACCATACCATAATATTTAAAAAATGTTGGTAGCCATGGAAAATAATATTCAATATTAACACTCATTTTAAATTAAGCAAATTAAAACACATTTAGGATATGCAAAATATGCTTCCACATTCCCATCTTTATACTACATTTAAATTATGGGTAAGTAAATGTAAATTTGTTAAACTGTATTTTATTTCAGTAGTCAGATGTACTAAAGATGTTTAAGAGTTTAGGTTAGAGAGTTATTGACCTTTTTAGCATTAAAATAAAATTCTGCATTCCACTTTCTCACAACAATTAGATTACTTCATCTGCTTCAGATATAGTCCATGAAACAGTGAAGTAAAGAAATTCAATAAACTCATATCCTCTGCAGGCATTTTTACATTTTAGTCTGTCAAGAATCCATAGATGTATGTTTGTGTAAAATGAACTCATTTTGTTATTGATTTCAAGGAAAGAAAAAGTTTTACAATATTCCTTTATATTACTTATGACAATAAAAGTAAAACTTTAGCTGACTTTTAAGTATTTATTTGTAGCAAATATTTCCTACACAATATGTTGTAAAATTATTTGTCTAAAATAATTTTTATTCACTGTCTCCATTTTAAAGCATAATCCTTATTATTTGCTTCTTAATATATGGCTAATGGCTTCAGTGGCAGTTATCAGCAGGATGATCAGGCAGGAATCTTCTTTTGGTAGAGGCTCCTCTTACAACCGGTGAAGCTGCTAGTCCTAGTGAGCTATTGTAAAACTGTATCAATGTTTAAGATTTAAACTTTGATGTTGCTGGATTACAGCTCTCAGATGCTTGAAGGCTAAATAATATCTTGGAGTATGCAGGCAGAGAGTTGTAGAACACTCTTTCGTAGTAATATAGTGGCTAATGGTGGGTGGGCATATTTGTTGTGCCCCATTAGGATCAAACGGCTCTATCATTTCAGTACGCAGATTATATAAAACACATACTAATCCCATTATCACTTATAGGAAGTAGGACGTTAAACCTTCTTACCTTGGTAGAAGAACAACTTTCAATTGCCGTTTACTTTGTATATTAGAGTCTGCTGTTTTAAACAGTAGGCAGGGAACTTATTACTTAGGGGACACTGTATATCATCTGGCAATTATGAAGTGCATTCTACTAATACCTGTTTCTTCCAGTACTTTGTGTTGGCAGTCCAATAGATTGGTGAGCTTTTCTGCCTGTCAAGGCATTGGTCCCCAGTGTTATATGAGAATATTTAAGGGGTAATTAACAAAGACCCAGGTTATAAGAGCAAGAGCACTGAATACAAGATCTGGATAGGGAGAGCCTCTTGCCCCTCATGAATACAGCACTGGCAAATGTAGGCAGCACTGCTGTATTCGTGGGAGCAGCTGCAAGTCTCTGTGCTCTGAAACCAAGTGCAGAGAGCAGTGGCAGCTGAGGGAGAGAGTAAAGCTGGCCATAGATGCAGGGCCGGAACTAGGGGTAGGCAGAAGAGGCACCTGCCTAGGGCGCAAAGCTGAGGGGGCGCTGGGCAGGTGCCTGTTAAAAAGTTTTCTGCCTACGTCTAGTCCGGCCCAGTCGCTCCCCTGCTCCTCTCCATCGTCCGCCCCTGCCCTTGTCACTCCCCCTCCACCCTCTTGTCGCTCCATGTCACTCTCCTCCTCCCTGCCCTTAATCTGCCGCTCGGGTGCATGCGCACTTGCGCATGTGCGATGATGCGTGTGCATGCGCGAGGATGCTATTATGAGCGCACACGCGCGCGGTTAGGGAGGGGGGTGGTTGTAGCTGACAGAGCGCCTAGGGTGCCATCTCAGCTTGTTCCGGCCCTACATAGACTTAAAGATTTTTGAAAGATCCAATGGTTATCGTGAGACCACGATTGTCTCAAAACAATAGTTTAAATGTCCGACATGTCCATCAACTAAAAAGACCATTTCAGGCGATATTGCCAGCAAAACTGAAGGGTCGCTACCTGCTTGGCCCTGCAAACATAGGGTAGATTGCATGGGGACCGATAAAGATCAATCTTCAGACCGATGTCAGACGAAAAATTGTAAGATGTACGATCATTTGTATCCCACTAAAAGCACAATAACTGTACAGATTGGTTGGACTTCCCTAAGATCGGTCGCTCGGCAGGGAAAGATCGTTGCGTCTATGGGGAGCTCAAGTCAGTGTGATAAGAGAAAAATGCAGATTGTGGCCATTTGTTGCACGTTGAACACTACATGCCATAGACAAATGACCTTTATAGACTTTTGTATCCCCAGTTGCATTTGATTGTCCCATCTGCAATGCTCTTCCAAATCCAAATGGTCAGCAACAACATTGGCTGTTCTCTGCAATTTAATCCAATTGGAAAAAGGAACACATGGCACATAAGAGATACACATCACTGTGTTTGTTTATTTGTTTCTGATTGGCTACCATCAGAGAGCAGTGCAAAACTATTTATTTTTTCTTGAGCTGATAAGCTGCTTAGCTTTCTCATAAAAGCCATTGTGTGTCCAAATGTTAGTTCTGATCAAAACACTGCCTTTCTAGTGCCTATTGTATGATAGCATAAATGTATATATAATATATAAAATATCAGCGTAGGCTACAACTTTTCCCATTTGTATCATTCAAGAAAAAATACAATTATCGAAGATGTATCTCTACTGAATATTCCTTATTTTTGAAGTAGATACTTTACCCTTTGTTATTAAAAATTAAAGGTGTTTTATTTAAAAGGCTCTGCAAATGAAAAAGAAACACATCAATGTATCATTAGCACACTGAATGCCAAAAAAGCTGCCTCTAAACAATAAATCAGTACAGACAGAAAAATCTTGTATCAGTATGCTGCAGATATCAGGCATAACATGTTGCTTCTCAAATTTGAACATCATAAAATGAGAATAACCTTGCTTGTGAAAAGCAGGACACTGCTGAAGGAGGTTGAAAAGATACAGTGCAGAAGAGAAACAATAAGTAGTAGGTCAAAGAACCCAATTAATAAATCCAAATGAGGTGGCAGATTTCAATATATAGTAGTGATAATGTGAAACAGGAAGGAATGTACTGGAATAACAAGAAAGTTGATAATGGAATGCAGCTTAAAAGAGAAGAGTAACAGAACAATTGTAAAATAGAATAAATAAATCCTAACCCTTTTCAACAGCACCCTGAATTATCACCTCTTCTTTAGTTTCTCATTTCTTTCCTAATTCTAATCCATAATGAGCTGAGACTTATGGGCATGCATTCTCTACACAGAATCCTCTCATTAATTCCCTTTTTAGCTCTCAGCATCTCATCTTTTGTAACACAGCAGGCGTCTTTAGAACAGTTAACCATGAACTGAACACCCAGAACAGCCTTTTTATGTATTTAACATATATTAGTTTAGGAGTCATCACTGTTCTTGAATCTGTCTTTGATCAATGAGTGAATTTCAGAAGAAATACAAGTCTACAAGAGATGAGATTATGATAAACTATGAGAACATATTATATATATCTCAAATTTTAGTGTAATATGTTCTCATAGTTGTATTTCTATACAGTATAATATATATATATATATATATATATATATATATATATATACACCAAATACTTTTTTGAGATGTTCCAGAGAGTTATATTGTCTAAACTGTAATCATCTAAAAAAAAAGCTGGAGATGATTTTCAGCCACCTGTACCAAATTAAACTCTTAGAATTTTGCTTAGAAAATTGAACTGAGAAATCGTTTGAGATGGCCAATGCTTCATCTGTATATGAGTTTGCAGCTTTGTTTATACTTTATGCATTGGAATACAAACAAATGCAATGAAACTTCATGGGGAATATCCTCTCAGCCAAAAGGAGGTCAACAACTACTTTTGGTTAAAAGGCATAGGACCCTCTTTGCACTGGCCTAGTGAAACATTGTATGTGTCCTAATCTTAATCCTGCTAATAATGGTTTGTATTCAGCCGAATCCTGGATTTAGCATTTTCCTACAATTACTTTATGTAGTTAAGTCTGTAATCACATTTCGCCATGTAATATGTTACAGCCAAATGCAACAAATCATTTACCTTCTTTGCCCCAAATTAGCAGGCTTCTTTATCTGAACACTTAAATTACAACATTCCATAGTTTTGAAGAACCATCCAGCAGGAAAGTGTGACAAAAAATCTACCTAGTGGATTTGAAAGATTCTAAACTTCAATCTGCCATACATTTATTCCAAAATCACAGTCCAATCCATGTATCCTGTGAGAATGTACCATTCCATATTATTGTAAAACTACTCTACTGAGCTTGATTTTGTTGCAGCTTTGCCTGCAAACCTGGTTTTTGCAGGACAATGCTAGGTACCAACCCGTCTGATCAACTGCACTGTAGCATTGCATTGTATTAGAAAATGTCTCATTAGGAGAAGGATTTTGTCATGCAGACTGCTTTTATTAAATAACCTATCATTCCAGAATAGAAGGAACATGTGCCTCTGCTGGAGTTTCTGAATGTTGAGAAAGCCTCTCCTGGCAATTTTAATAGATGACATTTCCCTCTCTGTAATTGAATGTGCATGCCGCTGAAGCAGATAATGCAGGAAGAGCAGGAGATGAAGTTTGAGTGGGACAGGTGCCCCAACCATCATCACTGCACTAAAAATACTTTAAACATTAATGTGCATTCCCAGGGCTTGTAGCCATTTATTTGCACATGTGAGAGAAATGTATTAAAAAACACAGAAAATCACTGAGATCCAGGCTGCTAGCAAGCACATCGACATATAATGCACAATACTTTAGTTTTGATTTATTTGAGTACTTTTGTTGTCCTTTAAACTGCAGTATTTGATACCAAACCTTAAAGGAACAGTACAGGATAAAAATAAAAACTGTGTAAATAGATAGGCTGTGCAAAATAAAAAATGTTTCTAAAATAGTTAGTTAGCCAAAAATGTAATGTATAAAGGCTGGAGTGTCTAACATAATAGCCAGAACAATACTTCCTGCTTTTCAACTTCTAAATCTGACTTGAAGGGGGGCCACATGGGACATAATTGTTCAGTGAGTTTGCAACTGATCCTCAGCATTCAGCTTAGATTCAAAAGCAACAGTTATGACCAATGTGGCCCTTCCTCATTGATTGGTTACTGCCTGGTAACCAGGCAGTGTAAACCAAGAGAGCTGAAAAGCAGGAAGTAGTGTTCTGTTCTGCTAGGTTAGACTTACAGTCATTCCAGCCTTTATACATTACATTTTTGCCTAACTAACTGTATTGAAAATATTTTTTATTTTGCACATCCTATTTACCCAGTTTTTACTTTTATACCGAACAGTTCCTTTAAGGATAATTCAATGAGAGTACTGTTTGCTCTGTTTCCATGCAATTTTCTCTTTTTTATTTTGGTTTCTTATGATCTTACTTCAATTAATAAATTTTATCTCACGCACCGCTCATATAAAATAGGGCATTGTAAGCTTCATATATGAAATAGATGTGTGTGCTGCCATCACTTAATTAATATAATGTTTAAATGATTTTTCAGTAGACTTAAAATATGGAGATCTAAACGATAAAAAGATCCTTTATATGGAAAACTCCAGATTCCAAGCATTCTGGGTAACAGATTCCATACATATATTATGCACAATAAGGGGCATATTTACTAAAACTCATATTTTTCTCATTTTTTTTTATTAAAACTAATTTGACCTAAACAAATATTGCCTTATTTTGCTTAAAAATCAGACTGAAAAAAAGTGTGAGAAAAATTGCAACAAAATCATGCAACAATTTGAATTGTGCGAACTTTTCGAATCATCACCCGAAAACCCACAAACTTTTGGGATTTTTCAGACAAAGACTAGCGTCAAACATCCCAAAACCCTCAAAAATCATGAAGGCAAAAAGCACATTGTAAGGCATATTTGCCACTGACTTTTATATGACTTAGCTGGAGTAATTTTGAATTTTTAGCAGCTTTGCAGCATAATACATGTCAAAAATGTTTTTTTTTCTCCCTGTAATTATTATGATTTTGTCCCTTAAAAACACGACCAGAAAAAATTGACGTTTAATAAATAGTCCCCTAGAACACACCAAATAAACACCTAGGGGCAGATTTACTAAGGGTCAAATTTCAAATGGTAAAAAAAATTCGAAATTTGACCATCAAATTTTTTGTGGGGAGGTAATTTTCAATCGAATATGAACTATTCGAATGATTTCCCTTTAAAAAATTCTGAATTTGAAAAAAGCAATTTGGCTGGTTTAAGGTGGCGAATGGTCAAATTAGAGTACTTTAAAATTAGAATTTTCTAATGTTTTCAATCTAATCGAATTTTGGGCTATTTGATAATCAGAGTAGCCCAAAATTACTTTGAAATTCTAATTTTATTCAAAAATTCACTTTGACCCTTAGCAAATGCCCCCTAATGTATTTTGCTAATTCTTTGCTGTTTAGTTAACTTTTCTGTGGTTTTGCAAATTTTTCAGTGAAGGGAATTTTTTTTATACTATAATTATTTATAAAACAATGTTATAATTTATGCTCTATATATACATAATCAATACATCGACAACACATATATACACAATATTACTAACATTTAATGACCTATACAATGTAAATAGATTATATTTATAACTTATTATAGTAAATATATAAATATTCATATATTTCTATAAAAATGGTTTCAAAACACCTTTAAATACAGATCTGGGTTCCTTTAACCTGAAAAATGTTATCCAGAAAACACCGAATTATGGAAAAGCCATCTCCCAGAGGGGCAAATTCACTAAGATGCGATTTCGCCAGCGCTACGCAAATTCACTAAAGTACGAAGTTACATCGGCAAACAGTAGCGTAGTTGCGCTAGTGTTACTTCACAAGGCAAAGTGCAGTTACGCTAGCGCTGCCTAATTTGCATACAGCGGAAACTTAAACATATATTAGGAGTATATGTTACAGCCACTACACTACACAACCCCAGGAAACCTTTAATAAATAAAATAAATTTGTCCAATTGCCCTAAATTTGCCCCCCTATACAGTATAGTTGTGTTGCCATTTGTTAGGAAATGTAGGGGGGAAGGAGGGTAACCCCCCCCAAAATTTTTTTATCTTTTTCAGACCATCACCCTACAATGGTAAAACACGCCAGTGTTATTTTGGGAATAAGAAAAATGTTACCATTTTTTTTCAACCTCCTATCTATTGTATTGAACTTCGCCTGGTCTGACCAGGCGAAGTAAAGTCTAACGTAAGTGGTCACGTTCAGTAAAATGGTCATCTTAGTGAATTTGCGTAATTACGATCCTACTTCAGTGCGCAACTTCACCTGGCGTAAGGGTGTGAAGTTGCGCAAGTCTATCTACTTCGCTAGCGAAAATTCGCCAGAGTCGGTGTTAGTGAATTTCCGAAGTTACGAAATGACATCACTCTGGCGCTAGCATTAGACGCTTCGCACTTTAGTGAATTTGGGCCATAGACTCCATTGTATATAAATAATCCAAATATTTAAAAATAATTTCTTTTTTTCTGTAATAAAAAAACGTGATCCAAACTAAAATATATTTAATCAATTTCGAAAAAGTTTTACTCCAAAGACACCTAATTCAAATGTTAAAAATTTCAATGTTTATTCATTCATATATATAAAAATTTTTTGCATACAGACCCATAGATGTTCTGCCTTACGCGTTTCGTACCCCCTGGTACTTAGTCATAGGCTCTACTGATACTGCATACAATTCCAACATTTAAACCCGTGGAAGTCCCACCCTCACAGCTAAGAACCAATAGAAAGTTGCCACGTCATAACATATTAACGAGTCAACCATATACATCAATTAGGTCTCAATTCATCCATGCATAACTCATTAAGTCATATATACAAACTTAATAGCCAATGTCATTGAACAATTACTAGTACATTAATTCATTAGAAAAACAATATAATTTAAACATGATTGCATTACAAAATATCCAATTTCATTAAAAAATTACTAGTGCATCAATTCATTAGAAAAACAGTATACTTTAAACATGATTGCATGTTCTGCATATTTATTGCACATGATTTAACCCTCTGCCTCCTGGAACATATTTTTAGGTAAAACACGTGACATCAAACTCATAATTTAAACCAAGTGGTAATCTGGTATGCAAATAGAAAATCCAGAATAACTCCCTTTTCATTAAGAGGCTTGTCAAATCTCCTCCCCTACTACCTAGCCTCACTTTCTCAATGCCCTGTATACAGAAGTATTTCACATCACTCCCACTGCACTGTGCAAAATGCCTCGTTACATTACTTTTCTCTGCGGCCTTTACATTTTTAATTTGACTCAGATGTTCCCGTATGCGTTCTTTTAACATTCTACCTGTACACCCTACATATTGTTTTTGACACTTTGAACATGTCACCAAATAAATTACTGTAGATGTATTACAATTTATATAGTCCCTAATCTTGAAATTTTCCCCTGTAACTGTCGATCTAAATTCTTTCGATACTCTTAAATGCTTACATGTCACACACCTACGGCCACCGCATTTAAAGCATCCCTTTACCCTAAGAGGATCCATGTTTATCATTCTGTCTCCCCTACTCCTTTCACTGTACATACTAGGTGCTAGCATATCCTTCAATGTAAAATAAAATATATTTAATCCCTATTGGAAGCAATCCGAGCCTATTGGATTTATTTAATGTTTAGGTCGTTTTTAAGAAGACTTTAGGTATGGAGATGTATATTACAGAAAGATCAGTTATGCAGAAAACTTAAATTCCTAAGCACTCTGGATAATAAGTCCCATACCTGCACAATCAATAAAGCCCTCTAACTGTGTTTTTATCAGTTCTTATAAACCTGGTGTCCCTGTAAATACTGCCGCTCCTGCTAGCCTTCCATGGAGTGTTGTTGAGTATATGAATTGTGTGCATAGGAAAACAAACCAGAAGAACCTTTGGAGCAGGAGAAAGTAAATGTTAAAATATATATAGCTGTTCACAGTTAAACTGAGCATAGGCTCAAAAACTGACAATACATTTCCTATTCTAAATAATACCTGGAACATTTTCCTTGTAAAATGCAAACTATTGTTCTATTGTTACGCTATGAAAACCAATGTCTCCTTCAAGCTACACTTTCATGTGGTTTGGAGTCTCAGACAAATCTGAATGCTGCCTGAGAGAGAGAATGTGCAAGAGATATCAGGTGTCATCTTTGAGGTTTTCTTTGAAAAATTCAAGGAAGATAGAGGCCTGCCACCAGGAGTTCCAGAGAGATGTGGTCAGGACCCAGCACCACAACAGACCACACCCCAAAGCAATGGCAGGACAAGGAGAACACCCCAGCAGTTGAGACTGGACCAGCACAGCAGAGAATGGTGAGTATGGGAGAGGCAGCTGGAGACTATAGTGCAGTCAGCATTCAAGACCACACTATTCCAGCTGTCGTTCTCATGGGCTTTTTATGTGGCATTCAGGATCTCTGAGCAGGTTAGTGAGAATAGACAAGGCCAGGGAGGGATCCTTTGGGGGGATGTCTGTGAGCAGGCAGGGGGATTAACAATTTAAATATGTTGGTCTAAGACAGATCAGGAGCTGAGAGGGCTTACGTCCCCCCTGGCCAGGCTGGAAGGTTGCTGCAATTGTCCAGTGACCTGCCACAGGGAATATAGTAGGATAAGACCCATCTACAAGGGCACCTACATTATACACCTCAATGGGACCGCCTTGTCAAGTTTTCAATTCATAGCGATATTGAGAAAGGCTCTTAAAGGGTTGGGCTTATCAGCTAGTGAGTACAGCAGCCATTCATTGCGAATTGCCATGGCCACGAAGGCAACTCAATGTGGCCTGGGCATTGGCACTGTTAAAAGAATAGGAAGATCAACAGATTTGGGGATTAAGTTAGGCAAGTCAGCATTGAGTACAATGGGTAGGTGACGCCTAATTATTTTTGTTTTTCAGAGTAGCACCTATGTTTCGTGTGGCAAGTGGGCCACTCTTTCATCTGGTGGGCAGAGCATCAATCACAAGTTCTTGTCAATGGAGAACGATTAGGGTTCAAGAAATCACAGGTGACCCTGAAGTGGAATGAGGAAGGGGGTCTTCTCTGTGATGAGGTGCTGTCATTAGTGATTAAAAATGTAAGATGTTATTTTGATCAGTTGCGGAGGCAATGAACTGGGCAAATGTCATATGATTTTTTGAGGCTATGGTCATTATTTCAGGGAAAAAGTTTAATGTGGTCTGAGAGTAGAGGAAAGCAAGAACAGTTACAGCTATAGCCAGGGCTAGGGTCAAGGTTAACAAAGCCATTTCAAAGTTTTTCCAGGCCAATGGGGGTGTGGTGGTTAGGCACAAAGATTTTGACAATCAGACCATATATTACAGTTCAGATGTGGTACACTTGAATGAGGTAGGGATGGATTTATTTAACTTCCCTTTATGTGAAGCCATAAAGTTCGCACAGGGCTGCCATAAGAAATCACAGGGCCCAGTACAACAATATTTTCCCACCCTGGCATCCAAGCCAGCCCCAGATCCCACCCACTCCACATCACAGTTAAAAGACCACACAGACATCAGTGCTAAAAAAGTAACCCCCCATTTACATGTTCTAAAAAGCTATTGATGGTTACGGCCCCCCCTTACAAATAAAAAAAGCTGGGGCCCCTCCAAAAACAAAAAATGGTGACAGGGCCCCCTGACAAGTTAATAAAAATTTGGGGCCCCAAAAAAAAGATATTTTTAAAAAACATTGGTGACAGGGCACCCACTACAAGTTAAAAAAAGTTGGGGCCCCAAAAAAATATTAAGTTAAAAAAAGCCATTGGTGATCAGGGGCCTCCCTGCAAGTAAAAAACAAAATAAATGGCCTGGGCCCCCACAAGTTATAAAAAGCCATCAGGGCCCCCCTGGATGTAAAAAAAATTGGGTAGCACCCCAAATTTAAAAAAAAAATTAGCTTGCAAGGGTTTTGTTCCCGGCCATGCATTCACTTACTTGATTAGCTGGGCCCCCTTCCTTTCAGCATGCTGCCAGCTTCATAGGACACAGCAGTGCAGAGCTTTCCTCCTATTTAGATTATCTGTACACTTGTGTTGCTTTAAGAATAAGTACCAGTAAAGCTGTACAGGGATTGGATAAGGGGATCCAATCCCAATGCAGATTTACAGTGACTGATTCTTAAAGGACAAAGGGTACAGATAATCTAAATAGGAGAAAAGCTCTGTGCATGGAGCTGCTGTATCCTATTAAGCTGGCAGCACGCTGAAAGCAGAGGGGGCCCCTTACACACAAAACCCTGTGGGCCCGGGACAACTGTCCCCCCTGTGACCCCTTGGTGGTGGCCCTTTTCGCATGGAAGGCATGAAGGCACATGCAGAGCTGAAGGTGGTCCATCTCTGCATCCCATGTCAGTCTGCCAGGGGGGAAGTGGTTCTGTCAGAAATTGGTCTTGTGGAAAGCTTTAACTCCTAAGGCGGGTGACATTTGTATGTGGACAGAGTCTTGGAAAACCTTCAGTAAAGGTTTGCTGAGCACAGAGTCTTGGAAAACCTTCAGTAAAGGTTTGCCGAGTACGGTTTAAGGGGGGTATACTACAAGCTAGGTATTTGGAGGATATTCAATATCTATTATGGTAGGACAGACTGACAGGGACTCGTTATTTGCATTGTTCAATGTATGTTACTGGTGTAAAGATACAGTGTATATATATTTAATGTGTATTGCCTATTTTGATAAAATGTTAATTGCTTATGGGTTTTTTACTGTTTGTAATGTTTCACTAAAGCTGTGGCCATTATCATCCAACATAATATTGTCATGCAATTTTAATTAGGCAGTCAGGTCAGAGTGAGATCATAGTTGGTGGTCTAAGAGAAGTGTCAGGTAGTAGAGTTTGGCAAAACGTTTGAGTCAGTCATTAACAATCAAAGTAGAGAAGAGTTGGATCGATCCCACTTCTGTCCACTCAGAACATAAGCTGCATAATAATACTACAGGGTGTTAAGGAGATTTCCATATGTGATAGTTCCCATTAAGAAATATAAGCATAGAAAGCATATAAAGTAAAAAATATATTACGTTTCACATTTCATAGATGTATAAACATATCATTTATTACCCAGTATACTAAGGGACAGATTTATCAAGGGTCAAATTGAAAATTAAAAATTTAAATGTTCTAATTTTTTTTATAGTTAAAACTGTCAAATTAGACTAGGAAGTTATTCAAATGTTTGAATATGAAATTGGACCCTTCATAAATGAGCCTCCCAGTGATTTTTGGCAATAATAATAAAAAGTACTATCTTTTGTAATAATAATAATCCAATATGAATTAAAGAAAAACAATCCAAGATACAAATAATCTGTTTGAATTCTACCACAAACTATCCAATGTTAAAGCCACAGGATTTGTAATGCAAATGAATTGTCTCTGGGCCTCTGAGACATAAAAAGATGTAAAGTAAATGACCACATGCATGACCTTTTAGTTCTCAAAGATCACTTCAGTAAGGTTATCCTGGGACATAATAGGGGTGTTATAAGTTGTGAATTACATTTGGGTACCAAAGCTAAAAGAGGCAAATAAAGGCATATTTGTATTACAATGCCATTATAAATGCTCTTACCCTTTAATCTGTCACCGTTAAAATTAAATTTACAGAAAATGATTACACCTTTATTCACTTTTTACATTTAGTATCAGCTTTATATTGTCAATATATGAAATATATATATATAATAACAAATTATAATGGGGCATTTAACAGTTTAAACCTTGTAAATGGCCCAGGGCTACAAACAGCAGTTTAGTACTATATTTGACCCTTTAAAAAGACTATTTGAGTACCTAGTGAAGCTTGTGGAAATGTGAATGTTAACATATTCTCAGCACCATGGAAAATAAGATGTCAAACGCTTATACAATTTTATTAGCTGTGCGTTCCCACATTTATTATTTTTACTGATATCTTCAAAACTAACAGTGAAAGAGAAGCTTTATTTCAGTCATAAAGCAAGCAAAATTTTGTGTACATACATATAAAGCGAGAGAAGATTGTTAGGTCGAGTGCTAAATGGCTGGAGGCATGTGAGACTAATTCAGCATATTTCTTCTCTAAAGAGACAGGATATTCTAGTAAAAATCTCTGCTTCAGTTGAGCTCTGCTAGTAAAAGCACTGCATAACTCTATTGAAATTTCACACTGCCTCGGCTTCAAATAAATTGCTGCATACTTCTAAAGCTCATGCATAGGGCTGTAAATGACTTTTCCCAGATATGGTTATATAGATATATATATTTTTTTCTTTTTGTTAGAAACTCTAGCAGCTCTCATTTTGCCTTAGCACTACTTAAGTGCCAGGCAAACCTGCAATCCATGACAAAGTAATGTTCTGCAGGTCCAGGGCTGAAAAAGCTTGGAAGGGTTTCAAATGATCTGCTTTGTGGAAGGTAGATGTCTCCAGGTTCAGCAAAAGAAAGTGATATGTTGGAGTTTCAGTAACTGTAAAACCCAGCAAAATTACAAATACCCTTATTTTTGATAATGCATTATAAGAATACACCTTGCAAAATCCCATAGGAATGAATGGAGAGCAGAGGAATTTCACTCTAGTGGCAGAACTTCACTCTTTGATAAATTTACCCCTAAACCAGGAACTTCCAACAGTCAAATAACACTTAGGCAGGATCTGTAAACAGAAGCCAGCTTTGGCACTGACAAAATGGTGTTTTGGGCTTTTAAGGAGGATTTGGGCCAACATTCAAAATGGGCGCCGAAAGATGATGTCATGGGCCAGCGTCATTTGCCCCTAGCCGATGAGAAAGAAGATACCAGAAGTTCACACCTGAACATCAGGAGACGAGGAGAGATGCGCCTGGAGTTAAAAGACAGGAGCAGTCTCCCAGCGCGGCTTACAAAGGGTTTACATACTTTAAACCATCAGTGGCCAGGCACTGAACTGATGAGAAATACTGTGGGGCAGATTCACTAAAGCGTGAAAATGCACTAGTGTTGCCTTCGACGGACATTTGCCACACTTCGCCAGAGCTACGCAAATTCACTAAGATGCGAATTTGTGCTCAGGGCGGCGAATGTTAGTGAAGTTGCGCTGAAGTTACTTCGTCAGGCAATGCGCATTTACGCTGTGCTCAGGGAGGCGAATGTTAGTGAAGTTGCGCTGACGTTACTTCGTCAGGCAATGCGCATTTACGCTAGCGATGCCTAATTTGCATTCGGCGCTAACTTAATCGTTTAATAGAGGTGTATGTTACAGCCACTACATTACACTACACAAGCCCAGGAAACCTTTAATAAATAAAATAAAGTTGTCCTATTGCCCTAAACATGTGCACACTGTATAGCTGAGTTGCCATTTGTTAGGAAATGTAGGGGGGTAATGAGGGTAACCCAAAAAAAAATTCACTCTTTTTCACCCAACAAAAGGTAAAAGACGCCAGCGTTCTTTGGACTTAGAAAAAATTTCAAGTTTTTTTTCAAACTCCTATCTGTTGTATTGAACTTCGCCAGGTCTGACCTGGCAAAGTAACATCTAGCGTAATAGGTAACATTCACAAAAATTTTCATCTTAGTGAATTAGTGTAGTTACGTCCCTTCGTCAGTGCGCAACTTCGATGTTCTTTGCTAGCGAATTTTCGACATAGACACTGTTAGTGAATTGGCGAAGTTACGAATTGACGTCACGCTGGCGAATTAGCGCTAGCGCTTTAGTGAATTTGCACCTGTAAATCTAGATCTCATTAAGTTTTTCAGTAATCAACCATTCTGGCTTGCTGCAACTTGAAATTTTGAAAAGAGATGTAAGGAAGAATGCTATTGTAGCTGCTGACAGGGTCAGAAGACTGCAGTGTTCATGAATTGGCATGACAAGCAATTACATCATATCCAAAAGTGTTTAGCATTTATGAAAATGCATGCCATACAGTACAGCATTTTGTATTTACCTAGGTAACATATGTTTTCTCACATACACTGAATTACCTACATACATACACAGGCCAACACACCACTTATTACAGTGAAGCTGTGTAATTCTCTTTTTAAAGAGGTTGTTTTGTCAGATATTATTAAAAAAGGATGGCATGCATTTATTAGCAAATAAAAATAAGAAGAATAGGACAAAGTAATAGCACTAAAAAAGAAAATATAGGGTTGATTCCAATCTGAATACTATCTGAAAAGAGTTTATTTGTGCTGTGATGGCTCCAAAATAGTCCCCACAGAAAAAGAAATGTTATAACATAATATAAATGTTGTTTTCTTAAGAAACACATGAATTATGAGGGAACTATAAAACTAAATTATGAGAAAAAACTGTATGAATTCTCATGTTTTTAAAAGCCTTTCAGTGCTGTCTAAAGCACTGTGCCTTTTCCAATTAGTAATATTTTTATATACTCACCAATAAATCTATTTCTGCTGAGAGCATATGCTTTTTAAAATTCTTGAGACAATCTTTTTTATATATTTGCTCGAACTATGTCATATTTTCCATCTGTATACCTTTGGTCATAATCAACACAGCAATAAAACTTTATTTCTATCAAAAGATATTAGAATAAAAAAATCTAAGATCAAATAAATGAACTGACATTATGAAAAAAAATAGCATGGACTGAAATAGATACAGAATGTATTGTACTTTGTTGTGAACTTATTAACTTTTGCAGATTTTTGAACTATTATTAAAAAAAAGTAAATAAATATATATATATACACACACACACATATATATATATATATATATATATATATATATATATATATATATATATAATGCAAAGAGAAGCCGGCACTCAAAAATCTAACTTTGCCTGGGTGCAGCATCATATATTTGTATCATAGTCCAACAGAAAAGATCTGCACGCTCAAGTTTTATAAAATATAAAATTTGTTTATTAATAAAAAGGACCAACATTTTGGCCTATTCCAAGGACTTTCTCAAGGTGACAAATTAAATGCCTTATATACATACATTGGTGGGAAAAAAACAGATTGAATAATGATGATGACTCATCACGTGACCATCGTATTTTCACTCCCATAAGGGCATCACACTTCGAAAACATTAAAACATATAGGGCCTGCATCCCAATTATCATATTTAAATAACAACCCAGATATACGTTCCTGTTAAAAGTAAGATATAAAGTAGTATTATTTAAAAATATGTTTCAATATACCCCTATTTACACTGTTACCAATTACTACCGTATCACTAGACTTGAGCTCCATGTTAAAATTGCCCTGGTAGTCACACCTTCACGGTCATTCTCTCATTAGATAACACAGGCCATATTGGCCTTCAGTCATTTCAACAGTAAACCCTATCAGTATGGTTATACAGCTGGCCCGCGAAATACCTGTTTAATACACAATAGAGAGTAACAGATATGTGATACCATTTTGTAGTAAAAAAAATATGGATTAAAGGGCAAGGAAAGGGTAAAATAGAATAAGGCTAGAAATGCTGTATTTTGTATACTAAACATAAACATCAACTTACTGCACCACAAGCCTAATCAAACAAATGATTTATGCTTTCAAAGTTGGCCACAGGGGGCTGTCATCTTGTAACTTTGTTATACATCTTTGCCTGCCACTGGCACTGCACATGCTCAGTATGGTCTGTGCTGCTTAGGGGTCGTCATAAATGATCAAAAAACAAAGCTTTTTAAGTTCTACATGGCTAGTAAGTAAGGCAGGCGCTCCCCCTGCTGTTCATAAGTATGATTGCTCCCTGCCAGAAGTTAGGGACTGTCTGTTCCTATCCACAGCACTGTGGATGAAGGGATAATTTCACTGCATACAGTCAGGTTTCTTATAAAAACGGTACACATTTTTAAATTAAAGTATATTGGTGATAGAGTTCTTTTTCATTAAAGAAAGTAAAAATTGGATTTTATTTCTTAGCCTTTCCTTGCCCTTTAATGAAAGTCTAATGTATCTGCATTAAGTATGGGACTTTATCTAGTTTGTGATAATTATAAATATTCCTATGTTTTGTTCAATTCAGTTAGATACTGCATCCTGGCTCATGTTGATCCTTATATTAGGCACTGCATACTGACTCTATTATAAATAAAAACTTCCTGATTGTAAGCTCCACCTTAAATTGGGACCTGCTTCCTCTTGTGTCTTAATATATATAGCACTTAATCCTTAATGTAATTTTGTATTTATGTTCAGTGCTGCATGCACATGTAGTGCTATATAAATAAAAAATATACATACAATAAATATTTAAAACAATTCTTGTACTGTACACACTGCCAATAACACAATATTTGCATGTGCATGGCATGCTCCCACCTTGCACCATGAGCCCTAAATTAACACTTTTAGGGTATAATGCTGTTCATGGGTAACAGTTCCAGCAGCTTATTTATATAAACAATAGTAGTGTTTCTGAAGCAAACACAGCAGTTTTACTAGTGGAGGGCAACAATGCTTATATTTTTATTCCTTTAAAACAATTTTATTTTTTGATTTTACTGGTCCTTTAAGCTGAAGGCAGGAAGTCTGATACAGAAGCCCATGTGTACACAATAGAAGGAAAGAAATGCAGTGTTTCTTTTGACAGAGCTGTACTACTTTGAGGGGTTACTAGTATATTTAGGTGGACCTTTCTGATAAGGCTTATATAGTTTTAACCTTTCCTTCTCCTTTAATGACAGATGCAAGATGATGTTCCAGTAAAAATCATCAGCACTAGTGCTGTATCAGCTTTCTGGTTATTATTTAATATGATGATTCTTGACAATATTATACTGCACGCATGCATCAAAAGTGGGTCATTATGATGTTTAGTCTATCTGTGAAAATTAACAACACTGATGAAGAATAGAAAGCCAAGTTTACCAAGGACTGGGACTATTTTCATTGGAGGATCCTTTTGCATCAAAGCTTGAAAATGGTTTTATTGAGCGATTGAGCATTTCGGTGGACAAAAAAAAGTTTACATCTCTTTTAAGATATTAGGGAACTTTAATTAGACTGACAATGGACATTAAAATTTGCCCTTTACTTATGTGAGGGATACATTTATTAAAATCTCACATTAGTCTGTAAGACTTGCAGCTTCACACTGACTCTGATATATATAAAAACTAGGCATCCAACATATTTATCACTAAGGTCCAACTCTGCTCCATTGTGTCCCTGGTCTCTTGCTGTTGACTTTCAGTCTCATGCAGCCACAACAGCTTTGTTCTGCACTGTTGGGATTCCAAAGCTACTGAGTTACTGTATCTTCGAAACAGTGACTATAATAATAATAATTGCATCTCGGTTGGGGTTTTTGAAATGCAAACAAAAGCTAATTTTGACAGGAAGAATTCTGAGTTTTAAATATGGTAGACATGTAGAAGAAAACAAAATAATGTAAAATGAATATACCAAGTATTGCTACTGACTGTGTGTGACATATAATATGCAAACATTCCACTTTCAATTCAAATAAATGCACAAGCAAAACCACCAGCATGTCTTCAAACATTCAGTGATTAGCGTAAATACTGTACGTCAGCAGAGCCCAAATTTTACATAGACAGAAGATGTGAGGAGGGAGTTAATTATGCATATTCTTTTATATACATTGTGGGATTAAGAACACTGCAAACTGAAGGTAAAGCGAGGGAAAGTAATCTTGGACAGTCATTTATCTATTTATTAGTGTGGGATAAGAAAGCAAGAATAAGATAAATTATCATTATGTCCCTATGGTATCTGTATGCATAACGTATTGTTCTAGTATGCTTCAGGTTGTGGCAATAGCATTTTTTATCAGACTCGCTTTTTTGTTATTTTTTTTCTAAACTGTTCAGTTAGTATCTTGATGACTTAGTTGGGGGCACTCTTAATCATGGGGCTCATATTGATCTAATCGGTACTGTATTGGAGAAAGCAAAACAAGTAAATACACATTCATAACATTAAGAAATTCTTAATTCTGCAGTTTTGTGATGGAACGTCCATTTCTTTTTATGGTACACATTTACATATAATTACCCTTACACTAGGAAACAATTTACTTATTGACAAGACAGAAATCTACTGTTTACTTACATGAATTCTTTTACTCTTTTGTATCTAAGTAGATGAGCAAACTGGAGGCCATCGGTGGTTCTTTTCTGACATCCTATTTTCTGACTCAGTTTCAGGTATGTGATACTCTGCTCCTAAAATGTATTATTTTTGCACACAGTTATTGGACAGTGTAAGAACAAATATTCAAATACTGTCAAATAATTGAAAATATTGAAAAAGCAATCATTTATGTTATTATAAATTGGGCAAGCAAGGAATTGAAGCTACTCCGTGTTTCTTTTTACCTGAAAGAATAATCAGAATGTATTTTCAGCATAGATTCTATTGATTTTTGGTCATTCTGAAAAAAATGCCTATATAGGATTATCCCATCGTTTAAATAAAACTGAATGGAAGACAGGAAGGACTGAGCAGCACCAAGCACAACTCAAGTATACATTTTGATGCAAGTACTTTAATTAAATTTATCAATATATAGATTATCACGGCAAATACATTTTATTTTTTGAACTTGTACTTTATTGTGGAAGCGTCAGGAAAGAATACATTTATTGCATTGGTATCCTGGCAAGTGTAGGCGAGGGAATGCTATCAGTCTATCCATTGCTACATTCACCTTACTGGCATGTTACAGAAATGATGTTACGGAGTGATGATTGGCCATTTCTACAGTGGAAAGTCTGTGGTTAATATACAAACTATCCATTTCCTGCAGTTCATCTGGAGTTAACATGTTGAATATCCATTTCCTGAAGTAATTATACTGGCATATCTAGGGTCGATATGCAGATTATCTATTTTCTGTAACAGGGCAACCCTTTTGAAATAAATGTAGTATACTGGCACCTTTAGGTTGTGACTGGTTGACTGTCAGTGGTGCACTCCTTCAAAAGGCTTGAGTAGTGTTTGTACTCAACATACTGTAACTGTCAATTTCTGCCCAGTGGTGCCAGAGTTTCAGCAGAATCAATCAATGGTTGTCTTAAAAAGAAGTATTAGGTCCTCCTTCACTAGAGATACTGACAGATTCTAGCAATTACAGAAACATGTCAATTCAAATTCCAAACACTTCAATTGCTTTCTATTAACTTTATTTGTTACCATTTTTCTAACTCCCAAATGTTATTAAAAACAGGGTGCAGTAACTCATAGGATAATTTTAAACATGTAACTAGTACATTACCTGCTGATTAGTTGCTATAGGTAACTAGACCTATAGCAAATTTTACCCCTTTTATTACATAAGTTTAAGTTCCAAGTTTCCTTTTCCACTTGTGTGTCCCAGTAAATGATCAGCTGCAAACATTTCTCAGCAGCATCAAAGGAATGTCGCCAACTACATGTATGTATGTAATGTAACAGTTGAATTCAGTAAAGTTCAGAAGGCATATTCAGCATTGATTGAAGCTGTTGTTATAGGGGGAGTTTATCTTTTGGCACAGGGACTAGAGCTATAAGTAAGGTATATTTACTCAGAATGCTCTATAGGAAACAACAGAGATGGAAAATAATAGGGGCTGTTTTTAGTTGGGGTGGGGAAGCCATAGCAGGTTCTGTAATTTAAAAAAAAGGGGAAAAGGGAAGTCGCTGTAGGTGAGCTCTTTGCCCAGAAAGTAGGTGGCAGGAAGCTAGGTTTTTAGTTGAATAGCTGGGAAAAGCTAAGGGAAAAATGTGTAAGTAAAGGTTCATCTTGTCATGAAATAAATTATCTTAATAAAGGCGAAGGTACTGTCAAACATAGATTGTAGAGGTATGCAGTCCAAAAGACAAGTCTGTTCCAGTTCTAGAAGAATAGTTTGCTTAATTGAAAACTGTTCTTTTGCTGTGGAAAACACTGTTGTGAATTAAATGACAGGCTTGTACCTGCATAAAAATACACAGATGGTTTGGGGCAGATGTATCAATATGTGAGATTAGAGCTCACCACAGAACAATTCACCCACTCTCTATTCATTGCTATGTACTTTTTAGAATCAAATGTATGAACTGGTGAACTCTAACTTTCACCCATTGTTAAATACAATTCTAAAAATCCAATAGAAATAAAGAGAATGTCAGTTAGTTTTTCTGCGGTGAACTCCACAGACTCAGTGCAGTCTGCATATTCTGATTATTGGCTTCTACAGCAGATATTATTTGACTTTTGCTGTTTTCATCATTTATGACGACCCTAAGCTTAAACTCCCAATTGAAGCCTAGATCACACTGAGCATGTGCGTAGTTTTGGTGTTGCAAAGATGTTTAACAAAGTTACAAGATGACGGCTCCCTGTGCCAACTTTGAAAACATAAACCATTTCTTTGATTAGGCTTTTGGTGCAGTCAAAATACAGCATTTCTAACATTATTCTATTTTAGACTTTGATTGCCATTTAAGTAAACAGTTTGATTCCTCTCTAAAATCTGATAGATTCATTGATACATATATTCACTGCGAGTAGTCAGTTTAAAAAATCTAAGGAATGCAGCAGTGATTTTCTGCTCTAGCTTTGAAAATATAGTCATTTCTTTGAAACAAAGTGCTTTTCCCAAGAGCTCAGCTCATGGGAATAGCATTGCTGCAGTCTTTAGATTTTCAATTAATGTATCAGATTTTAGAGCGTAAACAACCTCCTTATCTTCATTATCCCTAGATTTTAAAGAGTAAACTTCTTACTGAACTTGACTACATTAGGGATACACCAAATCCACTATTTTGGATTCGGCCGAACCTGAATCCTTCCTGAAACTTTTGGCCGAATACTGAACTCAATCCGACCCCTTCTTTGCATATGCAAATTATGGGTGGGAAGGGGAAAACATTTTTTACTTCCTTGTTTTGTGCCAAAAAGTCACATGATTTCCCTCCCTGGCCCTAATTTGCATATGCAAATGAGGATTCGGTTCGGCCCGGTAGAAGGATTCAGACAAATCTGAATCCTGCTGAAAAAGGCTGAATCCTGGCAGAATCTGGAACCGAATCCTGGATTCTTTGCATTCCTAGTCTAGATAACATAAGAGTCATTAAAATACAACATTGTACTTAACGGACATGTAAAGCCTACATTTTCCTACCATATATATATGTTGGGCATATCTTCCCCACAAAAACCACATAATTTGTACTGCATATACTCCTCCATTTGCCAGCACCATCACATTCTCATAGCAGCTTTCACCCAGTGGCCATTTTGAGACACATCATCAGTAACATTGACATCTGCAAACAGGACATGTATGCTGTAATATTCGTGCAATGCAGAATGAAGGTTTATACAGCCACAACATGCTTTGATAAAACGTTTTGCCGGGATTGAGCACTGTAATGGTAAATGGTAAAGCTCAAGAGGTGGTTAGGAGATAAAAATAGGGTCAGACAGCTAGAGTTTCTATTGGAACCAGCAATGTTGTCTCTTCATTGGCTGTTAGACTGGAGGGTGTGTTCAGCAATATGAGCTAAGAAGAACTGAACATGTTCGTTAGTCAGCAGTCAAAGTAAATTTCTGAGGGAGGGGGCAGAGTGGGTTAGAGGAGGAGAAGGCATTCTAAGTGATTAAGGGGATGCTGCAGTCCTGAGTGGCAGGTATCTAAAGATTTTAAAGAGGCTGCTCACTGTTTACATTTTTGTCAGGGGGGTTTACATTCCCTTTAAAGGGGTATCCCTTTATTGCGGAAAAACTTTTTTTTTCAAAGCACATCAGTTAATTTTACTGCTCAAGCAAAATTCTGCACTGAAATACATGTTTTAATTTTGAGATTTAGCATGGGGCTAGACATGATGTCCATTTGCCAGATGCCCCAACCATGTGACTTGAGTTCTGTTAAACTTCAGCCACTCTTTACTGCTAAACTCGAAGTTGGAGTGATATCACCCCCTCCCTCCAAAGCAGCCCATCAGCAGCCTATCAATAGAAAAATGGGCACCTAACCAGAT
>CM044439.1:88311448-88327286 GCA_024363595.1 Xenopus borealis
TGGTCCCCTAAAGTTGGCTAAGGCCAATTTCTCCCATAGTGCCCAACATCCTAGGAATGTATAGCCAGTTATGGGGCCAGCCAGATCTATAATCTTGCAATACCAGTCACAGAGAATTTTCACAATTAAATAACGAGGAGTATGTCTATAAAGATTCTCATTTATCCAGGTCATGATATATGAGTATCTAGTACAATTAAATCAAAGGCAACTGGATATTGAGGGGGCGGATTTATAAAAATCGGAGTTTGGGGGGGAAAAAACACACGGATGAGGAAAAACACACAACAAAGTGTATGCAACTTTTTTCTCGAATGCTAGTTTAAGTAAAAAAAGTCAGAGAACATTCCCATTGACTTCTATACAACCGCATCAGCTTTTACTTGCCAATTTTTTTCTGATGACATTGGTTGGTTTTACTTTTTAATAAATGGTGACTATTCAAGGTTACAAAGAACATTCTGGTCTTGTGTTTTTCACTGCATTTTTTTCCGAATCCAACTAGATTTATGATAATTCAGCCTCTGTTTTTCTTTAAAACATTTCAACACTCATCTGAGTGGCTTCTTCAGTTCAGCTAAAGTGGTAGGGAATTCCTTGGCATTTAAACCCTTTAAGGTAGCAAAGTCACAAGTATCCAATCAAAATGGTTCCCATCAACCTCTGGAACATAAACTAGGGCTTAAAAGAATTTAACACCATCAGGCTGAAACTGTGGCAATCCGTGCAGAAGCGAAAGAATACAAACATCTGAAAAGAGCTCTGAAAACTTGTGGATACCCGAACTGGGCCTTTATCAAAACAAAATCAAAAAAACCAAGCCAAGAAATAGTGGGGAGGAGCATAGCCGGTAAAGCAACCTAGTCATCCCATATTTTGCCAGAACATCAGAAATTTTTAAGAAACATAATTTTTAAGAAACATCACATTCTTGTGTACTTAAAACCCAGCAACACCCTAAGACAGAGGTTGGTGCATCCTAAACACCAAAGCACATGAAGAACAATGTGTCTATGCTGTCCAGTGTTGTGAAAAGTGCTCCTTTATCCATTGGGGAGACAAAACAAACGCTTTGTATGAAAATGGCACAATTTAGAAGGGCTAACTCAGCAATCTATTTACATCTCAAGGAAAAGGGACACTCCTTTGAGGACAACAATATGCACATTTTGGATACAGAGGACAGATGTTTGAAAGAGGTCATTTATGCCAAAGTGGAAAATCCATCCATGAATAGAGGAGGGGGCCTGCAACACCACTTGTCAAAGCACAATGCTTTGACATCCTTTCCCCAGCAGCTTCACAACAATTCACACTTCCAGTCATGTACATTGAAAGATTAACATCTGCCTCAATGAAAATCATGGTACCATTTCACCTAATGCCTCAATTGAACCATTGTGATTGGATGTCTGTGACTTTACTAACCTCAAGGGTTTTAATGCTGAGGAATTCCCTACCACTTCAGTTGAACTGAAGAAGCCTGTAATGTAGGGTGTCCCAAACTCAGAACAAACCCCAAGGTTAAGGCTCACACTTCCACCTATAACAGTCGCTTTTCAATCGGGAGGAACCCTCCTCTACTCAGATGTTGCCAGGTCTTATAGTGAGAGAACCAAGGGGAAAATTCTGAGCAGACTAGGGAACCGACTGTGTAGTAGTAGTACTGGAAGCATAGCCAATAGTCAGTCTGAGCCAGTAGCAATCAGATAAAGCAGTACAAGATCAGGAAACAGAGACGTAATTGAGGTCACAGGCCGGGGTCAAAAACAGTAGCACAGTACAAAATCAGAATCTGAAGAATGGTCAGTAAATGGACAGAGGTCAATACAGGCAGTGAAGTATTAACAATCAGAGACACCTGCACCCAGGAACTATGGAAATAGACCTACAATGAAGGATTGGAAAAGTACATTGCGGCCTTAAATGTTGACATTATGTCACGTGGCGATTTTAAGTAAAAGATGCCGGCATCAATCCCGTGCATCAAAACCCAGAAGCGGCAGCATGACAAGGGATGAAGCAGTGGCTCTCTAGACAACCAGGTATTCTCATAAAGCCACTGGGATGAGTAGAGAAATAGTTTCAAGGAAATCTAGAAATTGACTTTAATTCTACTAGATACTATAAATAAAGAGTAGCTGCATCACTTCCAGCTGTTCTGATCATTCAGATGGAACAATGCACAGGTGGTGATGCATGTGTACAGCCCTTTGCACTGTGTCTATCTGTATGACCTCAGGGTCTATTGGTCTGACACTGTGCAGGACTTGCAATTTCCTTTTCACACAAAAAGCACTTCTCCTTTAATTATGTACACTGTACAGGCACAACGGAACACATAAATGTCAAACAATTCTCAACAGAGAAAGATAAACATAATATTATTGCTCTGAAACAAATCTATTCTGCATTCTATCATACTAATATATATGCTTATCTTTAGTTTGCTGATTACATTTTGTCTATATCTAACATTTTCGTTCTTTGATTTGCCAGAGAAAATATATTTGGCTTCCTTGTTGTACATTACAGTTCTCATGGACTAAAAGCAAAAACCCATGGGGCATTTACCATAAAGTCATTCAAGATAGAAAGGTCAAAACTGCCTTTTTGTGACAGTCATCAAATCATTTATGAGATGCCAAGGCATTCAATTTGTGAGCCTGTTGGCTTCATTATGGCATTCACAATTTCTTCAACTATAATGTCTACTGAAACAAACACTTGTCTCAAAATGTTTCATAAATACCATATGCAGTTTTATGAGTCAATATAATAATCTAGTCAACCTCTTTAAGTATCGATTTAGTTTTAAAATGGGTGTAGCACTAATTCTGCCAGTAGATGTCACTTATAGTGTCCACCAAGGGTGATGCCAAGCATGCCTTTATCAGAAAATGTAAATGTCATCCTTTTGATATTTTGCTGCAACAAAACTATGTCTTATGTTGCATTTTTTAACTAGCTATAAACATACCTTTTGAAAATATATTTTGTAAGGTTCTAATAAAGGCAGTAAAAATCTTGGCTTGGATTTACACAAAAGGATGGGCAAACACAGTAGGGCTGGTAGCACCAATTAAATCATATAAAATATTTTTATTTATAGGTTAGCAGTAAATAGTGTGTTAAGTTAACTTATTTTAAGGTCACTGGTCCCTTAAAGAGTAATATTTTTAAAGTAGAATCCTGGTCACATAAAACAATGGAAAGTGAGTATTCTATTTTTATAAAGGCCATGCCTACTATTGACCACTCCCCTTTGATCACAACCACAGATCATGGCTACAAAGTTCCATTTAATTAGACAGAAAATAAATACTTTGCAGAAGCTATCGCTACCACTGTTGCATTGTTGTTGCTGCCAATTCAAAAACTGCCCACCCCCCTACAGCAGAATCATTGAGCAGATGGGCTAAAACACTGGCACTTTTGAGGCATCAACTGCAGAGGGAATCTGTATGGATGCACTTTTGATTTGTCTTGGTCTGTTTCAGGGCATTTTGATATAAAAATCAGATATAAGCATGTTTAAAGCTATGTTAGGTCCAGGCTAGGGAAAAATATTTCCATCAAAAAGATGGATAACAGGCATCATTTACGACATACAAATTCAGCTGTGGTAACGCAACTTTGGACAAAGTTGTTGCACCAAAAAATGCCATTCGTTACTTGTGTCTTGGCACTTTTGCTTCGTTGAGCTTGGTGCTGCTAGATCCTTCCAAAAAGGTAACACAACTCTGTCCAATTACAGTAGCTTCAAAGCACATGCACAATTGTGGTTGCTATAATGCATCAGACACAATTGCATCAGGAACATCACTACCTCACAACTGCATTTACTAAAACTTTGGGAACAAATTCTGCTTTGTAGGTAAAAACATTGCAACTTGCACAAGAAATTGCACACTGCAGCCATAGTCATTTTCTCACAAGGTTTTTTATTATTTATTTTATTTTTTATTATTTATTGAAATTTGCTAATCAGAGATTAAGCCAGATATACTGTAACTTTCAGAATGGTAGACAAACGGTAGCAGCCTAGGTTCTTCATTTCACCAGCCCACAAGATCACTAACATCCTATATGTGTATGAATGGATGATAGAGGAAAGTAGTAAGTAATATTTCTTAGCAATCATTACATCACAAAATTCATATAACAGCAATGAGTTGTAAGCTACCACATAAAACAAGACACATCAAGTGTCTTGATACTTTGCTCTCCAAACTAAGTTGGCCCCCATACACTTTTTAATGTAGTCAGATATTAGTATAAGTATATTTTCTAGGTGTTAATGTTAACATAACTTGGAATCTATTCTCAATAAATTTTACTTTCTCATAAGGAATATTCCAACAAGATACAAGCAGCTAAATGTTGCTAAAAGCTGGTTAATTTTTTTAAGTGCACAGATAATTCATCCTTCAGGGGTGTTAGACATGAAACATACAGAGGTCCTTAATATATTAGATTTTATGGTACAGTCTATTCCAGCCTCAATAGTGAATACTGAATCTAAATTGTGAATAATGAATCTAAGTCATAAATACATGCAACAATTTTATTAGCATACAAAACAAATGTAAACACCATCAATAATTATCAATGGTGTTAGTAGCCATGAAGTTTGTGCTTAATATATGCTGGGAAGGGTGTAAATTGGGCTTGCCTACATGTATTTTATTTCAAAATAAGCTTATTACTTTTACTCATGTGTTAATTCAGCTCTTGGGTGAACGTATTCTGAACTTAATCATGTCCCTTGATCACTCTACACATCGCATGGCTCAGTAAACACTTCTGGCTTGTGAATCACACAGCCCACAACATGCTGTAATGTGTATATAATTAGTAACATTACATAAAAACAAGAACAGTAATAATATTGCAATATTCATATCCACAGAGAACTAGCATATTATTATAAATCTCAGTGAGGTCCACTCTTTAGAAACTAACTTGGACAGCAAACCACAAAACTCAGCTGATGTACTGTATGCAGCCCACGAGATACGAGTCCCTTGGGACTCTGAGCAAAAAGCCTGCAAGGGATATAAATGCAGTAAATGTCACTAAATATATATACATGGTGCACAGTAAAAGCTGCTTTCTTGGGATAGTAACATGTGTGTGCATGTGTCTAAATATAGTATCGTTTGATAACAGAGACACACAAACCAGCAAATTAAATGTTTTGATACTCATCTCAAGTTCAAAAACATTTATTCTAACAACTCAACTATGCAATTTTTTGATTTGTTTTTTAATTACCATTTACAGAAATGTGCATGTTGATATTCCTTTAATATCCACAGTTTAAAGTGATACTTACAGTAAAAAATCAATTTTAACATATGAATGTGAATTAAATGTTACCTATAGGTCATGTTGATCATTTTTTGCTGAGAGGTTTGTTTTTGTATATAATTGTTAGTTGAAGTTCCTAAGCCTGACTCTCTGACACTCTGACTTTGCCAACCTGGCTTTCCCATCTCAGCCTGTTAGTTGCAGTTTCTAATGCTAACGGACTCCTGCTGCACAAATATGGCAGCCCCCTCATACAGGAATTTGGGGCCACAGACAAGTAATATAAAAGCATCATGCAAATACTTTATGGCAAAGTTAGAAGTAGCTTTCAAAGCCAATATTATAATAGATGTACAAAAAGAGTTTAATTTCAGGTGTCAGTATCTTTTTAACAGAGCACCCTTGCGCCGCAAAGCACCTCTCTCTGCACATTGCACCAGGCAGTGAGATAGTCAGAAATACTTGGGATATGGTGATCTAGTGGCTGTAAGTGACCCAAAAGCACATACAGTAAAGTAATGTGGTCTATGATATCCAGTGTTGTGAAGAGTGATCAGATCTATACAGTGGGCAGTCTAACTCCTCAGGACAAGACTCTGCAGTCTGTCTAAAGGAAAATGTGCATACTCTGGACTGAGAAGGCAGATGGTTTGAAAGAGTTGTAAAAGAGGCCATTTATGCCAAACTGGAAAAACCATCCCTGAACAGAGAAGGGGACCTGTGATATAGCTAGTCATCAATATACAATGCCGCTTTGACATCGTACCCCATCAGTTTCACAACAATTCCCACTTCCAGTCATGTACATTGAAAACACCCGCCTCAATGAGAACCATGGTACCATTGATGACACGCATATCTTTAAGTTTGATCCAACAACTCAACAAATTCAATGGATCCATTGTGATTGGATGTTGGTCTCAAGGGTTTACATGCCAGGGTATTCCCTACCACTCACTTGACCTGACGTAGCCGCACAGGTGTATGGTGAAACTCAGAAATGTCAAGTTACTTTAGGTTCTACTAGATACTGCATATCACAACCTGGATAAATAAAAATCTCAATAAAGTGGCTGTAGTGTTGCAGCCTGTAGTGAGATCTTATACAACCAAATCAGTTATTTGCGAGTGTATCACTCATTGAATATTATATTTGCCTTTACAGTTCTAATTCATCATACATGAACTTGCTCTGTTCACAGAAATCGTATGTTATTATGGTGTTTTTGCTAGGGAGTCTTCTGTGCTCAGTGTTTTATATGTTGTACAAGCACATACCTACCCAATGTTGTTTTTAATGGAACTTTGAATAATAATTATTCATGAGCTGCCCACAATTTAACCTTTTAGGAATGGCAATGTTTTTTTTTTTTTACAAAACCAAAACAATGGTTTGCAGATGCACTGGGAAATGAGAGTGGGCTGTAAAAAACAGGTTTGCAAGAATCCATGCTCAATATTTTTAGTCATCAATATGCTATAAAATTTTGAGCTACAGGTATGGAATGTCTTTTTCATAAGCCCATTATGCAGTTCATGTCAACTTCCTAAGATTAAAAGATTATTTCCTTTTTCTCTTTAAAAATAAAACAGTGCATTTTACTAAACATTAACTAAGTTCCATAAATGCATACTGAAGGCAAAACAATCATATTGGGTTTATTTAGGGGGTTATTTGTTAAACCTCTAACTTATCTGGTCTGGATTTTTGGGGCAAAAACAAAAATTTTTAGTGGAATAAAAATAATTTTTTTCATGATTTATTATACCCTGATGTTGCAAAAAGGCAGAATGCGACAATCCCCCAAATCAGACCTGTCAAGTTCCTGTATAAGTCAGTAGGAGAGGCACCTATGCCCATTTGAAGTTATTGTGGTTTGTGCTGGATTTAGACCTGAAAAAAAAAAAAGAGTCTGGAAAAAAATTGGACGATTCGGGTTTCACTTGATTTTATCTGTTTTTTGTTCCCCAATCCGATTAATTTGAGTTTTTAAATTAATAAATAAGGGAGTTTGGTCATGGTTTTTTATTAATAACGAGCTTTTTTCTGTTAGAGTCCCCCAGAGGATTGTGTCCATGCATGGCAGCCCACTGATCCTGACTAAGATCAGGGCTTCTTGAAAATCTTGTCTGCCGATGATGCAGAAGTGAAGAGGAGCCAAAATTGTTGTTTATTCCTGTATGGGGTTTTGCATGTCCATTAGGTTGGATAGCACAAGGGTACACCATGTGTACTGCTGCCTGGGTGATTAACTCCATTGACTCCAATTAAATGACAGTATAATGTCAATAATGACATGTAAAATAGCCTGCTATAAGAATATAAATTCACAGATATTTCAAGGGGAATAATTTATATGATATGTATGTTACATTAAACCTATAAAAAACAATAGTCACATCTATTTAAACACTTTCTGATGAGTATATAGTGTGATCTTAAATGACTAATATGTTACATCTTTGCTGAAATATTTCAAATTAAAAATATTTAAAGAAAAAAGCACAACTTTGTTTTGCATCTGTAAGTAATTATTTCTGTACTAGCTTAATATACCATTTAGTCTGCACTGACCCCTGCTGGCAAAGGCTTAGAACCATATCAGTGTTGGAGGGTTCTCAAGGATATTAAAGAAAAAACCCCAATAATTATCGACGAGTTAGAAAAGACCAAGAAAAGATTTGCTGTTTAAATATTCCTTCTCAGGACAGCGCTGCTGGAATGTCACATTACATTGTAAAACAGCACCTCTCTATAGCAGTGTTCCTGAATAGTTTATTGATTATATTGCTAAGTGTTAAATCACCTTGTTTTCGCCATTCACTGCCTGAGCACCTAAGAACAAGTACAAATGTGCTGACAAAGAAACATAATGCTCTTCTGTTTGTATACTCTGTAGTAAGTTTTATCAAAGGTGGACATTAATAATGAATACTCCAAAATACTGTAGTGCTATGTATTTATGTTGTATTTGCTTTTATTCCTATAGAACATCAATACAGAGCTGTATTTTATTTTGTTCACTTTTGTTTTTTTTGTGCAATGAAGAACACCTTCATTGCACAAAAAAAATCTAAGTCATGTCATTTATTTATAAATGCCACTTATATGATGTCATATGCAGTATATTTACTATAATCTTTAATCTTGCTTGTTACCTGGAACCTGAATAACATCGTTCTACATACTTTGCAGCACCACTACTTAAATCTACTATAATAAATATAACCAGAAAGAAAAGGTAAAATATCTATGAGATGCAAAGTTGCTCCTCTTCTTCAAAGAATGCAGAAATTCTGGCCTTACAAAGGTGGCACACCAACATTTTCCTTGTTCTCCCAGGATTACTTTTGGCAATTCTGCAGGATGCAAGCAAGTACAAATTTTCTGGAAAAAGTCTCTACTTCACATTTCTGCTTTTTAAAGGGGATAGTTCAACTTAAAAGTAACTTTTAGTACACTATAGATCTTACAATTCTTACATATTTTGTTTTTATACACATTTTTTGTGTGCCATTTGTCTGGTTTTGACATCGGCAAGCCCAGTTTTCCAAAGCGTTTACTGGGTCAAAACTGTCTCCCCGGTTATCATAACTTTGACTCAGCTAGACTGACAAAACTATTGACCAATTGCGACATCATAGTCCTGCCCCGTGACACCATCACCCCATTTCATGATGTCACAACACCATGCCACCATGATGTTGCCCCCCCCCCCAGCTTTCTGGAAGAGGAAAGATGGCTACCTTACAGAAAACATTTAAAATACCAAATGTACTATGTAAACTACAAGAGTACCCATAATTTATTTTTTAGTATTAACAGCCCTTTAAGGCTAGCATTTATTATTATATTGTAACCCTTTATGCTACACATTTTTAACCCTTGTATTGTCAGCAATCAACAGTGCTCAACAGTATTCTTCCTATTCATTTTAATAAAATTAAGAACACTTATGTTGCTGCCTTATATTCTAAATAGCAGGCAAGTAACAATAAATTATTGCAGTATTCTGTTTAGAAACAGTGCCATGATTTTTACCATCTATAATTTCTAGCTCAATATTTCTAAATACCACATCTACATCCCTTATAAAAAGTTTTTCTTTGCTCAAGCAAAGAGGTCACATTATCTTCCCCCACTGTTTAGAAGATGATTCAACCCAGTTTACAGTTAGAACATTTTAATTTTTTCAAGTTGTCTCTGTTTGAGTCTACAGATCTGACTTTTGAGTTTAAACTGTCTGGCCACATTCTCTGGTGTTCTTTGTAATCACAGCCTTCAGTTTAAATGTAGAACTGTCAGATTTGGCTAATGTGGGATACTGTATACTCCATTATGGGGTTTTTATTTCTTTTCTTAGCAAATACAACACTATTTATTTACTTAAATTAAACTAAAATGTTTCATATGTTCAGTCATGGTTTTTCCAGTATGTATGTTTGTGAATGCAACTTAGTATTTCTGTTATCAACAGAATTCATCATATATAACTGTTATTTAAACTCTGAACTTTAATGCAACATTGAACATTTACTTCCAAGCAAGAATGAATACACATAAACAATACAATATCTGGAGAATGTGTCCCTGCTCGCAGAAGGCAGGTCACACACAGCACAGTAAATAAATTAAGAAATGACTGATCATGGAGGATTTTTACAGTTTTCATTGCTCATAATTATATAAAAAATAATGTATAGCTATTTGAGTCCGCATTTCCATCTCATTTTGACTCTCCCTATTTTCTCTGCCCTAGAATCTGGAATCACTGCTCCATTCATGCATTTTAAAACTAAAACCTCTGAATACTTATTTTTCTTCTGTCAAAATGAAATTGACGTGGGCAGAGGTTTGAGTGCTAGCATAGTTTCATTCATTCCTGACATACAAATGTCTTTGCATTGGACCTCCATGTCCTCTTGTTAGCAAGAATGTGCCAAATCCACAATATCCAAATTTGGATGAATACCAAATTGACCAAAAAAGATTTGGTTGTATGCTGAAACAACATCCAACAATTTGCACCACTGATCAGGTTCCATTGTTAAAAGTCACAAGATTTAGAATTAGAACTATATTTATAAATAAAGTATTTGTACATTTATGTGAATACTGCACTGCTATGATTACATTGTTCACATTGAAGTCAACAGAAAATAATTGAATTAGACTGCTCAACTCTGTCAATTCAGATACATTTTACAAAGCAATACGTATGATAAATACTCCAATTCATGAAACATTTTTTTTCAGTGAAAATATTTAAACCACTGCAAATGCATCAGACATCCATAGTTAAAGGATCTCAGCAATAAGACTAATTGTTTAAACACTCACAGGGCAGAATCTGGTGTCACTGGTCTCTACTAGTAGATAACGCGCTCTGCTCAGAAAGTAAGTAAAGGACCAGCGTGACGTCACTGATTTTCTATTGTGCTTCCTATTGGCTGCCAGCGGCAGTTTTGAGCAGCGGTAGGCTCAGTTTCTCTCCATTGCACATGCATTGAAGGCTCTTCATTCCTTCCTTCTCTGGTGACACACTGTATGCTAAATTTGAATATGTGTCATTGGTAAATCCTAGGCAATCAGCATTTAAGCAACACATCTTTATGGAGATGCAGGAAGAGAAACCATGTATTTCCTGGGGTCAGGGGATTTCGCTCATGCGCAATAGCAATCATGAGGAGAAGGAAGCCGTTCTACCTTAAGCAAGATGGTGACAGCACGATGAAACAGGAGCTGTGAATATTAGACGTGAAAATCTCCTTCATTCTACACTTAAGTGAGCTGAAAACTTAGCGATCTTAGGTTATTCTATAAGACCTATATAGGGAGGATGTTGATTAGATTTGGCTTTCCTACTCCTTTAAAATGTTTAACTCTAATCTGCCTCTTTCCTGGCATCTTGCGTTTCAAAGATTAAAAATGTTTGCACTTTTTATTGGGTATCACTTGAATCAACTGGGAACCAAACAAGGAGCTAGCTCCTGCATGGCCTGCAAGCCATTTGGAATAGCTCCCCACCATCCTCTTTCCAGTATGTAACTTTAATCTTTTAGAGTGAAGTGCTTGTACATAAAGATTCTGACAACTCTGTGATATTAAGGTTATGTTGATGGATGCTAGCTTTATATCTACTAAATGTAGTGTTTACTCTGCTGTAACAAGGTGTACTGATTGAACAACTGGGTAGTGTGAGGGACACATTATAACCATCTAAGAAAGATTAATTATTGATCAGTCAAGGTTGATACATCAAATCCATTCATTTCACGTAATTTGATGGAGGGATCTTACATCAGTCTGATTTCAAAATTAAACTGTACATTTCAAAGACATGTCAGTGAGAATTGTATGAAATCTGCCAAGTGAGATTTGCGATGCTTGAAGGTCTACAACCTATATGTTAGCTGGAGCAGAACCATTAAGAACATGAGCAGTAGGAACACTGCCTTATACTGTATGTGTATTGTTACATTTTCAAATAGAAAAAGACATTTTGGAATTGTAAATGGCAAGATGTGAGTGTAAGATCCTTTATGGTTTACATGGTCAAGTTCATGTCTAGTTCTTCAATCTACAGCAGTAAATTAGCCATTAGCGTTTCCTGACCTGAATAATTTAATTTGAGTAATGAAATGAAATATCGAATTTGTTGCTATGGGTTACTGGACCCTGAAAACATCTGTTCATTTGTACTACAGAACTCTGTAAATATGGGTACATATTAAAAGCCACACTTTAGAGTGAGTGTATCCAGTGCAACAGGTCTTTTAAGTGGGATGATCAAAGATTTGATTATTAACTACTGGAGACTCCAGTACAGCTGCAAAAACTGCTAAAGAAGCAGGCTTCTGACATTTAATAATATATTTATCCGTATCAGTGTTGAATTAAACTTTACCTATGGAAGGAAATTTTAGCTCCCCATGGGAGATATATCTATACTTAACAGCCGAATACATTGGTGTTTTTTCTGTCACCCAATCACACTGTTTCTTTGAGGAATTTAGCAACGAAGAAGGCTATTTATCAAAATGCAAAACTTGTGCACCTTATGAGAGCATGCCAAAACAATGTAAATTCTGCAAAAACGTTAAATCTGGGAAAGAAAAAAAACATAGTTTGACTGAATGAGACTGCAGCAAACTGCCCCAATTCAGTGACATAAAATTGAGGTTCAACTGTAGTTGCATTAACATTTTTTTCACAAGTTTTTTTCTGTCGATTTTTCAGGGATATTGTCTTTAATAAATCCTGCTTTCAGAAAAGTTTTAACCATGCTTTTTCACATAAAGCAAATTAAGATGCAGCAAGTGGCAAAAATCTGTCCTAGACACTGTATAAAGATCCAAAAATATATATAATAGCCGATGAGTTACCGATTCATATAAATGAGAAGCAGCTGCTCCATGTGTTCTTAGTCAAGTTAAACTTGTACTGGAACACCTTAAATAAGTAAAACATCAATTATTTGCAATAACATTTGGGGGGGGTGGATTTAAATTTATCAAGATTTATTATGCCTGAAGCTGCTAATAGTCTGAATCTGAAACTACTCCAGCTAAAACCTGTTGAATTCATGTAAAAGTCAATGGCAGAGGTTCTTTAACCATTTGGAGATTTTTTTGCCTGCATAATTTTCGGGTGTTAAACTGTTTTGCATCTCATATTGAGCCTCGTCCATGAGTTTTCACGTGATTAATTAATTGCACATAACTTATTCATAATTTTACTAGCAATGTGTAGGATTTCCCCACAGATTTAGCCTAAATGTAAGCAACATACTTTATACAACAGTGTATAAAAGAGGAAGTAAGTTTTCTTTCCAAAAACATGTACATATTTACATATAAGTAAACCAGCACTGGAAAATGTATAAAAAAAAGAATTCACATGACTAACACATTCAGAGGGGGGCTTCTATCCAGGGCCCCCCTCTGGACTCCCCTGGTGCGCTGCCAAGCAGTCGCGGCAGGAAGCCATCTGAAAATTACAGATCAGGGTCGGTGGGGCCCACCGGGTTTTTACCAGTGTCCCACTAGCCCAGTCCAACCCTGGATGTACTGAAAATACAGGAAGACACTCATAAAGCTAATACAGAAGGATATCAGTCCAAAATAGTATCCACTGGACATTGGACAGTACATATAGATGAGAATAGTAGTGTGTAAATATGCATCACAAAATTAATCTATGCATTTGCTTTCAAGCAGATTCCAGAACATCAGTGTGTATAGCAAGAAGAATCTCATGTTTATATTGATGGCTGACTGTATACCACCTGTTTCAACTTTGTAGAAAGATCTAAATAAATCGAATGACAATGGAAGTATGTTGTATTATTGAAAAAAACATATTTAATTAAGTGTGAATTACTCAAATTTTACATCCGTTCCTCAGGTGTATCTTCACAACACATCATATTTACTAAAAATGATATATCGCCGTTGAGATGGAAATGTGGTACATTTTTTCTTGGTGTAAAATACACCAAAATTTTCCAAAGAATGAACGCAACAAATGCATTTGATATTTGGGATATTAGCATGGAATGGATGATGTTGAAAACAAAATGCAAAAGAGTCTGCTCAGTCGTCATGACGATAGTTCATCTATCTAAATTCCTCTTAATCCCAATTCAATCTTGGAAATATGTGAATGTTCACCAATGAAATAAGAATTTTTTTACCAATGTGAAGTTATTTTCCAAAGCATGTACTCTCAAGTCAATGTCAGTCGGTGTCTGCTGCAGCTACTAAACTACTATACACTATATAAAAAATTCTATTTATTTAATGGATAAAAGCATACATCCTGTAATCACTAGTATGTGTACAGTATTAGGCAACAAACCATAGGAGGGATACAATGACCTGGAAAGAATGCAAAGATGTGAAACTTATGGACATGAACGATGAACTGTGGGGAAAGTGTCACAATCGGCACCCTAAATCCAGAACCAGTGCTAGGCTCCCTGGTCTCAGCTCTGCTTCTGCCTTTATCATCTTTCATTTCGGGAGGAGCCCTCAGCTAATCAGATGCCACCAGGTTTTAATAAGAGAGGAGCCAAGTAAAGGTTCTAGAGGAGCCAAGTAAAGGTTCTGGATGAGCAAAGTGACACCGTCGTTAGCAAGGTATTGGATGGAAGGTACAGTCCAAGGAGTGGACAAAGTGTAGTCAGACAGGCCAGGTCAGGACAGGCGGGGTTCAAGCCAGGTCAGACAGGCTGGGTTGGTGCGGGCAGAGTTTGAACAAGGTCAGGCAGGCAAGGGTCAAAACAGGAATCAAACAAGCTAAATATTTCACCTAGGAACTAACAAATTAGACCTAACAAAATAAATATTCAAAATTCATGCCATTGTGGTCATGACGCACGTGCCACATCATAATCCGGAAGTGCGGGACACTCGCACCATAGAGCAACCGGCAGTCAAGGTGAAAAGATCAACACCATGCGTGTCCCTGCCGAAGGCGCGGCAGGCTTCTCCGGTGAAGGCGCAGTGGGCATCCCCGCTTTCCCACTAGACCACCAGGGTGAGTGCTCACAGAAAGAAGGGCTTTTTTTTTTTTCAGGACAATACAATACTATTAATAGCATTATTGATTAAAAATGTAAGTTCCAGTTGAGGAAAAATGTTGAATGAGCTTTAAGAAATGTTATATACCGGACTAAGCTTTATAATGAATTAACTCTTCTGCTCTATATGCTAAACTGTAGATTCAGACACAAGGAATATATTTTGTCATTTCAGCAGAAAAGCACAAATGTACCAGTTACTGACTCCTTGCCCAGCATGAAGTGGAAGGTTGTGTGTGTGAATATTAAAATGTGTGAGTTTATAATCCTAAATCTTATTCCTATCATTTTAAACACTGGGAAGAAATATGATTGCGCTAACGGCATTTAACGCTAATATTAATTCTTGTGGATTTATGTCTTCCGTCATTAGAAATAAAGAATGAAAAAGCAGATAGTGTGTTTACTGAAACACAATTAGGTCCAAATTCACACAGAAATTCTTCAGTTTATTTGTCTGAAGATTAAATATATATTTGATTTTTCTCTAGCAATAAGTTTACTCTAATTATTTCAATTGTAAACCTCAGGAGACAATTTGAGAGGGTGAGAGATACAACAGTAATGTTTGTGAAACACACCCTCATATGAAATATTGTATATGGCAAAGGGAAAGACATTTCATTAGAAAGTTGTCTAGGTGACCAGAGTTTCTTATCATTTACTGTATTTTACTTGTGCTTCTTCAGTGTTATTAAAATAGAACAGAAATATAACTGACTAGATAAATGGAATCAGAGATTGCAAAATACAAGTAATTAACCCAACCCTTCATTTTGTGATAACAGGAGACAACAGATGCAATCCGAATATCTTAAACACCTTCTCTTTGCAGATAAAATATAGTCTGCAGAATATATGTTCCAGTATATATATTTCTTTAAGTATTTAACAATTGACAATATGCATTCTTTGGAATTTGGATGTTAACTAGAGCAAAT
>CM044439.1:88335176-88354744 GCA_024363595.1 Xenopus borealis
TATGACTTCATCAACAGTAAATAAAATGATTCAGTTATAGTTTACTATATTGAAGAAACTTTTATTAAAAGCTATACTGCTCCCCCTTCTGGTGGACTCTTTAGTGTACTTACTGCTTTCTGGTGCTTTTGCAGTAGTAGGTAACAGTGATCAGCAAGATGGAAAAAGTGATACAAATTGAAAAAACTTTTCTTTAAAAAGTAAAATATAAGGTACATGTGCTTATGTTATGCTATTTCTAGGAGCAGCTGCATATGAACTGCATAACATCTACAACTCATTCAAATGTTGTCATGTACAGTAGTTTAAAAGTGGGGAACATATAGGCATTCTGATGCTCACTTGAGGATATCTAGAGTGCTTAGAAGCATAATGACTAAATACCAAGTTTGCTCAACCAAAAGAAATATTCAAAATCCTATTTTATCACATTAGTCAAGCAAAATGAACTTTATTTACACTATATAAATAGTTTGATTCTTGTTTCCTTCAGTCTGGGAATTCAAAATTATAGCAAGCAGGCAGGAGCCATTTTGTGGACACTGTTATTAAGGCAAGAATTATATCATCTTAGAATCTTGTTTGTGCACCAGAATGGGGGAACCAATGTCCACCCCCATGCCCTGCCTAAACAATTAAACAATTAAGAGAATAGCAGAATGTGTGGGGAGCAGTGACACCTAGGAAGTGCTGAATGGAAAGTGAAAGTAATTGTCTGCCCCACCTCTATGCCATTAGCAGCTGATATTTTTAAATGAGCTTATAACAGCTATGAATTCTTTAATGAAAAATAGAAATTGGATTTCATGTTTAATTTGAAAAGGACTTTTATTATACAGATTTTTGTGTCTGGGTGACAGGTCCACTTTAAGAACGTTAGATATATTTTAGGCATCAATTAATTGTTGGGAAGAACATCAAAAGCAAGTAGAAACAATGGCCAACCATTAGCAAGCAGTGTACACACATTTCTCACATTTACTCCCTTGGACTTTCCACATGTTGTTATCTTATGATTTATAACTAAAATGGACATAAATTGAATTTTTACCTTTTTATTTACAGAACATACCACTTTAAAGGTGCAAAGTATGTTTTATTATGAATATTATTTGATTATGAATATTACTTTATAAAAAAACAGACATTTGTTAGTTGCATAAGTATTCACCCCCTGATTCAATAATTGTACAAAATAACTTTGGCTGCAATTAAAGGAGAAGGTTTATTGTCAATAGATTAGCCACAATAGTGCAAGCTAGAACCCTATATTTATTTTACAGAATGCTGTACCATACCTGAGTAATCAATTTTAGGGGCTCTCTGTGTAGGAAAGCAGCTGCCATATTAGCTTGGTTTGACATATCCTGTCTGAGTCTCTCCCTATTGCTTGCTCAGATTACAGCAGGAAGGGGAGGAGGGCAGAAGGAAGAGGGGGCAAACTGAGCATGCTCAAGCCCGTGCCCTGGAGTTTAAGCTGAAAGAAGGAAGTCTGATACAGATGCCCATGTTTATACAATAGAAGGAAAGAAATGTGGAGTGTCTTTTGAAAGAGGACTCAGAGCAGCATTACTTTGAGGGTTTATTGGTGTATTTATATAGATCTTTCTAATAAAGCTTACTTCATTTTAACCTTTCCTTCTCCTTTAAAGCATTGTGCATTGTCTGGAAGCATCACTTGTCAAAACTAACCAATAAGGATCATGGCAATGGTGAACATACATGTTACATTTACAACCATCGGTGGTGGGAATGATCAACCGTTTTCTCTACAAATGTTATGAGCTGAATCGTCAAATATTCAGGAAGAAAAAAAGAATATCTTGGACAGTTTCAAAGGTCTCAATTTTTTTAGGACTCCATTACGGGCAAACAGCTGGAAAGAAAGGGCGACTAAATAAGCTTGCTTTAATCCGCAATTCAAGAAGCCAAAGCGAGATAGCACTGGTTAAATTTGATGTGCGCAGATACAATATTATCTCTTCTAAGTAACGTGGTGATTGTGTAGAGTGAGAAGTGTAATTTACTGACACCTTGGGCAAAGTAAGGCTGGAGAGGAGAATGCGTGGTGTTGTGTAACTATAAAAATAAGGAAAATATTACACTATATATTTTTTCTGTTTTTCTTTCTTCACATATTGCTGGAATCATTGCATACTGTTCTCCTGAGCTTTTATTAGCGCTGACTTGGTTAACGTTGGAATCTTTTGACACTTTCAAAGGTGCCATATTTTCCATCCTGTCCGACCAACAGGACTGATATCCAAGGCTTTTGCCAATATTGGTCAGTTTGTCTCCCACTATACATACACTGAATATCATACTAAACTATTGTTTCATACAATAATATCGGTGTGTGTATGATCACCTTTATGCCAGAAGGTTGCACTTATTGCAAATATCTGTTGTTTTTAAATTCAATATAATTTGTTTAGCCACACAAGCTAGATTTTTTGAGAAGCATACCCTATTTGCGAACCATACATTAGGGGCAGATTTATTAAGAAAGTTGTGTTTTCCATGAAAATTCGATTTTTTGAGTTGTATTTTTTGGTCAAAACTCACATTTTTATTTGTTATTCCCTGACCATGGAAAAAGCTCTAATCCAAAAATACACCACCTAACACCTGTCAGGGTCAATGGCGAAGTCCTTTTTGGAGATGCTAACAGCACACTTGATGTTTAAGTTGTTTTCTGAGGGTTTTGCCCAAAAACTCCAATGATTTGAGTGCTTTTTTTTTGCTGAAAACTCAATCAATTTGCGGTTTTGGGTTCCGGGACTTGCTCAATCAGGTTTTTCACATTCAAGTTTTTTTTTAAACAAGATACCATTTGAGTTACAAGTTCATTCCAGGTTAAAAACTCTGTCACTAGACCTCTGAAAAATAACCTTCTTGGTCTAATCTGCATGACTGATGCTTTACTACACTACAGCCTTAACTGAAAGAAATGCTTTATCAGTTAAAATATGCCATGGCATCCAGTGCAGATTCTAAGGGGCAGATTTGCTAAATTCACATGAATGATTCGAAATTCGATCGAATTTTCAAAAAGATTTGAATTCGAATTTTCGAATATTTTTTGTGGCCACTTCGACCATCGAATTTTGAAAATTCAATCGAATCAAACTATTATAATAAAATTGTATTCGAATATTCGACAGTCGAATTACTTGCCCATTAAATTTTAATTCGACTGCCTAGTTTGCCTAGTGCGCCAGATTAAATTTACCGAATTGCTATTAAAACCATAGGGTTTTTTAAAGTTTTTTAGATCAAATTAAAAAAATCGATCGAAAGGTTAAAATCGTTACATTCCAACGATTTAATTGTTAGATCGAATTTTTTTAATTGCGCTAAAGCCCTTTAAATTCGATATTCGAATTTGAAGGTTTAAAATTCGACCATAATTCAGTTGGTTGAATTCAAGGGTTAATTCACCCTCAAATTCGACCAATAGTAAATCTGCCCCTAAGTGTGAACCCCATCTTTAGTCATTCTTATATGTCATTTGACCAACCCTCCAAAATATTATTTTGTCATTTTCTTATGCTTTCTAATATTCATTTTAAAAGTGGGCCAAAGTAAAAACAGAATGGTACTTGTACATATGCAGGAACCATTACACTGTAAATTGAAACATTTTATTGTAGGAATATTTGTTGAACAATGGTGAAAGCTAATGGTACACTTTAATTTAGAGAATTCTTGATAAAATGTCAAACAGCCGAAGTTACTGCAGTAAATGGCTGTTATCAGCCCACTACTTCTGTAAAAGTTTTACCAGTCCTTTGTCATATTACACAATTACCACCAATTCAAGTTGCCAATATTAAATAGCACAGTCTTGCACTAAGTAGTTACAAAGCAGTTGTTAAGTCGTTAATTGAAATGACAAGCAGTTGCTCGGATGAAAAATGCTCACATTTTGCAACACATGTTTTAATATTTGTAGAGGTACTGTTACGTTTTAAAGGACACTACTACATACTGTTATAATGCACTTTATATTTTATGTTTAAATATTAGTTTGCTGTTCTTTAATTACAAGTTTAATATTTTATAATTTTTTAAAAAGGTGATAAAATGATAGGGCTAATTTACAACCACAATTGCTAGTGTTTCTGAGCTGTGGGCATATCGACACCACGGGGCAGATTTACTAAGGGCCGAATTTTTTGAGGTAAAAAAACTTTGAAATTCAACCTCTTTTTTTTTTAAAGAGCTTTTTCGATTGAAAATGGACCTATTTCGATCAAATATGCCCATTTTCGATCAAATAAAAAATCGTTTGAATCGTTCCATTTGATTCGGCAAAATCCTTCAAATTCTTGGAACTAGTGATGGGTGAATTTATTCGCCAGGCGCAAATTCGTGGTGAATTCCCATGATTCGACGCCGGCAAATAAATTCGTGAACCGCCAGCGAAAATTCACCTGCCGAAAATTCGTTGTCCTTAAAAAAAATTTAAAACACTGTCACGCGACGAACGTGCCGTGACTCATTTCGAGAATTTTTCACCAATTCGCGAATTTCGCTGGAAATTCACAAATTTTTTGGCGAAACGTGATAGATTCGCCCATCACTACTTGGAATATTTTCAAGACAGGTTCTATGAGGTCCCCCATAGGCTAAAATGGCAATACGGCAGCTTTAAGCTGGCAAATAGTCAAAGTCAAAGGATTTTTAAAGGGCGAGTACTTTGAAATTAGAATTTTCACAATGCTGTGTAAAAAAATTACAGGATAACAAATCACCAGGCTTTGCCGTGTAAAACACAGATTAAATTTTCTTCAGTTGTATGTAAAATAATGGCAGCAAATCTGGCATTCGCACAGTGTGAAACAAAACATACCTTGCTAAATTTGCCATTTACGTTACACAGCTTTTTTTTCCAGAAATTTCATTTTGCACAGCATATTAAATATGCCCCTTAAGGTACTTGTATCCAAACATTCTCATGACACTTCCATATAGTTGTGCTGAGTGCCCAATTATTAAAATAATTGTCTATTTTATGGTGCAAGGTAACCCTGGAGCTTCCTCCACACTGAACAGGGTTTCAGGGTTCCCAAAGCAGGGTATTTCAATAGGTGCCGATGCCCAAAAAATTGCATGCTTATGTTTTAAATTTGAACACTGGAAGTAACACCTTCCCCACTATGAAAATGGATGCAACATGTGCCCCACAGTAAGGAACATATGTGTGTTCAGTTGTGTTTGTCTTGTCACATAGTGTGCAAGTGCATCAAACAAAATGTCACAAATCTAATTTTTACATAAAATGTTTTTTATTTCTCTAAAACTCTTAGAGGCATATTTATCAAGGATCGAACTGAAAATTAAAATTTCTTGCTGAAAATTTGAATTTCTCAATTTTTTTGTGAAATTCAACTAGGGAATAGTCAAAATTCAATTTGAGTTTTTAAAACAATTTGAATTCGATTTTTGAAATGTATCATGTACTGGCCCTTTACGGATTTAAATTCAACTATTCGCTACTTTAAACCTGCCAAATTTCTGTTTTAGCCTATGTGGACATCCTGGAATGAATTTGGAGTTGTTTGGAGGATTCCTGACATTGAGAGAAAAAAACTTGAATCTAGTTTTAAAACTCAAATCAAATAAAATTTTTACAAACTCCCATGAAATCTAAATTTGACTTTTGATAAATGTGCCCCTTATAGTTTTAGAGGTTTTCTGACCTTTTCTGCTAGTAATTGTCAAAAAACTAATATTTCTAGAGGTTTTCATTTTTTTTGTGTTTTTCAGTGTTTTTTTTTATTGATTGTGCTTTTCATATTTGAATAAATTACATGGCATTCGTGATTTTAGAGACATTTCGTATATTTGTGGTTTCAAAATCCTTTACAACCACTCAAAATGAGAATGATGAAAAATGGGCCTCTATCAGTGGGTTCCTTAAGCACCCATCCGTTTATATTCCCTCGAGTCACATACTAGAAATCTGAAATTTTCATTGTGAAAGTCTTGATTGAGGAATTTAGATGGTACCAAAGAAAATGGTTTAGACAGTGGAACCTCACTATTTAGTACTTTAGTAGCCTGACAATGTGGTACATAAATGCCAACACTTCATAGACTTTAATAAACAAGCTATTGCATCAACATTGGTCTGATGATGGTATATTTTTCCAGATTTTTATAACATAATAAACCCTGACGCAAGCACTGGTTAGGCAATTTATATTCAAGTCTATAAGACGCTGTTATACCACTGAAGTAATTCAAATTCAAAATGCAATTCAGCTTGTATATTTCTATATTGGTTAAATTATATTAATTCATTCCATTGGAATATGCAGGTTAGAATCTTTCAGGTCTCAATTGGAAAAATCTTAAATCCTGTTAATTTAAGAATTTTGAGATTTATTTAATAGAGTCCCTTAAAAAAAATAAGAAGGCATATTTTTTCCAAAGCAATTGTGGGCACCCCCTAAATAGCATAACATACGTGCATGCTTTGGGCACTCTGGAATTAGCATGTAATGTATTAGGTGGAAGTAAGTTTCAGGTACAATTAGAGTTTGTAAGTATAGAGGAGTGTGTGTATAGATTCATGTACCTTTATGAATAGCCTTTTAATAATGAACATTATTTTGTACCTTCAAATTGTGTAAGTAAATATTTCCCTCAAGTGTTTCTTTATCTGCCTTTTGTGGCCTCAATAAAGTAGGTTGTGTTTCTATCCATTGCACCTCACTGTAACTCGTTGAGTGATTTTGGAACTGGGTCTTATTTTTGTCCTTTAGTTAGCAGGTGGTCAGGGAGAAGCAATTGTTATGGATAACTTACAGATGTAAAGAATAAAACAGTTCATGGAAACAGCTGATTTATAACTGAGGCAAAGTAGAATATAAAAGTGATTATTGTGTGAGAAAACAAATGAATTGTGATCAACAACTCACAATGTGCTCATGCTGGTTTTATTCAGTTTAGTTGTTAAATGTTGTTGGAACATATGCAAAGGCATTCACAAGTATACCTAAGTTGCTGTGCTGTGGGTTCTCTTTGTGATCATCATAAAAACCACCTCTGCCAACAAATGTGTCTAACAGTATTCCAGTACAAGTCTGCCCGGTGTTCCATTACTCCTTTACTAGTTCTGCTTTGTCATATTTTTCTATAACATTAGGGAGATTGTGTTTTTCCCAAAAAATTAGGGTTTCGAGGGTAATTTCAGTAAAACGCGAATTTTCTGGGATAAAACAAAACTAATATTTGACTCCAAAAACTCCAGCTTAAACCTACCAAAGTCATGTAGAAGTCAATGGCAGAGGTCCCTTGAACCATTTGAAGATATTTTTAGCCTTCATAATTTTTTTTTTTGGTGGTACTCTAGGTTTTCCCCCTGATTGCATTGATTCTAGATTTTATTTACATTCAGTTTTTTCATAAATAAACAAATAATTTGAGTTTGAAAGATTTTATTTGAGGTAGAAAATGCCTGACAAACTCGACCTTTGATAAATACTCCCCTTAGATTTATTTATGATAGATATATGTTATTCTTACCCATTTCTCTCCTCGCTCTCTAAATATTAATAAATGGCATCATACCATACATTACCAGCATTATCCATCTCCTCTCATACCCCCAGTTTAGGGACCATTGCATTAATATTTAAAGAATGGCAGCAGTTTAAATTTAAACCAATAAAAGTCAATAGGTGAACTGTGATTGGCGGTTGGTGGGTGTGCCCACTTTTTCTAACCTTGAGTCAACGTCATCCAGTGACAAGTTGTGCATAAATAGTGTGAGAATGACAGCATCCAACCTTCGGGCATCCAATAAATATCTTTTCATTCAGGTTGAACCTATGGGGCAAATGGATGTAACTCCGCAAATTCACTAAGATGCGGATTTTCCTGAACGTTAACTCTATCGCCAGACTTGCCTTCGCCAGCTCTGACCTGGCGAAGTGCATTGGAGTGCATAGAACATCCTCAATCTTCAGTTACTTACATCATAATTTTTTAGTGGAATATGTTCTAAGTCCAAAAACGCTGGTGTCTTTTAATTTTTTCAGGGGGTTAGGCTGCAAAAGGCATAAAAAGAATTTTTCACGTACCCGGTTTCCCCAATACATATTTTACCATATGGCACATTATTTAACAGTGGGATTATGTGTAGGGCATTCAAACAACTCTATTAACTTTATTAAGTTTCCCTTGGCATGTGTAGTTATTAGTGTCAATGTAATGTATTAGATGCACTATGAAACATAAATAGCGGCATCCCTCTTATTTCCTGCCATATGCAAATTAGAATGAGTGCATGAACTCTAGCTAAGTTGCGCTAGGCAGAATTGAACACCAGCGCAGCTTTGCTTTACTCGATCTAGAGAAAACTTCCCAGAGTGCGCTGCCCTGGACGCAACTTTGCATTTTAATCAATTAGCGTTGTCGCCTGGCAAAGTGTTGCGATGGCTTCGAAGCCTTTGCTGGCAAATTGGCACTCTTTTTTTTTTTACATTTTTTATTTATTAGTTTTGTCTTCAACATACAATAATAAAGGGTAACATATCAATGTGAGTTCAGACACTTTCGAGCACATTTCACCAGGTACAACCTATAGAAATGATCCCTGACAAGTATAGTCTTACATTGTTTATTCAAATAGGCTGAGAAAATCTCCACCATAAATCAACTCTGGGTCAAAAGTGTCCACGGAAGATCAAAACCTTTGTTCCTTTTTTTCTTAAACCTTTAAAAGGGGTATAAGAGGGTGGAAAGGGGGTTAGTTGGGCCATGAGGGCATGTATCAGCATCTGTTCCCATATATGTAGATACATTTGTTAATTAGTATCCTGAGGTGTATTTGTATCAACCACATGTGCTCAAGATTTTCCCAAATTTATCCGGGCAACCTCTGCTAATGTATGATAGCGTGTAGAAGGGAAGTGCTTGATTTATTAGAGTTTTCCAGTGCTTTGGGGTGGGTGGGGTAGTAAGTTTTCAGGCTAGGATGATAGTTTTCCTAGCATAATAATAAAGTTGCAGTAGAGTGAATTTGCACTCTTTAGTGATTGTGTCCCCTTGACAATGTGATTCAAGATCGGTGAGTGTAGCTTAAAAGCTGCAAGAATGGCAGCAATTTAAAAGTTCCCCCCTAAAAGTCAATGGGTGAAATTTGTACTGTAGGAAGAGAAGCATTTAGAAAATGGTGGGCATTAAAAATAAGAAGGAAAAGAATAACAAGTAGAATAATAAGCTAAACAGTATGTTGATTTTTCAAACCAATTTTGCATTTTATTTATCCTATGGGAGTTTAAGAAGTATACTTATCAAACTATCACCCGTTCATTTTGATGTCAAGCCTTTACATGTGCTTATTTGTGTTTTACATTATGTTATACAAAAACTGTATTTTACTTTAAAGTTCAGTATTTAAAATGCACAATAATCTTTTTCTATTATTCTATCAATATATTTTCTTCAACAAAAAATTAAATGATAGGCTAGGCAACATAATGGAGTAATAAATAAATGAAGCAGTCCAAGTGCCTCCAATTAAACCTTATAAAGATTTGTGAAATATTCGGAAACACCACATTGGTAATCTGACAAAAGGTCTGATATACTTAAAGAAACACTGTATAGAACTCCGTGCTTTTATACAGTATCTGTATAAAAAGAAGCCAAGGTAAACTGTTTTTTTTTTTTCAATAAAAATCTGCAGCACAAAAGGAATCAGTAATGAAGCAAGTTTAAATATCCTCTGACCTTTAAAAATAATGGCATAGCTTGTTGCTGGGCCAGAGATATTTGCTATGCTAGTGTTTCTATTGATTGTACCAGCCAGGAAGTAGCATCTGTTAGAGCAGCCCTGCACTCTGGTGGATCCTTATTGAAACTGCTACCAAAGTCAAACACTTGATTACTAAAAACAACAAATGGAGTTTCTAACTAATTTGCTCTCTGCTTGTTAAGATATATCTGCTAGAAATATGATTTTTACACATAACAAACCTCATGTTTATTAAAGCAGTGCTTATTAACCTAGGGGTCAGGAACTAAAATCCCCCATGTTGTTAAGAATAAGTCCCCATGATCCTCTTTAAAACAGCGAAATTTTAATCTTTACTATAGAATAGTAATTAAAAGTAGATAAATTATTTTATATTTCATCTTAGTCCTGATGCAGAGTTAATCTGGGTCCCTTTCAAAAAAGATTAAGAAAAACTGCTGTCAAAGGATAAATTTGGCTTTCCAAATGTATGTGAGTATTTTATAGACTGACTTATGATGAGCACATTTTTCTGTCCATTCATTGGATGATAGCATGTATGAATGTGTGCCCTTGGTATGTGTGTGAGCACAGTAAATCATACAGGCCAGGAGGCATCCCTTGGTGTTTAACATGGCAAGTTTCTATTCAAGATTGTCAGCTGTCACATACTGCTAGAAAAGTTTAATGGTTTATTTAGATGAAGCAGGGTTTTACATATATGCTACTTTGCTATGCAATATATTGTTATAGAGACCTACATTGTTCAGTGGTATAGTTTTCCTTTAAGTGTATATTGTCACATAAAACTCCAAACCTATTGTGCTTATTTTTAGCAATGGTGTTTTTAAATCATTATATATATATTCCAAACATGAGTTGTTTCCTTCTTGCCTTGGGAAAACAGATGGAGGGGGTTGGACAGTATATGATGTAAGGCATGCGGCCCAGGATGGATATGAAAGTGGCCCAGCTTGAAACCCTTGATTCCCAAGGAAACTTCATGGTGCAAAGGATTTAGGAGAAACCAGGAGGCGGGACTCTGCCGATTGCCCAGTTAGTAGTAGCAATAATAATAATAATATAATAAGTCTATTTAATATCCAGGTGTCCCATATTCCAGTGTATAGCTCATTCTGGTTATCCAACTGGTATTGTAGTTCTGTTCTGTGCATTTTCTTTACTTTTACAAATCAAAAGTGTTTGTTTATTACATGTGCAGCCCCAGACAATTTTTTTTGCAATGTGGCCCAGGGAAGCCAAAAGGTTGGACACCCCTGATGAAAGGTTTCCCCCTTTGGGACACGAAAACCTAATACAATATTTAAGTAATTTCTCAAGCAAAATGATTTTATCCTAACAAGGTATATGCAACCTCTAATTATTGTCTCACACTCTGGAGGGTTTCAAAGTGACCTGATCCATATTCTAAGCCTGATCCATAACCTAATATGACTAAACGGGACAAAGTTCCTATTATAATCAGTACTTACAACTACTGTTATAGTTATATGGTAACATTTTTGATAACTTTGATAACCTTTGTTGGTACAGTAAGATGACAACAAGCTTTGATTATAAAGAAGCTATAGTATATTGGGTCTGACCAATTTATAAATATAAATATATATATATATATATATATATATATATATATGTTGAAAAAAAGAAAAATACATAAGCCTAATTTGAATTTTTTTTTATTTTTCCATGTTATTGTCAGAATTTAAAAACTATACCTTAAGGAATTATTCTTCACCTTAAGGAATTATTTCATGACAGACTAACCATAGAACCCAACAAATCCACACAACAGGAACAAAACAAAAATAAATCCAAGTGGATCCCTCCTGCAGGTCTCAATTTCCAACAGAATCAATATATACACTCATTTAGGGAAAGGGTTAAAACAAGTCCATACAGTCCATCAAGAGAAGCAAGGTTATAATAATAAAAACAGTGGACAAAAGAAGCACAGCAATCCTAATTAATACTTCAGACTACAATACAGAGGCTCAGAAACATCTGGCAGACCTCAACCTTTACACTAAATTGGACAGGTCCCCGCAGGAACCTATACCAAAAAACTTGAAGACTTAATCAAAGGGCTCCTAGCAACACAGGCACACCTAATAGATGTGGTGCCAGAAACATTAAAATAGGCATCATCTATATGCTTCTGAAGATTCAAGACAGAACCTGAGAGATTCTATTGTTTTTTTTTGCACAATAGAAAACACAGTTGGCTGAGTTAAATACATTTTAAAACCACTGGTCAAAAATACTGCAAGCTATTTAAAAGACATCACAGTTCTACAAAACAGACAGACACAGGATTGATACAAGAGGCACCATTTTGGGAACAATGGATGTGAACTCTCAATGAACAAATATACCCAACAGGATTGGGCAACAGTTTCCAAAGAATTCTTTGAAAGTTATAGCCTACCAGCCAATAAATGTGTAAGCATGAAATTTAAAACATACCCACACATCATCTCAACATAAGAAATAACATATGACATTTCTTGGCAAAAGACTACAATATCCACAGCCACTACACCTTCTCATCCACCAATGTGATCTACAAAATAAAATGCATATAGTGTCCAATAGGATGTATTCATATAAAAGAAACTGGACAAACAGTCCAGTAACAGTACTACCCACAGCTTGGGTAATTTGAAAATTTGTGTGGGAATATGAATTTATGAAATGTTTTAAAAGTATTGAGACAGGACTCAATAAAGGCTATGGACATATGTCAAATTACAAAGATTAAAGGAAAACTATACCCCCCCCCCGAACAATCTAGGTCTGTATAAAAAGATATTGCATAAAACAACTCATATGTAAAACCTTGCTTCATGTAAATAAAACATTTTCATAATAATATACTAATTTAGTAGCATGTGCCATTGGGTCATCCTAAATAGAAAATAGCCATTTTAAAAAATAAGGACAGCCTCCTGGGATAAAATGATTCAACGGTGCACACAAACATACCAAACAAACTATAAAGTTAGGTCACATGAGCCAATTAACAGAGATAGTTCGGTCTTTTGCTTCCACACTTCCTCCTGTTACAGTTAGAGTTGAAATATTTCTGGTCAGGTGATCTCTGAGGCAGCACAAAGACCATCATGAAATGGTGGTTCATGGCAAGAGATGTAAAAGTGCAATATTTACTTAAATATATATTCCCGTTTGGTAAGGTTATTTAATATGTCACTTAATTTGATACAAACTATCTGTTGCTCAAGTATTAAATTTGGGGGTATAGTTTTCCTTTAAGAATTGTCTAGACAGTTAAAAAAAAAAAAATCTATTTCACATCTTAGGGTATCATTTTTGCCCTGGCACACTGATCCCTATTAATATATCATAAATATATCAGCTTCTTTGAAAAAGGAACCAATCATATTATACACTGTATAAAATCTTCACCTGGAATTTGTGGTGGAGAGAAGCACAAAGAAGTGAAAATAAATAATATTTTATTGGATGCTTCCCTTCTGTATATGGTGTGTTCACTTTCGACCAGTAAAAATGAAAAGCTTATCAGATTCCTGCTGATTGAAATGAGGGGTTTGCCATTCAAAAGTGTATGCATATGCACTCTGAAAACAGCAGGCAGGCAGCAGGCAAAATACTTAAAGCGATCCTGTCATGGGAAAAAATTATCAATTAATAGTGCTGTTCCAGAAGAATTCTGCACTGAAATACATTTGTCAAAGTAAACAGATTTTTTTATATTTTATTTTTAAATCTGACATGGAGCTAAACATTTTATCAATTTCCCAGCTGCCCAAATCATGTGGCTTATGCTCTGATAAACTTCAATCTCTCTTTACTGCTGTACTGCAAGTTGGAGTGATATCACCCCCTCCCTTTCCCCCACCCAGCAGCCTAACAACAGAACAATGGGAAGGTAACCAGATAACAGCTCCCTAACACAAGATAACAGCTGCCTGGTAGATCTAAGAACAGCACTCAATAGTAAAACCCATGTCCCACTGCATACTATTCAGTTACATTGAGAAGAAAAAACAACAGCCTGCCAGAAAGCGGTTCCCTCCTAAAGTGCTGGCACAAGTCACATGACAGGGGCAGCTGGGAAATTGACAAAATGGCTAGCCTCATGTCAGATTTCAAAACTGAATATAAAAAATCTGTTTGCTCTTTTAAGAAATGGATTTCAGTGCAGAAGTCTACTGGAGCAGCACTATTAACTGATACGTTTAAATTCCTTTATTGCATATTTGAAGGAAAGGTGGCCAAACAATCCCATAGTTGTGCTTCTGAGTGTGGTTATATTCTTGCTGCTAAGTTATGGATATATTGGAACATTGTTGATCAATATTATATTAATTTGCAGTAAAACTATTTTTCGGTATTAAAAACAAGACAGTAAACCATTACTATCCAGGGTAAGAGTCAATTGTTGCATTAAACAATATAGAATAAAAGTGTAAAACTGACAGTAAACCTTGTTTCGAAGCAAGCAAGGGGAGCAATGCAATTTATATTTGACTTGATTATAACAAAAGGTCAGTTTCTGTGCAGTTATTGTGCAATATGAAATTTCTCTCTTCTACTGTAATTCACTTAGGACATGGTTCTGAAGATTTACAGCTCATACGAGTCACAGACCTAAACTGTTTTTAATGGATTTGTTTGTGATGAAACGGTGAGAAGTAACTGCTGGGATAAGCATATTGCAGGAGGTCTAATTAAGTGATCTGACAAAGAAAATAAAGATGCTTTATCAAAATAAAATAGAAAATGATTAAATAAGAATACATTGAAGAGACATGCCCTCAGGTAATGAAAAACCAGCTCGGTTGACCAACAATAATGAAATGATAGGAGCATCACAAAGCATTTCCAAGCACCATTTTTATGAACAAAGCACAGTTAAAATAGCTGACAAGGGAATAATAGAATGATTGGAAGTCATTTCCAAGTAAGAAAAATCTGGAATATGAATTTCAGTAGATATGAAGCAGCACAGCCTACTGTTAATGTGAATGGCTTTGTTTTGAAAGAATCTATACATGATCAACCTCCTTATGAATCATTTTTCGATACCAGCTGCAGCTCTAGAGGTCTAATTTTTCATATCCTGTTCCGGACCTTAACTAATATCTATATCTGGTTCTTCCATTCTCATTGTTTTATTTATGTACAGTACAGTACACATAATAGTTTTGTTTGTAATGAAACAATGCAAGTAACCCATCACACTTACTAATCTCCATAGAAAAATTATTTTTAATGAACATGTATAGTATCTGTTCAATAGGACTTTATTGTTTGTCATACAAGTTTCTCCACTGTTTACCACTAACCACAGCATTAAGACTTGCTATAGGGGGTTATTTATTAAAATCCGAACGTTAAAATCTCAAAAAATGTTATTTCTTTTTCACTAGAGATTTATTATGCTGCAAAATGTCAACTGGCTGTTTTCATGTTCTGTGCTGGGTTTAGCCCAAAAACCTTTTTCTGGGTTTTCAGACAAAAACTCAATGTGTGAGTTATTCAGGTTTTCACTTGATTTTATAGAGTTCTGTCTTTTTTAATAAAATGTGAGATGAATTCCCCCTTAGGGGCCGATTTACTAAGGGTTGAATTTCGAAGTGCTAAAACTTCGAAATTCGATCATCAAATTAAAAAACTTCGACTTTCAAAGGTTTTTTTTTTTAATTTGGCCATTTTCGATCGAAGTAAATTCATTCATAGAAATCGAAGAGATTCAAATGATTTCATCGATCAAACTATTTTAAAATAAAAAACTTAAAATTCTTAAAACTTTTGTGTATAAGTTCTAGGAGGTCCCCATAGGCTAACATAGTAATTTGGCAGGTTTAAGGTGGCAAACAGTCGAATTGGAAGTTTTTTGAAGGGACAGTACTTCAAAATTCGAATTTTCTAATTTTTTTCAATTCAAATCGAATTTCGGGCTATTCAATAGTCGAAGTAGCACAAAATTACTTCGAAATTCGAATTTTAAAAATCTGAATTTTATTCGAAAATTCGCTTCGACCTTTAGTAAATGTGCCCCTTAGTGTCATGTCCCATTCCCCTTCCTTGCTTATAAATCTATTGGTTCAGGGGTTAGAAAAAGGATTGAATTGTGTTTTCCATGAAAATTTTAGTTTTCGAGGTGATTTGTATGGTCAAAATGTATTTTTCTGTTTAAAGACTTGTTTTTTTAAAAACTAGAATTTTTAAAGATTTATTATACACAGACCCTAGAAATATCTGTAATATGAAAATACACCATCTAAAACCTGACAAGGTCATGTAGGTGTAAATGGCAGAGGTCCCTTGAACCATTTGAAGATGTTTATAGCCTAAATGATGTTCAAGTTTTTTTCCGAGGGCTTTACCAAAAAACTTTTTAATTCAAGTGATTTTTTCATAAATAAGAAACCATTCAAGTTGTGAGTTCATTCGAGGTATAAAAAAAATCAGTAGGATGCATTAGCCGGTTTGTACTACTGCGCATGCGCCCGAAGATCATCGATTGAACTTTGGGCGCATGGGCAGTAGTACAAACCGGCAAATGTGTCCTACTGCGCATGCGCCGCCATGCACCAATGGAAGAAGATATTGTGGAGGAAGATGGCCCTTGTGACCCTGCACAAAGGGACCTGCGCTTTGGGGTAATATACAAGTTAGAGGCAATAGCCCGTGGGGGGAGGTAGGCCGGGGGGATGCAGGACCTACGGGGTTGGAGGGTTTTAGCGCCGGCTGGGTTGAATTCCCCTTTAAGATAGGCCCCTTGGTGTTCACACAGTCACTGTGCTAAAGTATAAAGTTCTGGGCAGCCATGCACAATTAGGGTCCATTTTGTGTTTGCTCTAGCCTGAGCAGGTAGGCAGAGCTTGAGTGGACCTAGACAGGTCAGGTCTAGTAAGGTTAGGCTACTCACCTTAATAGGTCACTCTAGTCAGTGACAGGATATTTATCTGAGCAGTTTGAAGCACAAATTAGGATTGTGAGTGGGATTATAATCCCGGGTACCAATTGCCCAGAAGTAGGGACTAAGTATACAGACCTAGGGATGTGAGTTTCCCCTCAGGTTCCACTTAGGGAAAAGGCTGAGAGATGGGTGCATCCCGAGTGACTGCATTATACATGTTCTCTTCCCTGTGGGGACTGATACTGACCAAAGGTTATGTGAGTATATGCCTATCCACTGTTGATGTATGATCCTGCCTGTTGTTCTGTATGTACACACCATAGATGATTGTTATTGCTCAATAAATATGTTCTTTGGTTAAGTTATAAAAGCCACTGGTGTCCAATTATTGCACCCTGAACCAAGTTACAGTTACACTACACTCTACCTCTACACCGTTGCGAGGGCTTACTCCCTAAGATTTAAGGTCTCATTCGGAGCACAATATTGGGAGTGGAGCTCATAGTTAGAGAACGGTGCACTCATTTTACTATATCACTACACCATTATAGGGAACTATCACAAAAATGACTTTCTAAATATAATCGATTATATATTCTTTATTGTTTCTGAAATAATCAAGTTGATATTCACATCCCTCTCTCAGCATCTGTTTCTATTCATTCTTATGAGGGGCTTCCTTTCCTAGAAGATGAATTAGAGTACAGCCCTGAGTGGGTCAATTTTTTGGAACCCGTACCTGAAACCTGCAATTCACAACCCGGACCTGCAATCAGCATTCTTACCCGCTTGGACCCGCTACCCGAGCAGCAAGTACTGTACCTTCTACGCAACCCAATCCATGACCTGCTGACCATGAAGAATCTGGAAGTGCTGTCATTGTAAACCGAAAGTGGCATTATCAGAAAAAAAAATCTAACAAAACAATTGCCTTTTGCACAAATCTTGCATGTAGAGAGACAGGGTTTCTGGTGATTTTAAAAAAGTGATGAGCTCTAGTACATCTTCTAGGCAAAAGGAGTGCCCTATAAGATTCTGTATATTGGATCTATCTGACACCCAACTCCTGTATGAAGACAGAATGAAGAGAAACAGATGCTGAGAGAGGGATAGTGAAGATAAACTTAATTATTTCAGAAATGGTACAGATTATTAATTGATTATATTTAGAAAATTTCTTATTTCAGTGTGCTAAAGCTTAAATAAAAATTTCAATTTCCTGTTAGTTCCCCTTTAAAGGAGAACCAAACCTGTCTTTAAAAAAAAATAAACCCTACCCTGGATAGACCCCCGTCCCCCCAGCCAACCTGCCCCCAGGCACATTACTGGCCTCAGGAGTTTATGGGCGCCATCTTCTTTTTTCGGAATTAGAGCAGCATTTTTGGTGCATGAATGACTGTGCATTCGCCAAAAGTCATGAATGTTTAGGAGGAGGAGGTAGGAGGAATCATATTCCCATCTCCACACGTATTTTTTAATTGTAACCCCTACTTCATCATATGTGGATTTTAAATGTAACCTTTGACTTCTGTGGCGTATTTAAAAGCGTCTGCCTTCTATTTACACAGCATATGAATAAAACAGCCAAACCATAAGAGATAATGTAATCCTTTTTCCAAAATATCAGGCCTAGAGTGCCATGATTTATATAACATAAAAGCCTGCAGCCTCATATATTTACAGGACCCCATGATTACTTCAAATGTCCTTAGTAAAAAATCATGAAATTGCAGATTCTTTGTTCTTGTCAGCGGGGGCCAGCGGCACCCACAAGGGGGTAGTCAGGTTCAAGGAGGAAGCCCCTTCTAGAGAGTCCAAGCAAAGTACAGTTCAAGGTGAAATCCAATAGAGAGGTCAAAGTCCAGGCAAGGGTTCAAGTTGGCAGGCAGCAAAGGGTCAAGGTCAGGAAACAGGCTGGAGATCAGTAGCAGGAATAGCAGGATAACAGGAACACCCAGGAACACAATGCAAGATTGAGCTATACTCGGGCATTGAGCTCGTGTCTTCAGCGTTCTTTTATTTTGAATTTGGCACCACAGCGCGTGATGTCATCGCGCTGGCGCGCCGACGCCGGCGTCCTTGCGCCTGGGCCCTGCCATTATGGATTCCGCGCTCGTGACAGTTCTGCTGTTCAGTACCATGTGCCAGTGTTCTGAACTGGGTGCAAGTGCATGGTGATGCTGTCAAAAATGGTGCCACTGCCAGAATCAGTGAATCAGTAAAATAAAAATAGTATGATGAATGCTGACCTCTGTAAGGGCCTTGTAGATCAGAAGAGAAGTGTAGGGACCAAGGAGGAAGCTGTAAGCAAATCCAAAGGGTTAAGCAAGTTTGTGGTCGTCTCCAGGCGATATGTCAGTTCAGGCAGAAGAGGTTCATAATCGATAATAAAATCCGAGGTCAAGATCAGAAATCAGTAGAAAATACAGATGTAGAACCTACTTTTGGGCAAGGATACTGGGGCTCTGTTGTCTTTTTAAGTTTGAATTTGGTTCCAAAAACAGATGCGCTGATGTTGTACATGGATGCAATGAAGTTACATGCTGATGTCAAAGCACTACAACATTGCGCTTGCGATCCAGTGTGACACAGTATTTTATTTTCTGGTGTCGTGGCAGCTAGAATGCTGATTCTGTGTACAGGCTCCTAATGTGAAGCATTGTAGCACAAGTCATTGATCCTATTGGCAATATTAAACAAACTATGTCAAAAACAAAACAGGTTAGTTAAGGAGTCTGTGGTGGGGTCAGAGAAGAAGACACATGTCTAATGTATTTCCAGAGATAAACAGGGGAATCCAGGATTTATAGGGTTGGCAGTGTAATTGGCCAAATGACCAAGCTGCATGAAGGTGCCTTTTCTAGGGATGGCGCGAACTGTTCGCCG
>CM044439.1:88408871-88421818 GCA_024363595.1 Xenopus borealis
CTTCTGGTCGTTATTTCTGGTGATCTATCTGACAATAACTAGTTGTTTGAAGGTGAACAACCCCTTTAAGTTCAATCCCTTCAAACAAACCCAACGTATATACACATACTTATACTTACCTGTCTATACATTCACACAAATCCGTTTAATATTCCAATACCTATGCAAGTATGGGATGATTGCAAACCTGCTATCCAGAAATCTGAATTCTAGAAAGGCCTTCTGTATGTCATAGTCTCTACAAAAGGTGCATACTACTTAGAGTCACTACATTATTTTCCCTCATGAGTGCCTCTACTTGCTAGCAACTTGAGTCATTTTCACCACACTGTATTGGCCACCTCCATTTTTTTTCCATTATTTTCCTGCGAGTCTGATTTCCTATGGCAATTGGAATTATGTGATTGGCTGGTGTTCCTTGGGAAGGTGAGCAATTACAGTATGTAGCATTGAAAGCTGCCTACAGAGGATCTTTTCTGCTTATACACTGTTTCCCTTGCAGGATTAGCCTACAAAGAATTGCGGTCTATATGGGTAAATCAATTTACCATAGTCGCGCTATTTTTAAAAAATTATTCCTTTTTTAAAAAATATTAATAATAAAATATCCAAAAGAGCAGATCTTCACTTTAGTCGACAACCCCATTTTATTTTTTATTTTTTTTTTTAATTGTGTTCATTTCCTTGTAAAAAAACAAAAACTGACTAAATAGCCTTTGCAAAATAAGAAATGTTTCTAATATACAGTTAGGACAATAACTGTATGGTCAGACAACTTTTTTTTCTAATTCTGGTTCTGTACATTACCACAATGAATTGTAAATGAAACAACAAAAACTAGGTACCATGCATGGGCAGTAGCCCCGGGACCCCCAGTCCGACCCTGGATGCAGATGAACTGCAGACTTTCAGCTGTAATTCAGTGGGTTGAACAAAAAACTTGCATAAAAATTTGAGGAACTAAAGCCTTTTTTTTAACACAATCACTTCATTTCAGGGACTCAAAAGTAATTGGACAAATTAAAAAACTGAAAATGAAATGTTCATTTCTAATACTTGGTTGAAACCCCCTTGCTGGCAATTGAACTCATGGACATCACCACGTTCCTTTGTTTCCTCCTTTTTAATGCTCTTCCAGGCTTTTACTTCAGCATCTTTCCGTTGCCGTTTGTGGGCCTTTCTGTCAGAAGTTTAGTCTTCAACAAGTGGAATCCATGCTCAATTGGGTTTAGATCAGATGACCGACTTGGCCATTCAAGAATATTCCACTTCTTTGCCTTAAACTCCTGAGTTGCTTTGGCTGTATGTTTTGGGCCCAAATGTTGGATGTGGTCACTAAGAATTATTTCTAATGCGGCAGAATTTAAGCCAAGCAAAACTGCTGTTAATTTTGAGCATTATGTACAGGTGTCTAATATTTTACTAGCAATGCTAATCTGATTGTATGCGTTAGATGACATTGCATACTTCTTGATTTTCTTTACTACAGGTATCTAATATATTATGTTTTCAATGATTGGGACCCTGTGTTTTATAGATATAAGGGATATTTTTTGAATCTGGATCTCCATTCCTTAAGCCTGCTAAAAATCATTTAAACTTTCAAAAAACCCAGTAGAATTGTTTTGCCACCAATATGGACTTAGCTTAGGTATCACACATTTAACACAAGAAGCTTTTTATTTATTACAACGAAAAAAGGAAATGTTTGTTTAAAATGTGAATTATTGGCTGCAAATGTGTCTGTGAGAAGGCCTTCCTGTAATTGAGAGCTTTCTGGAAACAGGTTTGCGGATAACGGTTCAAATACATGTAACTTTTTTTTGTGTGCAGGAAGTGTGCAGGTTCATTATATTGTATTACAAAATATTTTTTTAGAAGAAAGTTATTGGTCAAATTATACATTAGTATTTCCAATACCAATGTTTTTTTAACTAATTGCAAACCTCTTTGCTATTCAATATCATACTGAAACTTTTCTTTTATATGTTCTCATTATTCTTTTATTCTTATTAAACGTTACATATTTTTTTTTCTTGCTTAGAATGGTGTGCGTGAGGATGAGCTTCGAATGCATCTGCAGTGCTGCTTATCATTATGTGACATCTGGGAATCAAACCTTACAGCTGCAACCATACTGTGGGAATATTATAGCAAAAATCTGGTCAGTAAAGCCTTGATGCAAAAACATTTTTTAAAAAGTCAAGCTTTTATATTTTACCGGTAAATAATTAATCACTATTTAATCCTTGAATTCTTTCTGTATGAATGCAAAGTGTACATGAAACAATTTAGATACACATTATTTCCCCTTCATTCCTAAGGGACACACTCCTCATGGGTTTAAAGGAATTGTTCCGTGTAAGATTGAAAACTTTGTAAATAGATGCAAAAAAGTTTATTATTATAGCTAGTTACCAAAAATGCCATCTATAAAAAAAAAAAAAAACAAATGTCATGAACGGAAGTCTAGCATAATAGCCAGAACTCTTCCTGATTGCAGCTGTTATCCACTGATTGGTTACCAGTCAGTAGCCAATAAATGACTGTGGAGTCGGAATTATGCAATCAGAAGCGATTTTGGGTATCTGGAGTTAGTTGCCAAAAATGTTTGACCTCTAATAACTTTAAATACAAGCACTGAAAATAATTAAATCGAATTTAAGAGATTCTATAAAGGAGGGTATGCCATTATATCTACAGATATATGCTTGGTTCAATTCATATTTAAGTTGTTGGTTTTCCAATTGTTTTTACTTTATGTAGTTTAACTGGTTTAGAATAATTAAAGGATGTGGTTTATACTTTTGAACTTTGGCAGTGATAAAATGCCTTGCATGTTGTGTACTTAACTTCTTTCAATCAACATGGAAAATCCATTGTTATATTAAAAGAAAAGTAACACCAAAAAATTTAAGCATTTTAAAGTAGCATAATAAACTGATAGCATGCCCTGGGGAAATCTGTATGTTTGCTTAAGAAAGAATACTGTTGTATTGAACGGGGCTTATCTGTAATGTGCCTTTTCTCCTTTTTTCCAGCTGGAATGACGAACCTCATGGCTTGTTTATGTAAACTATGGTAGTCTTTCTGAAGCAAACATGCCAGTTTTACCAGTGCAGGCAACTCTAAATTATATTTTAATTACTTTGATACACTTTTTGGTGTTACTGTTCCTTTAAACACAAAGGAGTCATAGTTTGAGTACCATAAACTGAGGAGTCACAATCTATGCACAGCAGCTTGCTTATATAAACTATAGTAGAGTTTCTGAAGCAAGAACCCCAGATGTACCAATGCAGGGCAACGGAACATTATATTTTCATTACTTTAAAATTCTTTTAGTCACTGACTAAGAGGTTTGAGAGCTGGAAAGCAGGAAGTAGTGTTCTGGCTATTATGTTAGACCCCCAGTCACTCCAGCCTTTATACATTACCTATTTGGCTAACTAACTATATTAGAAACATGTTTTATTTTGCACAGGCTATCTTTTTACTAGGGATGCACCAAATACACTATTTGGGATTTGGCCTAATCCTTCAGAAAAGATTCAGCCAAATACTGAAACGAATTTGAATCCCAATTTGCATATGTAAATTGACAGGAAGGTAGAAAGTGGGAAAAAATATTATAAGCTTTTAGTATGTTACCTTTGAATAATTAATAAATAGACTGTTAATACTCATTGTATATAGAGTATCTTGCAAGAATTCTAAAAAAAAAAAATATTTCTACCTCTAGGTTAGGTATGTTATGTCAATACAGGTTGTTCCTTTAGAATATCTTCTTTTGCCATGCACTAGCAATGGCCACAGAGCAAAATAGGAAATCATAATCTAAGGTGTAAGGTGTAAAGAGTACTTGGAGAGTCTGACAGTTGTTGGCAGACACTGTTTGTATTTTAGTGTTGCATGGTTGCTGTAGCCCACCTCTGCTTTCTAGCAGTGTGGGGGAGGCATTCATATAGCTTTAGACTGAAATTCTCATTTGACATGCTTCATCAATGTACCAACCCCATCCATCTGGCAATTAAATAACCCTCATTTTATCACTGTTTCATCCTATCATTACAGCTAGGATTTGTTGCAACAATGTATATATCGTTATCTCTTACTTCTATATTTATTTCACACAGATATCTCAAAACAGCAGTATGGTATTATTGCAATCATGTGCTGGTGGGTGATTTGCCACAAATATAGCAGGGCTGTGTTTTGGTGGCAGACAATGCTGTGTGTTTAAAATAGCAAATGCTTGACACATGCCGACCTCCCCGCCTGAGGAGAAGCAAGCTTAACGGCCCCCATACACTGGCCGATAAAAGCTTCCTAGACATTCGGCAGCTTATTGGCCTGTGTGTGGGGTCATCTGACGGTCTCCCCAATTGATATCTGGCCGAAAGTCAGCCAGATCTCGTTTGGGCAGGTTAAAAAAATCTGCAGCCTCGTCTGTGCATGTATGCATTTTTGCGATCCGACCGCCCGTTTCGGATGCATATATATTCAATATCGCCCACTTCAGTGTGGGCATATTGGGGAGAGATCAGCTCGTTTGGCGACATCGCCAAACGAGCAGATCTCTGCGTTTATGGCCACCTTAAGTGAAGGCAGTGGTATTAATCGTAAAATTTCTGTTGGCTGTTAGCTTTTGTCCACAGGTAAACATCCCCACTCAGTCAGTCTAGACGTGTTTGCTCCTACTTGCTTGTTGCTTCCAATTGACTCCTGTTGGAGAACCTGGGAATCATCCTGCATAGGTAATAAAACCGTGCACCAGCTCATGCAGGATGACTAAAGGGCTTCCCATTAATTTCACAGACCCTGCAAGTCAATCTATTTATTTAGATAAGGGTTATTGCACATGGAGGTACTTATTTATGCAGATATCCACATGTGTAAATTAGCAGCAGCAGTCACAGATTATTTAATGATTTTAAATATACATTGGATGTTTTTTATCATACTGCACACTAATAACACATCTACTTTTTTCCAATATGTTTAGAACAATTCTTTTACCATCCGCTGGCTTGGTTTGCAAACATTGGCATGTGTCAGTAAAAGCCCTTGTTCTATGCTGGAGGTGGTGAGGAGCTGCTGCACCGAGAAGCTCTCTCTTGACTTGTATAAATCTGATAACAGCTACCTCATTTTCTTGAGGATTTTGGCTCGGCTTATGAAAAAAGACAAAGAAATCCGTGGAACCCATCCTTGGAAGCAGATTAAAGGAAGGTCTGCATATTTTATTTTTAAACACATGTATATTGCAGCAAACTTCTGATGTTCAGATAAATGACCTGTTTGATTATTTATTCAAATATAGTGAGAAATATACAGGGAATTATATAATGAAGTTACAGGAGGTGTTCTAAGCTGTAGTGAGTTGGTACCCAATTGGTATTACTAAGCACTGTTAAGAAGCAGAGACAAATCTCTGTATATGCAGTTAAATGTCATGGGTTATTTATGGCATCTTGGTTTTATTGATATTGAGCATTTGGCATGAGAACGAATACCAGCATAGAACTGTATAACTTGCAGGGAAACACATACTAGGATAGGCAACAGTGACAAGAAAAAGCATTTATAAAATGTCTGTTTGTGTAAGCCCTATTTAAAAAAACAAAACCTCCAGTGAAATCCAGGAAAATCCAGATTAATGTAACTTCTTAAATTGGGAATCCTTTTATTCCATCATCATTTATTGCATGTATGTATGTATGTATGTTGATTTTTGTATTATATTTCGACAGAATTTATTCCAAGTTCCACCAGAAAAAAATGCAGGAGCTTACAGAAGTTGGACTACAGAATTTTTTCATTCTTTTCCTGTTGCTGGGAGTTGTGGCAGACACTGAGGATATTGCTAGTCGTGTTATAGACCTTTTACAGTTTTTGGTCCCCAGCCATCTCAGTACTTCCCAGCGGGCCCTTCTGTGGAGAGGTAATTTTGCATTCCTTCTGATATATGTGGAAAAAAACATGGACATAAGTGCACTTGCAGAAAAGCTCTCACACAGTTTCCGAGAAACTGCCAAGGAGTTCTTGGTGACAAAAGGTGATTTTGGTCAAAAACACACACTCTGGACACTCCTTTCCACATATGTTGATGGTGTACAAGAGGTGTTTGATACCAGCCACAACCTTCAGCTTTCGGAAGAAAAACTTTTGAATGATGGATTTAGCATGATGTTGCCAGCTTGTAGAGAGTCAGAATTATGTGCTGTCCTAAATTTCTTGCAAACTGCTGTAGCCAGGCTTCGGTAAGTACATTTATATACATTTTTCTACATGAATAGAACATGCATACGTGTATCCTCTTCAATTCTGGCTAGCTCACCTTCAGTAAATATAACCCATGGCATCATGGATCTTAAGTTAACCTTTGCTGTATAAGGTTTTCACTGTTCTGAAAATAGGAAGACCTCCGTTGGTAACAAAAATCTGGTTGAAACATTTCTAACTTTTTGCATAATAAAAATGTAAAATGAAAATATACCTCCCTTTTGGCAGGTTGTTCAATTTGGTTGAGAGGTTGGTTGAGATCAGGCATAGAACACTATCTGCCCTTCCAGAAGTAAATCTCAATGAACCATTTCCAAACCCCACTCACAGTACAACCACATCCTCACTTCTTTCCATTTTGAAGTGATGGACTCGGGAAGTTGATGTTCTTCTGATTTAAATAGTGGGTAGTGCAGGAGGAAATGCAAGTCCCATGGGTTGGATCACATTATGAACGTAATGGCACCCCCACAAAATACTCTGTGATGGAGTATCATGTTTGTTTCTTGTTTTCTCGTGTCAAAAAGGGGTTATATAAATGTTTTTCTTGAAGACGTTTCACCAGTCATCCTGGCTTTCTCAATTCTTATCTAGTCTCTTAAGGCCTATTTCCCTGTGGTGAATTGAGGAAGCCAGTTGGATGACTGGTGAAACATCTTCAAGAAAAACCCCAGCAAGTCCAGTTGATTTGACTTATTTGTACAGACATATATTTTTATTGTTTTTACTTTTTTCTGTTCATCTTTCTAAAAACAATCCCTCTATTCAATCCTCCTTCCTCTCTGACTTTCAAACTACTACCAATTTGCTAAACAAATTAGAAGAGTAGTATCCAACTACCAAAGTGGTGTGCTGTAGTTAATGCAGAAACTGCAAAGGATAAAAATTGAAGACCAATTGGCAACCCATCATCGTATGCCTTTGTGGACAGTATACTAAAAACTGATATTACGTTGGAAATGTTGATATTAAGCACAGGTCTACAGCACCAATAAACATAATTTAAGGGAAGCTATAAACCTAAACATTGCAAATATAAATCACGTAAAGGTCCATGATTACACAGAAAAAAAAACTGTAGATGTATGGTTGTAGGGGTGTGGATTACACAATGGGTTTCCCTGCCTTCCCTTGATGACTGGTAATGAAACCGCTTTTGATTTGTGTGTCCAATGAGTAGTAAGTCAACTTGCTGATCAAGTTGTTGCAGGTCGGTGAGCTGGGTGACGTGTAGACCTCTAGATATACTGCATTTTTTTTTCCTGCAACAATAACACAGTAGGTTGATTAAATGCAGAATCCAAATGGGCCAAATTGATTAAACTGCTAGTTATATATTTAAACTTCATTGTCAAGAAATCCAAAATATGCAACATATTTTAATTATTAATTTTTACCTTTTCTTTTTCTGGTGTTTAACCTGAAAAAAAATCACTTTCAAAATTATAGCGACTTCTCATTTATTTCCTTACCTTGTCAGATTTTCTGTGTATGTACAGTATGTCAGATACAAGGCTTATTTAAAATGAAAAGAAAGCTGGAGCAATTTTCTTTATTCTTATTCAGTCTCCTAAGGCCTATTTCCCTGTGGTGAGCACATAGCAGTAGGGGGTTTAAGGGAATTCAGCTCTCTGCAAATTAATGTCTCACATCATGAAAATTCAGGAGGGTTTTTTTTTGTGTGTCCTGAAAAGTAATACAGAGAATGTGAGTATTATTTCTTGCCAGCGGGTAGAAGATGAATGATTTTGTCACAGTTTTACTGCTTGATGAGCAGTGTCCTGAGGGTCAGGCTTAACTCTGTGCCACTATGCTGCTCATTACTCTTGAGCTAAATAAGGACTGATTGGATCTAAATTGCCTAGCACATGGGCCACAGATGAGCTCAGTGAGCAGGGGATGACCTGCTATTCAGGTGGGGAGTCACCCTGGTGTGCAAATGCAGCATTAGAGCACCGTGGGAGAATGAGAGGCTGCCAGCAAAAGAAATCGAAATGTAAAAACTCTTTGAAGCTGAGATGGGAGAATTTTGAAGTGTAGGAAGTGACAGGTTGATGGTACTTATCAGCTTTGGCTGGATTAGAGAACAGTGTCATCTTGCCTTTATAATGACAGTAGTCTAAAGCTGGCTGCTAACTACCCGGCAGTGCAGAACAGGCTCTTACAATGTTTCCTCTGCCTTTTGCAGGCTGATAAAGCATTGCTTCAGGTTGTTTAAGCCTTTGCGCCTTTTGCATTAAAGACTTTCGGTATGTTTCTGTAAATGTTTTACATTGCCAGGTATAAAAAGTTTATATTATCAAACCCATAGTCACTGCTCCATTACTGTTTTTATACTACTCCAATTGATGATATATTGCAAAGTGTTGGCTACCTAAAAATGTATTGATTCTTTGCCCCAATGCATGGACCCCTCATCAAAAAAATGGAACATCCATTTTTATCCTTTAAACCCCAGGGGTTGCACTTCAGTTTGACAAAATGTGTGTATAGTTAGATTGTGTGTAAAAATCTAAGCTTTCCAGTACAGTATGGGGTCCATTAACTGGAAACCCATTATCCACGAAGATCTGAATTATGGAAAGACCATCTCCTATAGACTGAATTATAATCAAATAATTTTTTTTCTAAAATGATTTCCTTTTTCTCTGTAATAATAAAACATTACCTTGTACTTGATCCAGACTAAGGTATAATTAATCCTTATTGGAGGCAAAACCAGCCTGCATGATTTTCTAGTAGACTTAAGGTATGAAGATCCAAATTACAGAAAGATCTATCTGAAAAACCCCAGGTCCCGAGCATTCTGAATAACAGGTCCCATACCTGTATAGGTGTACAATATTCCTTTTACCCTTTTCATGCATGTACAATATACTAGTAGAGTATATGGGAAGTGATGCAATGCTGACAAGTGACTTTCCACTTTTGGCATGCTTACTTTATTTAGGCACAATATGGTATCACTAACAGCCAGTAGGGTTCATCCTTGGCCTCTGCTACACTTGTTTATGACTACAATGCCCCCCCCCACCCGAAAAAAAAAGTGGTGGGTGGGGAAAAACTGAGCCAGTAATGGAAAAATAAATATGTACAAGCCACCCCACTTTTCCAGTCTTATTACAATAGTTTTTGCCAGAAATAGTAGTTGCCAGAACTGCTTGCTTCTGCAAATATAGCGTGCAATCCTACTGGCTTCTGTAAGAAAAATTTGGACCATACGGGGACCAGAGAGCAGGAGGCCATTCAGTAAAATTGCTAGGCAATGCACCCAGCAAAAGGGCCTTGGGAGAACACCAATTCAATATGGTTACAGGAGTTTTTTTTCTTCTCTTTGTTAACCAAAGCACACACATATTGGAAAGGAAAGTAAACTATAAAAAAAAAACTACTGTACCTGTGTATTTGGGTTGTAATATTAAATTATAATAGTTGGAGGTGAAATGCTATGCACATCCTGTAAGGATAATATTTTAAGGTTCTGAGGGCCTACCGCTGCTGCTGAAGAGCTTGTCTCTTGGGTTAAAGCTTCAAACATTTGAATTTTAAATGTGTTTACCTGTCCAAAAGTAAACCTTTAGAGCAAATGTTTTTTTATGATAATGTTTCATCTGATGACACTTGGGAAAGTTACCTCCAAATTAAGTTTTAAATCTGATGTTGAGGATTGTGTAAAATTAAGAACTTAAATACCATGGGACTGGAAGATACATCTGAACCAGCTAAGAATTCAATATTATATGCTGGTATAAATGGAAAAAAAAATATTCCTGTGGATGAAGCTATTCAAGAGAACATTAAGTACAAACAGTCCATGCTTGAGAGGAATTCAGTTTTGTAAATATTATATTTCTATTTTTCCTTTTGATGCCAATGATGTGGCTCAAACATTTTAAAAAAAACTGCTGTTCCTTAGGAACAGTATGTCTTAAAAATCAAGCTAGCCATTGCTGCGTGCATAGATCACTAAATGTCTGGATAAAGTAGTCCTTAGTTATCCTTAGAAAAGATGTATAAAGAAAAGTTGTTACCTGACTTTACGTTGTAGGCTTCTGATTTGCTTACAGAGGCAGCTCTAGCATCTATTGCTGTTCTATATACATCTACAGTCTTTGCTTTATTAGCCAGGTGAACACTTTAGATCAAACCATGTAGTGCTGGTGTTGCCTCCAAAAATCCCTTATTAACTCCACACTTTGGAGGGAGAAAAGTTGCTTCTGAATTGGATCCTATGGTTGAGGAAAAAATCTGATGGCAAAGTGAAGACAGAAGCACAACTAAATAAAGTTTATTTTATTCCTCAAGAGATTACTAGGACTAGAAAATTCTAGGGAGAAGACCTAGACATTTTCTAGAGTAAACTCCACAAGAGGCAAAGGTAGGCCAAGTTTTGGCCAATAAATCCATATGATGCCATACCCTTGTGGGGTGGGGTAAGATTAGAATATTTTGTTCCACAGCCTTATCAGAACAAGAACAAAAGTTGGAAGGAAATGGTTGTGCTTTACAAGTAAGGCCAAAATTATCAATAAGATTAGTACTAGTAGTCTTGCCACAACATTAGACTTTTCATAGTTCAAAGACACATATTGATGGGATTTTGTCAAGGAGAAAAATGTTTTTCAAAATACATCTAATGATGCTTATCCAGCATAATTCTGTACTACAATTTGTTATTCAAAAGAGCAAAATGAATTGGCATGAGCCACTTAGAGACTTGCACATAGACAAATAAGGTGGAAGTGTTTTGTGTTTTTTTAGTGAAAATAGGCACATTCCAGTGGAGTGGAGTCAGGAAATCAAGACCGTTTCCTCCAAATTTGTGCCGAATGGGGAATGCCAGAAATCTTTCTTATGGCATCAAAGCATGAAAAAGGAGCCAAGATTTATTTTTCTGTTGGCAAAGGGTCCATGGCAAAAAGCTTGGAATTTTAATTGGCTCCATGATCTTGCGCCCCCCCATGTTATTATTGAGAAAATGGTCTCATAACTATTATGACTTTGGTAGCACATGCAATATAATAATTTTACACGTAGCTCGTGTAATTATCATTTAGCCCCCAAATGACCACTGTTCATCAGCAAAGATACTTTACATTAGTAAAACAAAATCCTTTCCATCTGCATTTATCAGTTTAGAGACTGAAAGGTATGTGCTAAAAGCCTAGGTTAGATAGTTTTCTCAAATTCTGTTTCATAGTAGCAAAGAATTATATGTATTCCATACATCCAAAGATTGGTTGTAAGTTTTGTTCATGGTGTAAAACGGAAACAAGTTTTGAAGTGAATGCTGTTCCTGTAATTTTAGATATTCTTTTTGAAAATTACCACAAAAGGTGGCACTAGTTACTTTAAATGTTAAAATTACAGCCTAACTAATAGTTAAAAGATCTACAGAAGCCGTTAAGACCAGATTATAAGATACCTTTGCACTATACTGTTGGTAGTGTGTTCTGTAAAGGTGCCACTTTTCACCTTATGAAATATTTGTTTTTTTATATGTTTCAGGAGCAAAAAAGGCAAAGTTGCAGCAAAAAAGGACTATCTAGATGGATTAAACAAGCAATAGGCATTTTCTATCCTGAATGAAGTCATGTAGAACTTATGTTGAGCTTAATTAAACCACTGCCTCCCCCCAAAAATTTTGTTATTGATAATTAACTGTCTCTTCTATGCTGCCTTGAGAAGTGAGGGGAAAATAAAAACATCTATAGTGAAAAAAAATGGGGGGGTTATAGTTTATTTTGGGACAGTGTCCTTAGTTGTAAGGGGTGTCCTTTGGGACAGAAGGAAACGTATGGTGGACAATTGCTCCAAGCATGCTGCTCTTGAGCATCTGATGCAGTGATGTTTTTACAGAATATCTCTACAGTCATATGAAAATCTTTTGGAACCCCTCTTTATTCTTTGGAGTTTTGTTTATTATTGGCTGAGCTTTCAAAGTAGCAACTTCCTTTTAATAAAATCATGAAACCGTAGTATTTCAGCAGTTACATAAAGTGTATTGGATTAACCGAAAATATGCAATATGCGTCATAACAAAATTCGTTTTTTGACCATTTGTCCATACAAAATTTCTCCAGTTCAGTTAAATTTGATGGCTGACGCTTCAAATCATCCCATGGATTATCCATGATATTCAAGTAAGGGACTGTGACGGCCATTTCAGAATATTGTACTTCTCCCTTTACATAAATGACTTTGTAGATTTCAAAGTGTGTTTAGGGTCATTGTCGAAATATCCAACCCCTATGTGTTTGATGCTTGAACATTATCCTGAAGAATTTGTTGATATTGGGTTGAATTCATCCAACCCTCAACTCTAACAAGGGCCCCAGTCCCTGAAATAGCCACACAGCCCCACAGCATGATGGAACCTCCACCAAATTTGACAGTAGGGTAGCAGGTGTTTTTCTTGAAATGTGATGTAATTCTTAAGCCATACAAATCTGTTTTTGTTATGACCAAATAACTAAATGTTTGTCTCATTAGTCCAAAGCACTTTGGTCCGTCTTTAAATGAGCTTTTGCATACAACAAGCAACTGTTTGTGCCGTGATTGCAAAAAGGGCTTCTCATCACCCTGCCATATAGATGTTCTTTGTGCAAATTGAATTGTAGAACAATTTAAAGATAGACCATCTGCAGCAAGATTTTCTTGCA
>CM044439.1:88423866-88438078 GCA_024363595.1 Xenopus borealis
ACAGCCAGTTTTTCACATTTGATTTAATTTCTTACAACTGAATACTGCTTCACTTTGTTCAGAAAACACCCCAGTACTCAGATGTTCCTGGGAAATGGAAGATGTAACCGTTATCTCTTTTTTGTTGAAAGTGGAATAAATTATTATGCAGGCTGAGAGTTTCTTCCAAACTTTTTCATATGACTGTATGTCCAAACCAATGATCTTGGTACTGAATAGAACTTAAGAAATAAAGAAGCAATTTGATAGGAAATAATTAGTCAAACCACCTTTCAATTTATGTCTTTATATGTAAGAAGATGTTTTCAGCTAAAAGAAATGCCCTTCAGCTAGATAAGATTGTGAGGAGGTTGGAGGGTGCTCATTTGCACACAAATAGCCATTAATGGATGAATTCCCAGAGCTCCTGTGTCGCATGTTAGCCGTGCTGACCTACTTTGCTTGTTTAAATTTGTTTTACAGAATTATTATAATTCCATCTGTGGTACTTAAACATTGTGATTAATGCAAGCCTCACAAAACAATTAAAGCTTAATGATAGAATTTGCTTTCTTGCTATTGGATTGGTATTATCGCACCAAGCATAATCCTAAAGTATTAAAAGAATTAGAACACTGATAACCCATTGCTTTAGTTGTTTGGGAAATGTAACTAATAGAAGGGCAATTCTGTGCATACCCCTATAACAAGCAAAGAGAGCCAGGTAATGGTTTCAATAGGAATATTCCACATGGAGAAAAACAAATCTGGAAATCATTTTAGCAATGCTGTTAAAGCCCCTGCTCTTGATTGTTTTGCCCCCTATTCCCTAAGGGCAGTGGCACATGGTGAGATCTTGGGCATTTCACATATTTCCTTGTTAAATATTCTGTGTCAAAATTGCTAAGCTTGTATTATATCTTTAATGTATTAATATGATTTAAATTATCACTTTTATCCTTTTTATGTTTTATTATTGCCTTATCATTTGTTAGTGTCAGATTGGCTTGCCTTGATTATCATTATTATCCTTACGGTACTGGCATAAAAGTGTGCCAGTGAGAATCGAAGGCATCAGAATACCTGTGTCTACTGCAATTTCCCAGTTTTGCAAATTTGAAACCTGTTGTCCATACTTCGATGCTGCTGCCAGTAGAATGTGTTAATTTCTGCAATCTAAAACACCCTTGGTTTATGGTGACCAGTAACACCAAAAACTTATAAGACTATAAAAGTAATTAAAATATAATGCAGTGTTGTGCTGCATTGGTAAAACTGGTGTGCTTGGTTCAGAAACTCATAATAAGTTTAAATACATTTTTGGCTACTCCTACTCCAGAAACCCAAAATTGCTTCCAATTCCACAGCTCTGTTTATATGTCCACAAAAACATAACTTAAGCTTCTTGAAAAGTAAACCTATTCAAGCAACTTTGCAATATACATCAATTAAAAAAGATGCAGACTTTTCATGGTTTTTAATGGATTCTGACCGTTCCCAAAGCCTAGCCCCCCTGCTCCGTTGCCGATCTTTCTGACTACTTTGCTGAGCTGGCTGACTACTGTTACTTTGTATCAGCAGCCATCTGCCCTCTGCTTGCATCCTCCAAACTCCACAATTCCCTGCAAACGTGATTTCAATAAGGAAAGGAACAGCACATTGCAATGCATTGTGGGTTATGTAGCATGCTGTCTGTAAGCTATAGAGAAGTTGTTACAATTTTAACATCAGTGTTTTAGCCCCTTCTTCCCTGCCAGGATTTCAAATGATGCAGGAAGAGAATAACTGTTAAACAGCTGGATTTCAGCATAGAAAATGACATTTATTCAGACTTTCTGAACAGGTAACTGTGATGGGTATATAAGGGGTTCCTGTGTTTTGATTTGGAAGCCGGAGTTCTCCTTTGAGTAATGCTAAGGTATAATTTTAGGTTGTGTCACTTCTAAAGCATTTTAAAACTATATTTTACTACAGCTTCCAACATTCTTTAAACTTTGGTTGTCTTAAAGTTTGTGTTCTCCCCAGTTCATTGTACAGAGCTAGGGAACATAAAATGCTAGATCTTATATTGCAGGTTCCTATTTGAATATAAAAGCAGGTCAAATGTGAATCCAGCATTATCTTTACAAAAAAATACATGTTTTTTTACTACACGGATAATAAACTGATCGTGATCTCATTTACCCCTACTGTAACTCTCTTTGCGCTGAAAAAACACTGGAATTAAGTGTTTATGATTTTAGATTTCAGATGCTTCTCCTCTTCCTAAAATACCCTGGCAAAGAGTGTGCCTTATTTGCCACGAGCCTTACACACTATTTGTGAGCCATGTACTTTTGTAAAGTCCTCGTTTTATATTTTCTTTTGTCTTGAACACAGTATTTGCTGCTCAAATATAATTTTATTTCTCAGGCTTTTCATAAATCATGTCAAGTCTGATTTTGCCCTCCTTAAACCTAAATACAAAATGGCTCAAAGGGGCATTAATGGGAATTTAGGTTTGTTTTGTTACTTTAAAATTAGTGCAGAGCGTGCACTGTTATTTTACTCTTTATTCCATATCTCTAATTTTTCAAAGAAGCTGTGTATGTAGAAGACGTTGAATGTAATAAATGAGATTATCCTTCCTTGCCAATGCCCTTGTACTATGATATGCTTATTTGCATGCTTGAGTTAAAGATGGAAATGAAGGGGGGATTTTGCAAAATCTTTATCCCATTTTTGTTTACTGACGGGGTTGCTTCTCATTTCTTACCAACTTTGACTTAATAATATAATAGTCTCTTCATTATATACATCAAGTACAAGAGGTAAGTTTCATAAGGAGCCAGTTAACTAGCATGTGTGTTTTGGGGAGTTTGGGAAGGACATGTACTGTATTTTCCAGAGAGAACTAAAATGAGGTATTGCCTCTGTATATACAGAAAACAACCTTTGCCATTAGCACAATACCCTTTCCTGTATTGCATTGCAGGTATACGAACTACTGTGCCACTGTTCTGCCCAAAAACGTATACATTCTGTGGCTTGAATAGATAGTTGCACTAAACTGAACTTAGTTCTTTCCCAACACACTTGGGTATGGATTGGGATGCTGCTCGATGCCCGTTCTTTTTATAAGGGCAAGGCCACATGGGAAGATTCAGCTAGATTAGTCGCCAGGCGCCTAATTGCCGCTTCTTTTGGGGCGACTAATCTCCCTGAATTGCTTGCCCATGTCTCACGTCCGCTAAACTGTAAGTCGCCTGCGCTTATTTCACACACGGCGCAAAGTTGCTGAAAATTGCCTTGTGAGTGACTTAGAAAAACGCAGCGCCGCTTGTGAAATAGCCGCAGGCGATTACAGCTTATCGGGCGCTAGACCGGAAGATTAGTCGCCCCAAAGAAGCGGCGATTAGTCGCCAGGCGACTAATCTCCCTGAATCTTCCCATTTGGTCTAAGGCTGCCTGATCATCTGTATTTAGCCAAAATAAATTTTTCAGTGATGTTGTTGAACAAACAGATTAGGATTTGGGTTCAGATCTCATTCTAGCTGGGTTTGTTGTAAACTCTATGTAGAAATGGTACCCCTTACTGTGAAATAAAAGGATATTAGAAGTTAGAGGATTTGAGAACCATATGAAGGCAAAGGAAATAGTGCATCTTCAGATGTTTTAGTAAGGCTCTTGATACTGTGATCCTCTTATAGATGCATTTGTACTTTGATTTGGGATTTACTCCGTGCTGAGGAAACCACAAGAAACAAAAGCATGCAGGAAAACTGCATTCAGTGGGCCATAAATAATGGCAATCTGTCATCTTCTTTTTTCCCCTACTCCTCAAACTGATAATTGTTTAGCAGCTATGACAGCTGGGTATCATATGTATCATAGTGGGGTTTTCTTAAAATGTCATGTGGTGTAGTCTGATAAAGCAAGCATAATGAGTAAAGCAAGCAGAAGCCATTGGCTGTCCTCATTCTATGTAGGCAGGTTTTGTTGTGGAGCATTTGTGGTATATACATGCTGCACAGAACGGACTGTAAGCCTCAGTGACTGCTGCATCTACAGTGGCATTGTTTTGATCCTACAGTATGAAAGGCTGGGAGGATCAGCTCAGGTCTAAATGAGATTACAGCTGGTTTGGCTGCTTATCTGCTATAATGCCAACTCATGTGGCTTTGCACTTCCTAAGGGGTTTTTAACCGAAACTGTTTATCAAGTATCATGCATTTCCTAAACACCGGCGGAATAATCCACGGCGGCCTGCTGTGAGCCTGAGGATGAATTAAAGGAAACACTTCTCCCATTTATTCTAAGGAGTTTTCTAAAATCCTGTATTCTATACTACCTGAAAGGGGATATATTGTGAAAATGTAATACAAGCTTCATCTCACTGAAATAAGACAGTTTCTAAATACAATCAATTAAAATTATCTACCAGATAAGAAATAATCAAGTATCTCTCTCTCTCTCCCCAACATGTCTCTCTTCATGCTGAGGTCTGGCTCAGATTTTGATTGACAGGTAGGTCTAATACGTCTTTAAGGAGGGGGGTTCCCTTTCCTAGCAAAATAACTCAAACAAACAATTCCAGCACAAACCAAAAGTAACAAAATAACTCTGGGAAAACACAGGGAAACAGGATTTCCAACAGAGCTGGTTATTTTTAAATACGGATGCACTGAATCAAGGATTCGGCCTTTTGCAACAGGATTCGGATTCCTTGTGCTTGGCTAAACCAAATCCTAATTTGCATATGTAAATTAGGTGTTTGAAGGGAAAGCACATGACTTTGTCACAAAACAAGTAAACATTTTTTCCCACCTTTTCCTATCCTGCCCTTAATTTGCATATGCAAATTCAGATTTTGTTCGGCATTCAGCCAAAAAGTAGATTCCATATATGTGTTCATAAAGGGGTTGTTCACCTTCCAAACACTTTTCTGTTCAGTTGTTTTCAAATTGTTCTCCAGAAATAGACTTTTTTTTTCAATTACTTTCCATTATTTATCTTTTACTGTTTTTCCAAAATCTAAGTTTAAAGTTGAATGTTGGCGTCTCTGGTAGTTGAGTCTGGCAGTAATTCAGGTGCAGACTCTAAACTGATACAATTTTGCAACATTTTGTTGATACATTTCACAGCAACATCTCTGGAGTATTAGCAATTATTGTATCAATTCTAACAGCTGCCTGTAATGAAACTTAGGGATTCTGCTCAGCAGGGACAAAGATAAGAAATGTATCCATTAAATGTATCAGTTTAGAACAGTTGGGCCAGAGCTGCTTTAGAAGGGGAAAAAATTACGCTTTACACTTCAATATTAGAAAAACAGTTACAAATAGAAAATAGACAGTAATTGGAAAAAGTCATTTTTTCTGGTGATCTATCTGAAAACAACTAGTTTGAATGTGAACAACCCCTTTAAATAAAATAACTTTTGGACTGGTTCATTCTTTGGGAAAATGTTCACATTTTTATGGTTGGCCACAAATATGAGTGTGAGTTTGAGTATTTTTCTTTTTAAAAAAGGAAGGACTTACCCAAAAAATATTTATGTATTTATCTACCTCCACAAAAGTCTGCTTAATCAAGTTCTATAAATGACATATTTATAACCCACCAGCATGAAATAAGTTGTTGGCATTTATTTTTATAGAGCTTGTTCAGCATCCCTTTTACAAAGTTAAAACATCATTTGTATCATCCTGCCCCAGCAGAGCTATAATCCTATGCCACACAGGAATAGTTGCTTACCACCAAATCTTGATTACTGCATGCATAACAAGTATTTTTTTTTTTTTTGAGCCTATTTCACACTCGGCTCTAAGTCGCTAAAAATTGCCTCGTGAGAAATGTGTGTGAAATAGACCCAGGCGACTTACAATTTTGCGGGCGCGAGACACGGGCAAGCAATTCAGGGAGTTTAGTCGCCCCAAAGAAGCGGCGATTCGTCGCCAGGCGACTAATTTCCCTGAATCTTCCCGTGTGGTCTAGCCCTAACTCAAAGAAAACAATAAGACTTCTTTCCTGACTACAGGTTTGTTGTGATCTTGCTTACTTTATAGTGGGTGACACAGGAAAAACACGGCTGCAGCAATTGTTCTTACTTTTGTGAACTGCCCCCAAAAAAGGTACCAAACTGCAAATGTTAATTGCCCAGGTGCAAATTTGCTGAATGTGAATAAATTAGCCCTCTTGTCTTAAAGACATTTTTAAGAGGGAGTGTTCTCTTATGACTGTAAGAAAAGCTAGTAGTACCCCCCTTATTTTTAACAGATCTTGAACTGTAGTTAAAACATTCACTACCTCAGGATCCACATTTTTATATGTTTATTTTACCTTTTTGATTTCATATTTTTTAAAAATACTTTAACAATGTGCTGCTTTGTATTGGGGCAAGTTGTGAGTCTCTGTCCCTTCTAGAACAGGAACTGCTTCAAATGCAGAAACAGCTGTCTCTGAATCCAAATCTAGAATCCGTTGCATCGACTACAAAAATCTTAGCAAATATTGCCTTTACTGTACTGCAAATATTTTGTGTTACTGTTAACTTCAAGGTTACAGTTTTTCCCATTTAAACCTTTCTCATTTCTAACAACTTTGTGCAATCCGAATGTTCTTTTATAATGTAGAAGTAATTCATGTTTGAGATAGGTTGGAAAGAAATTTTAAAAAAATGTTCTTTTAGGTTATGGCACCTTTTGATAAATGCTACTATCTAGTCTGGTTTCTGGTCAGAAATTGATTTATAATGTGACCTGAAAGCTTATGGGAAGCAATATTTTAAGGGAAACTTCCAGTATCACTGCAGCATATTTCAATGTGGACATCTTATGTTAAGTAAGATACATTCTTGCATGTGTAACTGGCCATCATGAGACAACCCCTGGCACTGCTCTGTTTCTCTGTGCTGTGGAATTTTGCTTCTTTAATGTGTGTTGTAAAACTAATTGTGACATATTTTAACATACATTGTGCAGCAGGATTCTATTAAGGAATAGTGAAGGTTTCCAGCCGCCAACTCTGCTTATTAAAATTAGAATTCTGTCTCCGGGAAAATAAATAGTAAAAATCCACAGAAGTCATTGGTTGAACTACATCCAGCATCTCTGTTTTGACATTAGGTCAGCAAGATGTGGCTGCGATGTTGCATTACTAGGGTAAGGTTCCCACATGCCTCTAGTTTTAATGTTATTAGAAAACCAAACCTTACAGAAAAAAACTGACAATATAAAACATCTATAACAAACCACCAAATAATATTTACCCTTCTCACAGTCTTATTCACATGTAATTTTTCATGGTTTTGATGCTAATAATATTACAAAAAGTGCAATTGCAACACATTCAGAAACTGATGAGACTTCTTCATGGACTTCCATTAGTTCCCTTTCATCAAATGACTCCATTCTAATTCCTGAGACTGCTGTCCTTATCTTGCTTACTCTTCTTCCTACTCTCCCTGGCAGTAACATTCTTCCTCTTCTCCCTCTCCTCCTCCTCTTCTATCCTCTCCAGCTCCTCTGATTCCTCCTCCATCAATTCCCCCTTCCCAAGCACAGAGAGCCTATTCTCACTTTCAACTCTCTTCTGTCTCCTTACCCACCACCTTCCAGTCCTCTGCCTTTATCCTAATGGACAGAGTATCCTACCTGGCCTCCCCCGGGTAATGCAGCACCTTCTGTAGAACTGCATGGGCTGGCATGGCCTCTAGTAGGAACCACATGTGCAAGCTGTTGGTGTGCAGTAATGTTCATGTTCAACACTAATGGTTAGCCAAAGTTTTAGAAGACTGAAAAAGACATTTTTTAAATAATTTAGTATATTAGTATATTATTTAATTATACGCTTCATTACATGTAGTGTTCTACTAGGGAATCGGAGGGAGTTAAATCTATAAAGTGCACATGCCCACTGTTCAGGAATGAGGAGAGTCCCATGTATCAGTTGCTGAGATATTAGAGCAGTGATTGGCCAGTCTAGTTCAATGAGCCGTTCTTGTATTTCGGATAATAATCTGAAAGATGACCTTTCTCCCACAATTAATTTTTTTACCTTTGTGGTGCACCATCTGTTCCTGCCTTCTTTTATAACAAGATGCCCAGATCCACCTGATAAAAAAAAAACATATGGGCATAGAATATGTTGCAAGAAGAACAGAAACAGTGGACTACATTTGACAATATATATAAATGTATTTGTGAGTTTTTTAGTCTACCATTTTTGTTTTGGCTCCAAAACACACACCCTAGCCGTGAGTTGTTATTACACTTGCACAAGTGGCTAATTCCAGCATGAGTCATTTCTCCATTTCATTTAACCATTCTCTGAAAAATTTATACAAATTGACTTTGGTAGATTTTAGTAAGGCAACCTTCAATAACATGCTAGAAGCTTTTTAATTTTTTCAGGTTTAAGCCAGGTAGTTCATGGAGGCCAAACAATAATGTTAATGCTTTAACTGGGTGTGTAATATACTCTTATCTGATGCTAGTGGACACTTAGGGGCATATTTATCATTGGTCGAATTTCGAATTTAAACATTCAAAATTCGACCATGTGAAAACTACCTATAAATAACTGTCTGTAGATCTGGAGCAGGGGTAGGCAACCTGCGGCTCTGGAGCCTCATGCGGCTCTTTATCCTGCTTGGCTGCAGCTCTGTCTTGTGGTTTTGCCTGTCACGTTGTTTATACAGCCCTCACACCTGCTGGCGGCTCTTTAGTGTGCGACGGTTAGCTTACCGCAGTCGCAAAGTCAGGAAGCTGCCAGCAAGTGCAATGGCTGTATAGATGTCTCAGGAGTGACTGGCAAGACCAAGCCGGAGCAAGACTCAAGACAAGAGAGAAGCCTCCAGAGTCCAGCTGCAGCAGGGGGAAGTCTAAAGATGTGGATATGATGCATATTTTAAGGACGTCTATAGTCCTCGCTTTTAAACAGATTAAAACACTAGTATTTAATAGGGCTATTCAGTGTTTAATTTATTTCAATAGGCCTTTGCATTTCGCACTGCAGTTCTGTTTGTTGTATTCTGTTGTTGAAACAGTTAAAATTAAGAGGCAAAATGGCTCTTTTAATAGTAAAGGTTGCTGACCCCTGATCTGGAGCAATACAAAGATCCACCATCTTGTGGATGTACTTAGTCTGATTAATGCCAAAGGAAGAACCAGGCCTAACCCATATCACATTCCAGCATGTGAATGACAGAACAATTTGCGTTTATATGTTGGGCAATGATTTCAAGAGGATCTGATAGGAAGATTCTGGCCAAGAGCATTATCTTCAAGGGAAAAACATCTTCTTTAAAACTATCTAGTAGATGATTCAAATGAATGAATAAGTTGGGTGTCGCATTAAGGGGCAGATTTATCAAATTTGTGGGAAGAATTCGAAATTCGATCGAATTTACAAAATTCGTTTGGTCGAATTTTAGAATATGAAAGAGTAAAAATGGCAGGTACTGAGCTGACTAAAGCTTGCCATTCATGCCAAATGAGCAGATCTTTTCTCTATATGGCCGTCTTGAGGTGGGCTATATTGGGCTGATTTGATTGCTGGCCGTAGGACCTAATGATTGGATCACAACGAGGAGAATACAGGTGGTAGGCTTGAAGATCACATCAAAGAACCGAAATGGTCTTTGATCCAATGGGATTTTTAAACCTGCCCAATTGACAGCTGGCCAGATATTGATCGGAGAAGCCTTTCAGAGGGCACCATATATGGCCTGATAAGCTGCTGACTTAATCTGTTGGAAGCTTATATATGCCCATGTATGGGGGCCTTAAGGGCGAGGCTTATTCTGGCCCCAAAGCATGTACTAGAAATGCCATTTTCTTATGTATTGAACTTATTGAACCAGCCTAGAGATTCAGCATCTCGATAGCAATAATGATCTACATTTCCCATTTTGGATTTTGTTAGGAGTGTCCATGACACTGCGCATGCTCAGTAGGCTCTCTAAGCAGCTGTTGAAAAGATAAGCTTAGAGGTCATCACAAATCTGCAAGCAGAGAATGAGGCTTTACTGTCATATAAACTGATGCTACAGAATTGATTATTAAATTCTGATACCAATTGTGCTGGTTTTTGAGCTGCCATGCACTAATAATCTGAATTATTTACTAATCAGCATTATATTGGGACATTATTATAGGATATATATTCATTACATTGTGTGTATCTCAGGAAAGTGACAGCAGTACAGAGCATGTGCAGTGAATCAGCAGAAAAGAATATGGGGAGCTACTGGGGCATATTTAGAGGAACAGGTCTTTACTGCTCAAGCATAAAAAGGGTTTGTGCAGTGAATCTACAAAGAATAACACACAGAGTAGCTGTGATTACATTATATCACCACTATTAGCTCTACCTTTTTAGGCTGGTGGTAGGGATTTCTCTTGAGAATTAAAAATAAATAAATGAATAAAATGCATATTACCACCATTAAATTCTTTCCTTGGTTTGAGCCCATAGTCTGATAGACATGTTTTGGAGCAAATTCCTAGTGAAAAGGAAAAGTCATGAATTGGAGTGTGCTGAGCCCATAATCATAGACTATGGGGCTGCGTATGATGCGGAGGCTTCCAGTTGCACAGCTCTGCTTTTAAAAAAATCCAATCCCAACAGGAGATCTGCCAATGAAAGCGTGAATAAGCAGCACTTTTTATTTCCTTTAGTGACGTGCCTCAGGTCTGAAGTCAGTATATTACTGTGTAGCATTATCTTCTAAACATCTAGGCAGTGACTTTCCGGGGCTGTTTATAGAATTTAATAAAGAAATGTAATAATATAACCCGTTCAGTAATATGCGCTCCGAATTGGCTTGACCAGAAGATAAATGGAAACAGCAATGACGGTGTGTTCCTCCGGATTGTTTTTAATAAGCATGTTATTTAGTTCATCAGCCTACTGCAGCAGTGCTTTGCATCGGCCTCTGCCAGACAAATTTGTTAATGCCTTTTCCCCCTCCCCCCTTTTCAGGGAACATTGATTCCCTGCAGACATATCTCTATTAAACCTCTAGAAAGTCACAACTTCCAAATTAGATTAAGTAGCAAGCACAGTACTAGAGGAATCAAAGAAAATTGAGTGTATTATTGAATTCATGCCACATTGTCTGCAGAAGAGAGATGCTTTGTATAGTTGCCACGTTTGTCCTTACTGTACTAACAACGACGTGACGGGAGTCATGTAATCATTTCTAAGATACATAAGGAAGAGGGCACAACTTAAATTGTCTGCGTAAAGCAGTACCCATCTTTACACTATTATTCTGAAATCAGATGTTTAGAGCCTGTGTATTGACATCCACAATGATCAACAGCTTGTCACGCCTTCTTATAAAGCATTCATTTATTCATTTTGTAATTAAAATGACATTTCTCAATATATATTTTGCTTAATGTAATATTATAGGGGCAGGGGAGTGGTTGATGCAGATGAGCAGACTTTTATAAAAACACCTGGCAAACCATTGGACAGGTCTACATCAATATTGTTGACCAAGGGCATGTACAGAATGCAAAACATGGTGGGTGTATGTGCTTAATAACATCCGATTTTTCCAAACCAGTATTTAAGTACGGTAGGATTAAATGTCAGTCAAGGTTTATTTTTTGACATTTGCAGCTGGGTTTTTCCCCCCCTAGGATGTGGTGCCACAAAGCACACCCGCTCGTGCTGCAAAAGCTTTTTGCTTGTAGCAGTTGCATTATAAGAATATAGTGTAAGTTGTTTTTCTTTACAGTAACATCCAGAGCCGATGTGCTCAAGGACATGGGAATCCAGGCAGCCATGTGCAGTCCTTGTTAGTGGGAAAAGAGCACCATCTAGCTGTGGCCAGTGCTCTCTGGAGAAATTTCTTCCCCTTCTTGAAGAACCTGAGGCTTTCACAGACACCCCCGTCCCAGCTAGCAGACACCGCTGCAGGTCTGTATTAACTACCTCTATACATGATTTTTTTATTGGTAAATGTTGCTGATATACAGGTTACAAAATATGTTGAAACTAGAACCTGCATTATATTAACAAAATATAAACATATTCAATATTCTTGGCAAGTCTTGGCAAGTTTGTAAGTTATTTAAAGCTTACTTTTTGGAAACCCAATGGTGCATTGCTATTTCTTATTTTGTATTGAGCAAGTGATCAATCAGATATTCACTGTATGCGAAAATGAACGTGTGCTGTGTTGTAACCAAGGTTCTACAATACATTGTAGCTACTGATAGCTGACATGTTGATTGCTGCTTTATCATTAGGCTATACTTTGCTGGCTGTGGCCATGCCTAACAGTGCCCCCCCTGAGCTCCAGCCCCAGCCTTTTGTATCAATGTTTCAGATGTTTGGATGGGATGACATGATTGTACCTCAGCTGATCTCTCGATATCTGAACCACGTGCTAACAAACAGGTAAGAATCATAGTTCATCATTTTACCGTCAATGTTCTGTCAAGTATGGATAATTAATCATATTTTCCCACTTTTTGATTGTCTTAAAAGGTCACCAAATCTACCGAATTGCACTGCTCAACCACACGTTAAGGTCCCCATACATGGGCAGATATAAGCTGCCAACAGTCAGAAGCTTATTAGTGGGTGTATGGGGCCCTCTGTCGGGCTTCCCAGATCAATATCTGTCCAAAAGTTGGGCAGATATCAGTCAGGCAGGTTTAAAAATCCCATCGGATCGAGGACCACATCAGTTTGATGATGCGGTCTTCAATCCGACCGCACATATTCTCCTGGTTGTGATCCAATTTTTGGGCCTAGCGCTCACAATTAGATCAGCCTGATGTCAGGGACAGATCCACTCGTTTGGCAAGGTCGTCAAGCGAGCGTATCTTTTACTCGGCTGTTGCTAGACTACAAATACTCTGTAAACTGTATTAAGGCATGCTGGGAGCTGTATTCCAGTAATATCAAGCTTGTATTTTTAAAGCAATATTGCTCTACAAAACTTTTCCCCAGCTCCTCAAAGCCAGTGTCTGCAATGGAATGCAAAATAATTCTCCAATGAGAATCCTTCCTGTGTACTGTTTCTGTGCTTGATATGGTGCTGGTAATTGGCATTCTGATTGGAGAATTCTCTTGCATCTATAATTGTTATGGTCCATGTGTAATTACGTTTTTCATCAACTTCTACAGAGAACTAGTGGGTGGGGTGCACAGAGACAGATTTTTACTGTTGGGTTTAGTAAGTTGTTATTCAGGAATGGTGCTTTCTGATGCAGCAGAGCACCCTACAGTAATTTATGACAGCCGAGTTATTGAGTGCTTGAGTTATTGAGTGTTGAAGATATTCCTTTTTTCAGGTGTCTCTAGGTGTCTCTCTGCTCCTTCCATCCAGCATGCCTTTAATATACTACCTGCTTAATACCAAACCCACAGCTGGCATTATAAAGCAGGTGGGGTTATAATTCAGGTTACATTTACTGAACTTTGCCAAGAGAAATTACCCATCCGTAAACAAGGTTGCTGTAAGGGGGCATAACTATCTACTGTACTTGCTTAGACCAAGCGACTATGCTGCATGTCACTCACATTTTATAAAGCAGCTCAAATGAGACATTAATTCCCACTTGGGGAGCAGAAGACTAGCGATTAATTGATGGAGGCAGTGCTACTTAAACTGAATGCAATTACTAGAATACAATAGCATTTGAAAAGCACCTTCCTTTAAAGAAGAAGGAAAGAATTGTAGGCATTTTATTGCCAATAGATTGGCTGCAATTGTGCAAGCTGAAATGCTACATTTATTCTGTAGAATGATTTACCATACCTGTGTAAAAAGCTCTAGAAGCCCTCTATTTGTTTAGGATAGCAGCTGCAGTATTAGCTTAGTTTGACATCACTTCCTGCCTGAGTCTCTCTCTGCTCACTTATAGCTCTGGGCTCAGATTACAGCTGAGAAGTAGGGGAGACGAGCAAACCGAGCATGCTCATGCCCGGGGCAATGAGGTTTAAGCTAAAAGAAGGGAATATGATACAGAAGCCCATGTGTACACAAAAGAAGGGAAGAAATGCAGTGTTTCTTTATGACCGAGGACTCGGAGCAGCACTACTTTGAGGGTTTACTGGTATACCTTTGTCAATAAAAAGTAATATGTTACCGTACATCACCACAGTATATATTGTACAGCCTATTTATGAAGCTAAAATCTATGTATGATCATTTTAATATCTTGCCTGTTCACTTGTTATCTCTTGACAAAGATCCCTGTGGGGGATCGAAACGTCGAGCACAATA
>CM044439.1:88463366-88477048 GCA_024363595.1 Xenopus borealis
ACTTTTCGTAGGATGTAGAGAGTTATATTCTGAAACAATTTGCAGTTGATATTCATTTTTTATTATTTAAGGTTTCTGGGTTATTTAGCAGCTCTTCAATTTGCATTTTAAGCAATCTGATTGCTGGGGTGAAAGTTCCCTTAGCAACCATGCACTGATTTGAATAAGAGACTATAAATATTGTCCTGAAGAGAAAGATTGGGAAAACCAAGTGACAATAACAATATATTTGTAGCCTTAGAGCATTAGTTTATTTAGAAGGGGTCAGCGACACCCATTTGAAAGCTGGAAAAAAAGAAAGGCAAAAAAAAACTATAAAAAATAATGAAAACCAGTTGAAAAGTTTAGAATTGCCCATTCTATAACATACTAGAATTTAGCTTAAAGGTGAACCACCCCTTTAAAGGCAGTTGTTAGAATTGATACAATAGTTGTTAATACTCTAGAGATGCTGCTGAGTGTAATGAAACTAATGTAGCAATATTGTAACTGTAGAATCTGCGCCTGAATCACTGAGCTGCCAGACTCGAACACCATATACAGGAACTAGTGGTGTGAGAAATGATTAACCCACCCCGGCCTGGCTCCCCATACCCCGTCTATTTATAGACCTGCTTTTGCAGTGACATCACAAAAGAGGTGGGCCGAGAGTCTAAATTTAGGGGCCAGAAGCTGGCAAAATATCAAAGCAACTGAAAAACGTCTATTTCTGGTGAACAATCTGAAAAAACAGAACTGAAAAGTGGAAGGTGAAGAAACCCCTATAAAGGTACTCGAAACCCAACTGTACTGCAACACTTCACTCGGTTGTTACTGGATTACTTTAATGTATTGCAGGCCACATTAAGGCATGCTGGGAGCTGTAATCCAGTAACATCAGTGTTGTATTTGTAAAGCAATGTTGCTTAACTGAACCATTTTCCATGTGTAAACACAAAAGAAGGACCGCTTTACAGCTTTTAAAATGGACTTTGCTACAAATTGCCTTATTTCTGGAGATCAGGTCTTTCTTAAAGTGAGATTATTTGTGTGCTCCCCAACATATTTTTCTGCTGCGCACAACTCAGCCATGCTATGGGTCAGTAGTAAGAGTGCACACTGCAGCCTCATTCTGGAATCAGCCACTGGAGCTGCTGAATTCCATCACTGACTCAAAGCATGGGTGTGTGCTGCAAATGGAAGGCTGAAGAACGCAGTAATATATATCCTTTATTATAAATGTTGTGTTCATTTTTTTAAGAAAATAGTGAGGTTTCCTCTTTAATAAAAATTGTATAAAACAGATGTAATTTATTTACCTGTATGCACGCCAACGGTTCATTTGTCCAAATTGAATAACCACCAACTAAATAAATTCTTCCATTATACACGGCAACTCCAGATTCATTTTGGCCTATAAAATACAAACATATGCATGCATGATTGGTTTTCTATTGTGCTTCTTATTGTGGTAGAATGTTCAGTTTTAAACACTCAAAGGGCCCAAACTGATTGGATGAGAAAGGCCAACTAGTGGGGTGTACCTTACAACGTGGTACCCCACATTTTTTTATTTCACGGGTCTAAAGTAAAGGCAAACAAAACATATTTTAATAAAACAACCAAGCAGGGCCTGCAGTTACAATGGAACAGGGGTTTGTTTATCGAGTGGTCAAATACAGAATTTTCAACAATATGTTTTCGGTGCTAACTTTATTACTGAAGGAACCATATGAATTTCAGTACATCTGCCCAGAACTCAGAGTGTGGAAAGACCACCTGTAAATAATCTGCACATTAAGGGGCTGGGGAACACCTGTTTATAATCTCGGTTTCAGTCCACCCAAACCTACTGCATAAACAATTACATCCAAAGGATCTATTATCCAGATTGCTTGCCACCTTCTGTAATTTGCATCTCCATACCTTAACTCTGCTAAAAATGACTTATACATTAAAACTCAATAGAAATGTTTTGCCACCAATACGGAGTCAAACAGCTCTGTTACCATCAAGTACAAGATACTGCTTTATTTCTACAAGGAAATCATTATTTTGTTAACATTGACTGAGATATGGCATGCATAGACAGTATGATTTGTTTTTTTATAAATGAGCTCCTAGACTCAGGATATAAGATGAACAAATGTAAAGGAAAATTTAAAAGAATGGAAATGCAATCTGTAGGCAATGTGAAGCCCAGAAACTTGCATTCATGTGACGACACCAGACCCAAGAAGACACAATAATATAACCAAAAGAAAAAGGGAAGAGAAAAAAACCAAACAATGAAACGTTGAACTGAATGACAGTACCTGTGCCATTGTTCATCTAGCAGGTTACTATGCTGGGGACTTACCTGTGAGTAGATTGAAGTTGCAGCGAGTCCATTGATCGGTGTCGATATTGTAGGAATCAATGTGCCGTACCAGAATGCGATCATTATTGTAATCCAGATCATTTCCCCCAAGGACATACAGCTTCCTTTGTACAGCCGCCATTGCGTGATATACTCGCCTTTGCAGCATTGGACTACGGCTTATCCATTTATTCTAGGATATTAAAAGGACATTATTAGAATTTGTGTTACAGTATTCTACAAAATGACATTTAATTTAGCCATTTTATAGGCCTTCTATAGACATAAATCTCAGTTTAGTACTCTGGTCATTGATTAACTGGACTAAGTGCCATCAAGTACAATTTGCCATGTTCTTCACCCACACAACTCAGAGGCTTCCCCCAGAATTTTAATATCATTACACCCTCTGTTAGCAAGTGCAAATTTTGTTCCAGGTGCAGAGATAGAGTTCCTGTATTACTCTACAACTCCTTTACAGGACTTTACTGATCCCTTACAGGAACTGTACTGCTCCCGTACAGGACTTGTACTGCTCCCTTACAGCAACTAGACTGCTCCCTTACAGGAACTGTACTGCTCCCTTACAGGAACTGTACTGCTCCCGTACAGGAACTAGACTGCTCCCGTACAGGAACTAGACTGCTCCCTTACAGGAACTGTACTGCTCCCTTACAGGAACTGTACTGCTCCCTTACAGGACTTGTACTGCTCCCTTACAGCAACTGGACTGCTCCCTTACAGCAACTGTACTGCTCCCTTACAGGAACTAGACTGCTCCCTTACAGGAACTAGACTGCTCCCTTACAGGAACTGTACTGCTCCCGTACAGGAACTAGACTGCTCCCTTACAGGAACTGTACTGCTCCCTTACAGGAACTGTACTGCTCCCTTACAGGACTTGTACTGCTCCCTTACAGCAACTGGACTGCTCCCTTACAGCAACTGTACTGCTCCCTTACAGGAACTAGACTGCTCCCTTACAGGAACTGTACTGCTCCCTTACAGGAACTGTACTGCTCCCTTACAGGACTTTACTGCTCCCTTACAGGAACTGTACTGATCCCTGAGAGGACTTTACGGTATAAAAACCGGAAATTCGGCTCTTAAAGTTACAGGAGGCCGCTTTTTGCCGCCCCTTGTAACTGGTCGTTCACCTTGCCTCATGGCAGGAACGGCCCTGGTGTCAGATATTCATTGACAGTTAGATCCAATATATCTTCCTTTGCTTACCAGCTGAATTAGAGCTCACTCAAATAACTGATTCCAGTACAAACAAAATAACTGCCCTTTGCACAATACCTGCATGCAGAGAGTCATGATGTCAGGTGATTTTAATAGAGTGAGCTCTGATACACCTAGGCAAAAGAAAAGATTATATATATATATATATATATATATATATATATATATATATAAAAATATATAAATATGTCAGATATTACTGTACACAGCAGTGAAATCAAGCTGAATCCATTTATGACACAAATGAATGCTACCCAGAGTGATCCTTGGGAATGTAATCATTTGGCATCCCACTGACCTACAAATCATCTCCCCTGGTCCTCCTGTTTAGATAGGAAAATTGAAGAGTTGTAATGTGGCCAGTGCTACCAGGTATCATTCATAATGTTAGCAGACACTAATACAAACAATAACATAAGTCAAGTCTTACAGAGCACATATGCTGTAATATATAACCCAACGTCCAATTGCACTTTTGTCATTTAAATGACATGAACTTAAATTACATGATAACATTACGAAGATATCAGTTTTTACACTGCTAATATCATCAAGGTGTAACTTGAGCACCCTTTGTGGTTCGGATTAAGGAGAAAATGATGCTTATTTTACAGAAGCAAGATGCATCTCTTGAAGTTCCCTGCTCAGATCTATTGTTCCTGTTATATTGAGACATACAGCACAGCAGGAAAGCATCACGAGACTCCTCATGCTTTAGTAAAATAACCTATAAATGTTCTTCTACTTGGCCCTTCCTCAAGCTGAATGGGGGGGGGGGCACAACATTGGTTAAACTAATGATATTAGCAGGGTCAAGACTGCTAATATCATGAAATTGCAAAAAAATGCAATTTGACCTTGTAATATGTAGGCCCTTCAACTTTACCAGCTGCTGAGTAGCAATGGCGGAAACTGAAAAAAGGCTACATGGCACAGGATAAATAATGGATAACAGATAACATTATATTCTACAGAGCTTATCTGCTATCTGCTGTGTAACTTGAACCTTTTCTCCTTTGAATAGCTTCCCCCATTGCTACACAACAGCTTATTTACATAAACAATAGTAGTGTGTATGAAGCAAACACTGCAGTTTTACCAGTGCAGGGCAACACTGCGTTATATTATTATTACTTTAAAAGAATTAAATTTTTTGATGTTACTGGTCCTTTAAGCTGTGAAATAAGGAACAGCCAGAGGTTCTCTCAGTGGAGCAGAATGTTTCATTTCAGTTTTTGCCCTGCTGCAATGAATCACAAAAGACTTTAGTATTTTCCGTATAAATCCTTTTTGCTAAATTGATGTCCCTTGAGTGAGCTTTTTATTCTTCCTGTCATACCAGAAATTCCTCCTGTCTAAATTTCTGCTGCTGATTGGTTATGGCCATTTCTGCAGTGGTACAAAATAACGGAAACACACTTTTACAAATACCATGGGTGATTATTTAATGATTGCCATGCATGATGTTAATAACCAAGGACTGGAATATGTATAAATACCCCATTTTTTGCATAAAATATTTTATGTGTCTATAAATAATCCCAGTAATATTTTTGGCTTGGTTATGAACTATATGCAAAGATATAATCGCTATGTGTATGGTAAATGTGGAAATCCTCCTCCCAATTCATTTATTTTCTGAAAACCGATATTGCAGCTTGTACATGATGTGAGCAGCTGCCAATCCCAAGATGCAAAGACAGAAATGCCTTCAAATCTGCAATGTCTTTTCTTGCCCTGATCACAGCATTGGTTTCCTTAGTGCACTGGCTGCCAGGTGATCAGCGCCGGAGCGAGAGAGGCCGAGGGTATGGAAAGGGTCAGCTCTTGTGCGTCAGTGTTTGAATACTAATCAGCGGTGGGTAGGCAGAGGTCACTAGAGCCTGTCTGTTATCAGGTAGCTCTGTGCTCTGTGGCAGATGGCAGTCATTATTGACTCTCTACAAAGGCCTTGCTGAAAGCCGTGCCCCACTGCTGAATGATAAAGCTATTGAGATGCAGAGCGGGTACAAGCAGATGTGGCTTGCCAAAGCCCACTGTAAACAATATGCCAACAGAATTTTAAAAAAATAAAACGGTGTGTGCAAACATAAAGCAGTCCTCATTAAACTCAATCGTTTATTAACTGTTTCTACATCTCTAACAGAACAACAGACTATTAGTGAGGAAATCAGGCCCAGCTGTGGCTTTCCCTATGAAGGTTAAATCCTCTATATGTGCAGCATACTGGGCCCAGATATAATCAGGAACACATAGAGTCCTCCAACTTTCAATCTGTTCTTTAGTTAACAAAAATTATTATCATTGATTTGTGTGTTGTCCTCTTCTAGGCATTCAAATAGCAAAACCATTTATTACATAAGCCCCTGTGTATTTGTGAGTGCAAGTAATGTGCAAGTTAAAGTGCAGATTGGCTGTTAAAGGGGTTTATTTATCAAAGATCGAGTTTTTTACATCTCAAATGAACTCACAACTCCAATGGTTTATTTAAGAAAAAACTAGAATGGAACAAACTCAAATCTGCGAGTTCGAGTTGAGAAACTGAAAAATTCCATTACAACAAATTTTATGCAGGAAAACAGATCATTCAGATCACTCGAATTATTTGAGTTTTCAAGCAAAACCCTCCGAAAAAAACTCAAACATCATGAAGGCTATTAGGGCTGGTACACACGTGCGTTTTGGACCTGCGCTCCCCTGCGTTGCGCTTGGCTGCGTTCAGCCGCAGGGGAGCGCAGGTCTAGACGCACCTCATTCTTTTCAATGAGGTTGTACCCACGGGACGCGTGTAAGCGCCAAACGCAGATTCAGACGCAACATGCTGCATTTTTCCTGCGTTTGGCGCCTACATGCGTTGGTGTGAGTACAGCCCCATTGAAAATAATTGAGTGCGTCTATACCTGCGCTCCCCTGCAGCTGAACGCAGCAAAACGGAATGCAGGGGAGCGCAGGTAAAAACGCCCGTGTGTAAGGGCCCTTAATATCTTCAAATGGTTCAAGGGACCTCTGTCCTTGACCTCGACAGGTTTTAGACAGTGTATTTTAGGATGCACGCTATTTCCAGGGTCAGGGTATAATAAAATCAACACAAAAACTAAAATTTTCGTGGAAAACACAACTTGAACCTTAATGTACAGCCCCCTAAATGTAAATGGTTGTCAGCCAACAAAAGCCTACATGTCTAACTAATTCAAGAACAGTTGTGCAACTTCTGCTCTTAGTTTTTGTGAATGTATTGCCTGTCCCTTTGCCCTAGTTTGTACATTGCAACATCTTACCTGGCTTGGGTCATATACCATTAATCTGTTCTGATACTGTGCTGTGTTCGTCACGCCACCTGCAGTGTACAAAAATAGCCATTAAGCACAGAGAAGATTTACAGCCAAACATAGAAATGTCTGAAATGTCATAGAAAGGTAGAGACGGAATCCCAACTGTTAATCTTCTGTATGAAGCGCTAAAGTTCCATATGGTTCTCTTTCAATCAGATCCCAGGAGTAAGACATAAGCTGAATGTGAGCAGCAGGACATACTGCTTCTCCCATGTACCCAGGAATTCATTACAAAAGTGCCTTGCTGGAACTGTACCAACTGGAATACTACTAGTATGCCAAATAAAAAAAAAACTGTCCACTGCTAGCATGTCTCTTGGTAACATGACTATGTATTTGTGCAAAAGCTGATAAACCTCACAAATCAATGGGTAAAAAAGCTTTTGCTATATACAAGAAGCCATTTCATATCATAAGGGTATCATAAGGCTCATTATAAGGGCCTTCCCAGAGCATAATTGGCCCATTTAAAGGTCCAGTAGCTCCTGAGCAACATGTTGCTCTCCAACCCCTTGGATGTTGCTCCCAGTGTCCCCAAAGCAGGTGTTTATTTTGAGTTCCAGGCTTGGAAGAAAGTTTTGATTGCATAAAAACTAAGTATAGTGCAAAGTAGAGCCTCCTGTAGGCTGGCAGTCCACATAGGGGCTACCGAATATTCAAAGACTTTTTTTTGGCACCTTAAGGGTCTTTTTCATGCTTGTGTTGCTCCCCAACTCTTTTTACATTTGAATGTGGCTCACGGGTAAAAAAAAGGCTGGGGACCTCTGGTTTATATAGTCTCAACCAATAGTACCCACCCTGCATGTATCTTGTTAACTCCAAAATCTCAAACCTGACCATGTGACCAATAATACTGCACCTTTCCCTACTTGGCAGGATATGTTACAAAAACATACACCATAGGGTTGTTGAAAAATCTGACCAATTATATGACATCATTCCATAATATCAGATAACTGCCCATCAACACACTGCTGCAAAGCAGAAACCATACATGCAGGGTGTATTTGCCTGCAAACTGCCTTACCAGCTAATGGCAAGTTTTTATTGTGTATTTATTGTTTGTCGCCACACAATAAAAACTTCCGGATTCTTCATTAGACTTGAGAGTGCAGTGCTCAATACATCCCTCATTTCTTGACAATGTGTGGACTGCACCCAGGCATTTTGGTCGGATTTCATACGTGGGTGTTCTATACACACACATATCTTGTTTAACAATGCTGATGATTTTAAAAATCAGGTAAAATTATTTTTTAAACATATAATTAAAGCTCTTGTTGTGTGTGTTTTTCTTTGAACTGCCACTGACACCTTATTGTAATTGTAAACGCTCTCTTAATATTTGCTTCTATGAGTGGGAAATGGCATTTTGCGGTCCTTGGCGGAGGCATTATCTAAAGACCACAAAAGCTTCTAAATATAACCATTTTATCATGCTGATTTACGGATATCTATGAAGATGCGCCAAATCATCTGCGTACCTGTAACTGCAGCTCTGCAGAGGAACAGTGTGCTCTAAGTCATAATAAGTTGTCCTTCATTCGTTATTGCCACTTTATAGAGAAATGCATTTAATGTAGATATTCATTAAAAAGGAGATATTTCTCTTTATGTTTATACCTGTGCTTATTACTGTATCCAGATTACCTGCATGTCTTTGTGAACGACACCAAATTGTCAAGAATGTAAGAATTGTAACGAATGACAAAATGCGGCTAAAGCCATGAATATTTTTCTTTTTCTCTGCTATGTTGGAGGTCTTTGATAATTATATGCACTCCACATACCTCTCGCCTCACTTTTAGATTAATCTTCTGAAATGAGATGCAGAGGATTTGCATACAGATTTGACAAAGGAAAAATAGATACAGAATGAACCGTGCCTATATGTTGTGATTTCTCCCAGTCTGGAGTACCCTTGCCTGCAGCAGTATTTTTGGCTTTGAAAGTCATCAGTCTGATTTGCCTGCTCTTAGGTTATGATACCCCATGCTGCTCCTGTGTCCCTTGCAATCAAAGAACTTGCACAAATTCCATAACAAGTATATTTTATTGATTGGCAGTTTTGATCTCCCTCCCCTAGGGAATCATCTCCATTCTATGAGTGCTCTATAGATATATCTGCCATTAAAAATGCATCTTATATGCGCATCAAAAAACGACTCTCCGTCTAACTTTGAAGTAGTGCAGAGGAGATTTAACAATGCATTCTGCCCAAATGTGAATTCTGTATGTAGTAATGTACCCTTGAAGTGCTGCTTAAATGATAAGAAAGGCTACAGAGATTTGCAAGGAGTGCAGTTAAAAAGTGAACGGAAACTTATTTCATATATAAATATGAGGATTTTTTTGGCAAATGCCTAAAATGATAGAATTGAGTAGAATCCTTTTAGAGAACTGTCAGGTTCTCGACAACCTGAGCAATAATACAAGATCTCACTTATTCAATGGAATAAATGCAATAACTGCGATTAGGTGTTCCTCCCCAAAAAGCATTATGACCTGCTAGTTTCATAATGGCTCGGTCTAAAATCCTGCTTGTTTAGGTGTAGGAATTCTTCTCTTCATGGACGGGTTACATTCACCTTATAAAGGTGGTCGTGACAATCTTAAGTTGGTTGCACGCTCATTACAATAATAATACACATTCTCCCAGTCAGAAATAGGAATGAAAGGTTCCTTACATGAAAAAGCATTTTTGCTTCACATTATTGTAATCCAGTATATCCAAAATTACAGCACAATTTTACACTACTTAAAGCAGCAGACTCAATGTTGGGACTGATAAACAGAGGAATCAAGCGCAGCTTTTTGCTACTTCTGCCTCCTAAAGCAAAAGTCTAGCTCCTCACTTCCACCAGTATTAATACTGGAGCTTAATATGGAAGTCCTACTCAATGCTTCATTACCATCAGGTTCGGGTAAATGCCAGATGGGCTGCTGTAGGTTGCCATAGAAAGTGACAATTAAGTGGGCTGGTGCGGACTGTTTGGGCCTCTTTGTAGCAGGAATGGCAGGGCCTGTTTTGAATCCCAGTCCAGTCCTGATTACCATTACCCTATACCAACCAGCTATAGATTTTAAGATCAAAAAGATACATTAACACTGCTACAAAAGTTTGGGGAAATGCTAATAGAAACAAATTATACATTTACCTTTTCCCATACTTACATTGACATATAATAAGAATATAGAAGTATCTGAGTTTAGCATAAAACATCCACTCACCTGATATCCACAGTAGGCCATCAGCCACACATCCGGCATGACATGAAAGGGATCGGTCAAAGGACTGTACAAAAGTCCACTTATTCTTCTTTGGGCAGTATCGTTCCACTGAAGGTAAAACTTGCCGTAGTTCATTTCTACCACCAACCGCATAAAGGAAATCACCTACTGCTCCCAACACAAAGTGCTCTCTGCAGTTTTTCATTGGAGCAATTTCTAACCAAGTATTGCTGCGAGGATCATATCGGCAAGCAGTTCTCACTGCACAAGTGCGACCCGAGGCATGTTCTACTTCTCCACCCGCTGCAAACAGAAAGTTACCCATGATAGCAACACAGTGATGGCTTCGTCCAACTGGCATAGGCGTCAACTCACTCCAGTTTGCTATTCCTGCAATGTGAACATTGTCCTGATCAATTGGATTAAAGTACCTCAGTTCTCGAACTTTGCAGATCTCTCTCTTTTTGCCTCCTACAATGTAAAGCGTGTTGGACTGGAAGCGGGGTTCTGTCCTTATGGTTTGCCATACAGGCTGTGCATAGATACTTTGGTGATATTCCAAGGCTTCGTTTATAAGTGATGTTGCAGTTTCACTCGTTTGGATCAAAGGATGAGAGAGAGCAACTGTATGAAGTGTGTTTGTATCCATCAGGCCAAAACGAACATATTGCAACAGCTCATCTATGTACTGATAGCGGCAATTGTGCTCCAGCCATCTGACAGCCAGCTTAAATAAAACAGTCCACAATTAGATCATTCCCAAATGTAACACACAAAAGATGCTTTCAGAACAGTTTCACTAAACTAAAGAGATAAATGAGCTGTTATTTCTATCACCAATTACTCTTCTGACAGATGGAAAAATCCCAAAACAGTTTTGTTTCCCAACTACAACTCCCAACATACTTCAATTTATGATCAAAGGTTCATTGTTGCTATAAGATTTTATTCTCTGGTCTTGATTGGCTCAATTCAAAGAGTTCATTCCTTTTTATGAGTGAAACTAATCTAGTTTCCGCCGAACCAGATTCATGTATTTACATAATAAATACAATATTATGCTAAATAGTTTTATCATCAATATGCCTTAATGTAAATAGTGCAATATTTGCTACAGGTATAGCAATCAATTAGTGTTATTTGCTCATTAACTGTTTGAAACCAAACTACAACACCTACAAGCTTTGCTCTATTTATTATATTACAATCAAGTGTGTTGACCAACATGCTGCGGGATGTGAAGTAGTAGAGAACGGTACTTGTGAGCCATAATCTGACTTGGCAGCTTGAAGAAAGTATGTTAGTGATCAAAAATGCTGCTCTGGACACTGTGCCAAAGTCATCAGAAGGAACTTTAAATAAAGTCCTGAAAGTACTGTACTCTATCTTTAACTTCACAAATATGCCCATAGTAATCTCCCTCAGAGGCCCTGCAGGGATAAAATAGGCACATAAAACATTTCTAAATAGCACATAGCACTTCCATAGTTTATCAACAGCAAATGTCAACAGTCAGTCAACAGCGAGCACACAGTGTTTAAAAAGGAGCAACAAATTGTTTTTAGCAAATGGCATTTTAGAGATTATGAACGAGAACACTTAACTTTGCAAGCTATACTTAGGGCAAATTCCATATACCTTCAACCTTTCTCAGATCAATTTTTTTTTCTTATTTTGAGAAAATGTTAACTCATACATTGAGCAGAAAAATTCTGCATTAAAAAGAATCTTGTTTTGATAATGGTTTCCTTTTTTTTTTATCTTTACAGCCTGGACAGAATTGTCCTACCCCCCTGCAATAGTTACATAGCCATGATGCCCCTTTTATTAGCAACCATACGTTTTCATTATAGACCACACCACATTAGTTTGTATGGTAGGGGGCAATAAGCCCTTAGCCTCATATCTTCAATAAACTTGCAAGCTACATAGTCCTACTGTGTTTAATAATGAGCTATTCATTTAACTGTATATTTAGTGCTTTCATCTTTGCCCAGTACGCCATTTTGTCTAGCTCTTGCTTTGTTCACTGACAAAATACTATATGATGAACAAATGAAAATTCTAGGCACTGGCACAGATAGGGAAGGTAGATTTTATTTATTACCTGGTGTGAGGTAGTGTGTAGCTCATCATTTCTGCCTTCACAGGACACAAGAATGATCCAAAGGTCAATTGTTATGTTGCATGCTGCTTCAAATGATTCAATAAATGTAGGCTAACGCCTTTTTTTTTTTAATGTAGTGTTGTGACCTTTTATTAAGGAGCGAACATTTCCAAACAGTTCAATTTCATGGTTCATCCTATACCCTTACAGTATAAAGGCTTTCCTTTGTAATTTGTTACATGTGAAAAATTGTCTCAATACTGCATGCTGCTGTAAGATAGGATACACCTTAATTGTACCATAAGTTGAACCACAGGACTCAGATACAGCAATAACTCCATCAATTACTATGGGTTAGTATAGCTGTAAAATTCCAACCCATTGTGTTGCAATCTGTAATTATATCCCCTCTTGGTTTAGCAATAGTGATTTAAGTTCTAACAGGTTAATGCTCATTTGCTAACCCTAGATCAAATACTGTAGAAGTCCAGCAACTACATCAAGTAAAAAATCATCTCATCTACATGACATACATGCTGACCCAGGTTTTCCAGATGAGTATATTCTCTGTAGTTTGGATCACTACACCTTAAGTCTACTAAAATATAACATTAAATAAACGCAATAGGATTGTGTTGCCACCAATATGCTTAGTTAGGACCAAACACCAGGCACTGTCTTAATATTACAGTGAAAAGGGAATATTTTTTTAAAAATGGGCTGAAATTGGACTCACAATTGTACTTTGATTTGGAGGGACATAGGGAATATAAAAGAAAGTGGTATGTTATTATGTTGAGCATGCTTGAAAACTCGAAACAAAGAAAAAGCTGTGACTGGGAAAAGTGATATGGCTAAATCTGTACGGGTCCAATAAAAATTGAAATGCTTAGTTTACTGGGACTACAAGTTTGTTTAAAATAAATAAATTTTCCTCAATATATACAATATATCCGTTACAGGACATGTCTTTAGTAATACAGGCAACTTAGCTCCCACAGCTAACAGAGACAGATACCAGATATTGTACTTAAAGGTTCAAACAGTGCTAATATCAACTAGGCCCTGATGGAATACACTGCTACTTGGAGTGTTAAGTCTTTTTTAGCCAGTCCACTATTTCATATTTCCTTAGTCTACCTTTCTACTGATATGGAACTAATGGACTGGAGAAAGCGATATATTTCCAATAGGTTTATAAACTTAACCTGGAAATTACAGGCCTACAAGTTTGACATCTGTATTGGTCAAATAATCTGAAGATTTGTTAAATGTATACTGACATGTGTCTGTAAATCTCCAGAAGGAGCTAAAGAATACATTTATTTCCCTAAAAAACAAATATCACATTAAATTAGGTCAGAATTGCTTTCCTAAAAGTGGCCAAACGTGGGCCGATAAAAGCTGGTGCTTATTAGCCCATGTATGG
>CM044439.1:88549865-88570850 GCA_024363595.1 Xenopus borealis
GGCAGCTTCTTCAGTTCAACTGACTGATATGGGAAGAACTCGGCATATAAATTCTTCCACTAATCATAATGGCACATTGTAACTCTTCAGAGAGGTGACATCAAACTCACAGAGGTTGTGAATGCTTTGCAGTTACTGTGTCCAAACCAGTTGTTATAGAAATACATATACTAGATATACCATGACCTGGATGAATGTAAACCTTCATAATGACGGGGAAAAAACATTTTTCTCATTAGTTAATATAGCTGCTCCAGCAGAATTCTGAACTAAAATCCTTTTCTCAAGAGATTTTTTTGTACATTCAATTTTGAAATCTGACATGGGGCTAGACATATTGTCAGTTTCCCAGTTGCCCCCAGCCATGTGATTTGTGCTCGGATAGACTTCAGCTACTCTTTACTGCTGTAATGTAAGCTGGAGTGATATCACCACCCTCCCTCCAGCAGCCTAACAACAGAACAATGAGAAGGTAACCAGTAGAGTTGACACCTGGCCGGTATTTTACCGGTCAAGCCGGTAAAACACCTGCCAAGGCCGGGACCAGTATTACAAATTTACTGGCAACCGGCAATGCCCGGTAATTTGTAATACTCTTAAGAAAAAGCCCTTGGCCAGCCCCTAATTCACTCAGTACCAGATTTTGGTCCATTGTGTATGTTGCTCCGCCCCTTTTGCATCACTATGTTTGGCTCTGCCCCTTTTATGTCACAACCCAGTAAACAGTAAAAGTCAAGCCCCACATTCAGTTAAATTGAGTAGGAAAAACAACAGCCTAAAGTCCTGGCTCTTTTATATTGTAGAGTAAATTCTTTGCAGTGTAAACAGTGTAATTTAGAAATAGAAAATACATCATAAAAATCATGACAACATCCATTTAAAAACATCAAAAAGGGAAGAAGGATTCTGGGGGGCAGACAGTAAAAAAACAGGGCAGAAAGAGAGGTACATGGACAAGCATACTAGTATCAAGAAATATTTGAAGCTGTACATTATAAATCACTGTAGCTTCTAACATGGACATCTAATTTGCTGCTCCATTCAGGAAACACTGGTCTAAATTGGTCTAAATAATGCTATTTGAGTTGATGTGAATATAATTGCTAGCCATATTACTCCCAATAACTAATGGATGGCTTAAAAAATACAATGAGATTCTTTTCTTTAGGCATGGCAGCAGTGGATTACTCGTAATCTTTAAAATTATATTAATGTTCCAGTGAAGAAACATAATGTGTTAGATCATTTCTGATGTACTAGGAGTACCGAGTGTAGTCCTACAAATCAAGAGTTACCTAATCAACATTTTAAGGTCACGAAAATTGTTAATAGCATCTCTGTGTAAAAAGAATAGCTGACCTGAAGGGCAACATGCATGCCTTTCTCTAGATCAATTAGACATAATGGTCTCAGAGGTTTAAATTCATTCCACACACTCTGAATAATTTTATACCAATTCATTTTTGGGGGTTTTGATCTCCTTTATTTTTATTGTGCTTTTACTGTTCCTTAAAGGGGCAGTATACTGCTTTTTTCAAAATAAGTTTAGTGAAAAGGTCTGTTGTTTTAGTAAGGATATATATATATGGGGTTTGACATTTCTTGCAAAGTTTGAAAATAAAAAAAACTGCATAAACCCCTCCCTTCCCCCCAACTACAACCTGTTATCTTATAAAACAATAAGCAGATCATTATGCAAAGCCCTGTGGCTTTAGTATTATTTAGAATTTTGCCCTGTTTAGGACAAGACAGAACAAATACCATAGATATTCCAAATTAAAAGACTATGTCAAACATATGTTCAGCACAAGCCGTTTTCAGTAAACCAGTGTTTGAAGGGGGTATACTGTCCCTTTAAGGGAGGACTATTTCAGGACTACGATCAGTCAGTAACAACTTAAAGGAGATCAAAAACACAAAACAATGGTATAAACGTATTCAGAGTAGTCCTGACAGTATTTGTAATTTATACTCATTTTCTATTTAAGTGGGTTCTAAGATATACTGTGAGCATAGTTTTATAAAGTCCATGCTGCTAAGCAGGCATTCGCTCAACAACTAAGGCCCAGCACATCCATGACTCTGTCTATGCATTTTCTATGTCATTCCTGGATTCAGTTAACCCTTGAGTTGTGGACTTCCAATTATGCTAAAAGCTTGCCAATAGCAGTTTAAAATGCTAATATCTCAAACTGCTAAAATGACTATAAATTGCCAAAGTGCTCAGAGAAGCACCCTAAATAAGTATAAATCACTTAATTTGGGGGGGATCTATCATCTCCCAATATTTCAATAAAATGTAAAGGGAAAATAAAAAGAATATTTATCGACTTTTATCTATCAGCTATGATATAACTATATAAATAAAATGTGCTTTTTTTTGTTTTTTAAACAAATCAATTTTTTTCTTTTTCAAATTCTCTACTGCATTTTGAATAAGCCAACAGAACAGTTTAAAACAACAATAATTGTCAAGATTCCAGGTAAGTAATTTTAAAATCAAAAACAATAAATCCATTCACCAACACAAATTAAACTGAATCGGTCAGTTGAATTTATAGCAGTTTTGAATTACCTACAATTGTTTCCTATGAACCGACAGTGAAATATTCCAAACGATTTGCTCTGTCAATATAATAAATTGATTTTGTGTCCATTTTGCTTTAAACAGAATAACTATATGCTAAAGCGATGTCATTGGCATTGCTGAAGAATTATATTTTTTTTACGTTAAGTAGCTGGAAGCTTTGCAAGAGAGATTAAGAAGAGGTGTGTTTAGTAAAATGGTAAAAGGACCGTGCTTGAAATAATGAATGTGGGATATGTATAATTAATACTAAAATGCTGTTTTGAAATTTACATTTTATGTATGCTACAGAGCACAGTTTTTCCATCAAAGGAGCACTGCTGGAAAATAATGTTCCTGGCTGTGTTTTTGCTCAGAACCAGAAAACTATTTTTAACATGATAGTTTCCACATCTATATAGACAGGCTGGAAAAGCATATTTCTTTATTATTTCCACATTCACCTACTGATATATGGGTGATTTATGGAGCCAAAATCCATAGATCTAGTTAATTGGCTGTAGTTGGCTGGGCAATGACAATGTCCACTAAAGTTTGCCATTCTGCGCAAAAAGCTATGCTACAACAGCACAAGAGTGAGACAGCTTAAAGGATCAGTAACATCGAAAATGAATAAAAAGTCAGTGTTTCTGCAAGTGCAGCTGATGCAGTGATGATCTGCATAAGGTAAACGAGTTCCACATTGTGTGTGGGCACCCTAATAAGCCGGATGCCTGGGGCGTGACACAGGCTGGTATAGTTGGATTTAGTTTGATGGCTCCGACTGAGGAGTGCAACAGTATCGCAAATACATTGTATCTATACCTATATGTAACAGCAACTTCCTCTTCCCCCAGTGAGCTACGGCCTGGCCAAGGTGGAAGGGCAGATGGTACACACGGAGCTGGAGAGGCCCTGTGAAACCTGTGGCAGTCTGGCGGTCTCCCCGGGAAAGTCAACAGCAGACAAAGTGGAGCTGGACGACTGGGGAGAAGAACAGTATTACCAAAGCGCTTGTGCTAAAAAATGATCAGTAGGGCTGACAGCACAGCCGGAGGTATTGCAACCGATTTGGCTTCGGCTCCCCCACTGGCTGCATGTTTGTTCTGTACTCCTCTACTTTCCTGCACCTGATGGGGAGCCAATGGGGAGCCTTCCGACATCGCCTTCCTACTGCTGCTGCTGTTGGACTCCTGGGAGGAGGATGAAGAAGAGCTGGAGAAGGAGATGGGGGCAGAGGACACGCTGTCTGTAGAACAGCCAGGGAGGAGAAATCTAGTGCCCCAGGATGGCAGAAGAGGAGGGGAAGCAGAGTTTCTGTAAGTTTGTTCTTAATAAAGACTTTCCTATTTTGAAATATTATTTGTCTGGGTGTTTTTTTTTTTGTTTTTGATTGATTGATTTTTAATTATTAAACTTGATGACCAGGTCAGTGCAGAAAATCGTGGCTTAAGGCTTCAGTATAGACAGGGTAGAACGACTTGAAAACACAGTCACCTTCTACACAGACATACTTACAGATGATTCCGATAGTTTGGCTCTGAGTTTTCACATGGACCAAAACCATTCCTTGTACCACTAAAAATTAATTCAATCCAATCGCCTTGTCAGTCATAGGGAATCCTGCCTGGATTTCCTAATTTGGAAAACCGGGCAGGCAGTTTTGACCTTTTAAAACTGTGGCAACCCTATATGCTATGGTTCCTGTTATGGGAGGCACTAAAATAATGCAATAATCTGTCCTCTAAAATAACACTGTCAGCGTTGTCAGTCAAACATACAACATGCAATACAGTCAACATATGCAGTCAAAAAAATTTAAATCCAATGTACAAAATATACTATATATGTAATTAAGGAAGATGCAAACCCAAATATTAAACTGAACATAATGAAAGCAAATTTAGTTAAAGGCAATGTTAAGTTTCTTGTAAATGTGATTTTCGTTTAAAGCAGTATATGCCATTTGTTGTGCCCGCACAGCTGTCTCGGACTATATGTGCCACTGAAACAACATACAGTGTAGCAGTAGTCATTTGCCACTATTTCTGGCATAGCCCTGCACATTTGTATTGTTTTTGGCCCACAGTGGTTGTACATCAGCAAACCACTGACAGAGGATGCTGGGAGCTAGGCCATCTACATCATCAGGAAGTTACTGATTCTGTTATGAGTAACTACCGTTTCATTCGAGTGAATATGCATGTAATTACAAAGGATTTCTTTTTCCAGCACAACTTTTCTCAGGAGAAGCTTTCTCCATGGCCACTAATTATGTCTTAGGAGAAGTCTCATCTGTTTATATTCTTGGATCAGCTCTAATTTTAAATGATAATCTTTCAAAGCTCTACAAATAGCTGTTGCTTCTTCATTAGGCAGGACTAGAAACATTAATTTCTGGTTTTAGAATCGGATACCGCAAAGTAATTATGCAAAACACATGGGCAATAGTCAGTACTTGCTTTTTTACCCAAACCACCCATATATGTGCTTCTGCATGCTACTGAATGAGAAATGTTGTGTATGCCTTAGGCCTGAGGCACACCACTACTGTAAAGAAAACACAAGCCAGATTGTAGTGAGAAAATGCATACTTTAATTCTTACATTTCTAAATCCACCCATGTGTGTTAACAGCCCAATGCCATGCCATGCATGCAAGTTCATTTGCAGACACTGAGCGAAAGAGAGTGGAATAGACTGTGCACCCCTGTCCTGAGGCTACGATGATTACATAGCTGCAGATTGTGGTCTGTGTTGATCCACGATCTAAGCCTTATAAAAGGGAAGAACCACACCAAATCACACGGGTTTAATCCTTTTTTATTGCAGACATTGTGGCACAAGCTTTAGGGGACCAACCCCTTCCTCAGGTGCAATTACGTATTTGCACCTGAGGAAGGGGTTGGTCCCTGAAAGCTTGTGCTACAATGTCTGTAATAAAAAAGATGAAGGCTTAAGCCTGTGTGATTTAGTGTGCTTCTTTCCTTTATAAGGCTTGGATATTATTGGACTCTTGGAGGCAGTCTGGGAATTGAATGCACGCCACAAGCAAGTAAGTGGTGTGCAGCAGTGAATTTTCTTTGCTAATCCTAGGTATTCGCATATATTGCACAATTCTAATTTACTACACATACCATATTATTATTTTGCTAATGGTGTTCTGACAAGCTAAAGACTGTAGTAATGATTCCTCAAATGGGTGCAACCCTTGCTAAATAAATATGCTGAAGTATTTGGAGAAAGGCCTTTTTATTATTTAAATACATTTTAAACACATATATAGAACAACTAGTTTTAGTCTGGTATAATTAACTTTTAGTTTATTGTAGAAGGGCCAATTCTAAGAAACTTTTCAATTGGTCTTCATTATTTATTTTTTATAGTTTTTTTAATGATTTGCAATTTTCTTCTGTTTCTTTGCAGTTTTAAAATGGGGGTCACTGACACCATCTAAAAACAAATGCTCTGTACGGCTACAAATGTATTGTTATTGCCACTTTTTATTACTTATCATTCTATTCAATCCATCTCCTATTCATATTCCAGTCTATTATTCAAATCAATGCAGGGTTGCTATGGTAATTTGTACCCTAGAAACCAAATTGCTGAAAATGCAAACTAGAGAGCTGCTGAATAAAAAGCTAAATAACTCAAAAACCACAATCAATAAAAAATGAAAACCACTTGCATATTGTCTCAGAATATCACTCTCCACATTAAACTAAAAGTTAACTCAAAGGTGAACAACCCCTTTAACTTTAGCCAACCCTTTCATCTCTTATCCAGGCTCAAGAATGGCACCGTATGCTGAAAACAAAGTCAAGATCCCAGTCTTGGCTCACTTTTCTGCCTATAGCAGCCGCCTTTTGCTTTTGGAGGAGCTCTCGGCTACTCAGATGCCACCAGGACTTAGGGGCAGATTTATCAATGGTCAAATTGAAAAGTTTTAATTTTCGAGTTTATTAATGGACAAAATTGTTAAATTCAACTAGGGAGTTATTCAAATTCCATGTAAGTCAACCAAAAGCAATTGAAACAAATATATTGCTATACAAAAGCCTTTATCAAACCTTTGGGGTTGTAAGGGACACAACTAATCTCTAGGATTCATTTTAAATGGCCCTGATTCCTTCTGTCTGGAGAGAGTGACTGCAAGTCAATGGTACTGTAGGATGATTTGTGGGGCCCACATTATTACAAATCTCCCATATTCAGGATTTGAACAAGTCAGCCAAAAGCAATCGTAACAAATATCTTGCTAAAAAAGCCTGTCTCAAACCTCTGGACTGAAGAGGGACACAACAAATCACTAGGATTAATTTTAATTGGACTGGATTCCTGAATATACTGTACCTCCGGTAAACAATATCAATCTGCAATTACTGTAGCTTGTATCAATTTCTAGCTAAGGATAACAGTTGGAATTTGCTCTTATGACTGTAAATAAGGGCAATGACTTCTTATTAGGAACAAATAAACAATTCGCCATACATGAAAACGTTTGTAGCTTCATTAATGGACAACTGCCACACAACATTTTCTCCCTAGTAAATTCCAATCAAGGGAGAAATGGCAAACAATATCCATTACCTTCCATACACTTTAATAAGGAGCACCTGATTATGCTAGTCCTTTCTCCTTTCAGTCCAAAGGAACCACAGACATGGTCAGGTACTTCCCATTCAAGACAATTGGGCAGGTGAGGTTTTCTGCACTTCTCTCTTGGAAGACATATGCTTGTAGCATGGGACCATCCAGAATGCTCGGGACCTGGGGTTTTCCAGATAAGAGATAATTCCGTAGTTTGGAATTCTGTAATTTTTTAAGTCTACTAGAAAATTATGTAAACATTAAATATACCCAATAGGCTGGTGTTGCTTCCAATAAGGATTAATTATATTTTAGTGTAGAGCAAGTGCAAGGTCCTGTTTTATAATTACAGAGAAAAATGAAATCTTATTTAAAAATTTGGATTATTTGGATAAAATGAGTATATAGGAAATGGCTATTCCATAATCTGGAGCTTTCTGGATAACAGGCATCGATATAATGGATCTGATACCTGTATATGCCATCAACCGCTACTGTCATTGCCTATATAACAGTGTAGAGGAAAGATGACTTGCCTTTTAGTGGCTCAAAGACACAAGCAAAAGCTTGTTCAGGGGGCGTGGCCTACCATGGAACGGGACGCAAGCATTTTCTAAAGGCTCCTTTGTTAAGGCGGAATTTTGCCTGAAAATAAGCAATTTTAAGCTTAAACAGCTGTGCTCAGTTCAGTCAGAGGTGGAGGACACCTACCGTATGTCTAGGATGGGGAAAAAAGCATTGAAAGTAGGAAACAAGGCCATCCCCGTACCTGCATAGAACTGCCGGCGCTGACTGCTATGAAGATAGTCAAGATGGCACCAAACAATCTAGCGCTCCTTCAGCCTCTCCTTCATCTAGACGAGATTCTCCATTGCGCCCTGAGTGTCTTGCATCAATGGAAACCAAGACGCCTCCAGGTCAGAATATACACACTGCATAGGAAACAGTTGCAGACGACCCGCTGGTTACCTCATGGATACTTCAGGAACAATTAGCAGTGTTTCAAACACAGCTACATGCTACCATTATGCAGATGATTACTTCTACTATATCCACAGCAGTCATGGATATACAAAAGGAGCTGACTGACCTAGGAGAACATACTGATAAGACTGAGACATTTACAGACGACATGATACTAGAGTTGGTCAATTGAGAACAAGAGAATCAAGACCTCATGGAGGATATGAAGGAGCTCAAAGACACGTGTGAGGATCTTGAGAATCGCTCTCGTAGACATAATCTTTGTTTCAGAGGGATCCCGGAAGATATAACCGAGTCAGAGATACCAAAATACCTGGCGGGCCTGTTCTCATATTTAAAGGTTCTGTATAAAAATAAAAACTGGGTAAATAGGCTGTGCAAAATAAAAAAATGTTTATAATATAGTAAGCCAAAAAAGTAATGTATAAAGGCTGGAGTGACTGGATGTCTAACATAATAGCCAGAATCCAACTTCCTGCTTTTCAGCTCTCTTGTTTTCCACTGACTGGTTACCCCGATGACCAGGCAGTAACCAATTAGTGACTTGAGGGGGGCCACATGGGCCATAACTGCTGCTTTTGAATCTGAGCTGAATGCTGAGGATCAATTGTAAAACTCACTGAATAGTTATGTCCCATGTGGCCCCCCTTCAAATTGCTGACTGACTCAAAGTTAAAGAGCTGAAAAGCTGGAACTAACTAACTATATTAGAATTTTTTTTTATTATGCACAGCCTATTTATCCAGTTTTTATTTTTTCACTGAACGGTTCCTTTAAGCCCCGGGACACCAGCGGAACGGTGGAGGCTGGATAGGGCCCACAGATAGTTAGCTGCTAAACCTCCACCAGCAAAGCCACCTCATGATAGTCAATAGTACGATTTCACTATTATGAGAGTAAAGAAACAATCCTGGCTAAAACAAGATCAATGCCCTCATTTGAATTTCAGAACCATAAACTGCTAATCTATTCAGAACTAGCAACAGTGACTTTAGCTAAACGATGGGAGATGAAAAGCATCACCCAGATTCTGAGGGATAATAAAATACCCAATAGTTGGGGTTTTCCTTTTAAGATTGATCATCAACCATCAGGGTCAAATCCACACTCTGACGCACCCTAGCAACAGATGAAAACGGATGTCTGTGCTAGGAATCAAGTACAAAGAACTGGATGGATCAAGTCATTCCCCATCTAAATCTGATATAAAGCGGAATGGAATACGCCCAACCATGGTTAATTTAGTGTCTGTAAATGCCAAAGGGTTGAATACTGTTACTAAGCGCTACTTGGTCTCTGAGGGCAGATATTGCTTTTTTCATGAAATGCACTTCCAGAAAGACAAGCCATATAAATTACAATCTAGGCTTTATCCAACAGCATATTTGCCTGGTAGGCAACTTCAGGTACATTATGATCACTATGGGCGCTATGTGTTGCTAGTAGGTAAATATGGCCAGCGCTATGAAATAAGTTGGCGCTATAGAAATACATGTTAATAATAATAATGGCGATGTCCCAGTGGTCCTAATGAATGTTTACTTTCCTAATAGTGGACAGATTAGGTATTTACGGAACATTCTAAACAAATGTACAGCTCAAGCCCCTTCATATAAGATTATTGGAGGCGACTTCAACCTAACTTTTTCACAACTGAATGATCGCTCCCATCCCTCTATGGATAGGTCAGCATATGGCCTTTCTTGGGAATTTAGGATCTTGCTACAGCACCATGTTTTTTTGATAGCTGGAGAATAGGCCATCCAAGGGATTCCAAATTTACATTCTATTCCCCAGCCTATAAGAAACATTCACAAATAGAGTATTTCTTCATTTCGCAATCCTGCCTCCATTTACTTTATATGACTGAGATACATCCAATCACATGGTCGGATCATTCCCCTATTGTATTAAATCTAGAGTTGACTAAGATTCCTCTAAGGGAGCCTCATTGGCGTCTTAATGAAACACGATCTTGTGGTGTTTTAACGGATTGAACAAGCCTTAAGAGAAAATTTTTAAATCAATGAGGGGTCTGTTCGGTCTTTTGTAATACTCTGGAAAGCACAAAAGGCAACAATTTGGGGACAAATAATAGTATTAACTTGCTACAGGAAACCAGCCAAACAGGCAAAGGTTAAAGGAGTTGTTCACCTTTGAGTTAACTTGTAGTATAATGTAGAGAGTGATATTCTGAGACAATTTGCAATTGGTTTTCATTTTTTATTGTTTGTAATTTTATAGTTATTAAGCTTTTTATTCAGCAGCTCTCTAGTTTGCAGCGTCAGCAATTTGGTTTCTATGGTACAAATTACCCTAGCAACCCTGCATTGATTTGAATATGAATAGGGGAGGGACTGAATAGAATGATAAGTAATACAAAGCTGCAATAACAATACATTTGTAGCCTTACAGAGCATTTGTTTTTAGATGGTGTCAGTGACCCCCATTTGAAAGCTGCAAAGAAACAGAAGAAAATTGCAAATCATTAAAAAACTATGAAAAATAAATAATGAAGACCAATTGAAAAGTTTCTTAGAATTGACCCTTCTACAATATACTAAAAGTTAACTTGAAGGTAAACCACCCCTTTAATAATCTTAGGAACCATATTCTGGATCTGGAAACCCAATATCAGAAAAATAGGTCTAAGCGACTTTTAGTGCAATTATTGGAAGGTAGACAACTTTCTACATTTAAACATGAAGCTACAGAATAAGCTATTTTGAGGACCAAACTAAAATTTTATGAGCAGGGAGATAAACAGCATACACTTCTAGCTAGGAAACTTAAGGACCATATGAACCAGTCTAGAACAAGTCTAACATCGATAAATACCCCCTCAGGCCAATTGACCTATGATCAGGAACTGATAGGAGATACTTTTAAAGATTCTTATACTAACATATATACAATTTACAAGATATCAGAAAGTCAGGAACTGTTAACTGCATTTCTGACGCAGGCTGATCTCCATAAATTAACAAAGGAAGACATTTCTATGCCAAATGAGCCTATTGCATCAGAGGAATTTTTTTTTACACTTAAGAATATGCCAAATGGCAAATCCGAAGGCCCGGATGGGTTTCCTTCTAGGTACTATAAGATTTAGTCCCATATCCTTACTCCCTATTTAGTAAAAATATTCAATACAGTTCTTACAGGCACACCGATTCCGTCCACATTACGGAGTTCCTACCTTCCTCTCATACCTAAGGACCCTAACCAGTGCTATAACTACAGGCCAATCGCACTTCTGAATTTTATCTAACAGGCTAGTGCCTATACTCCCCAAACTTATACATGGAGATCAAGTTGGATTTATTAAAGGGAGACAAGCAGGAGACAATACTAGGTGTACATTTGATCCGATTGAGATATTGAATAGAAGTCAACCCTGGCACTCTCCTAAGTCTCGAAGCTGAAAAAGTGTTTGATCGTTTGAGCTGGCCCCATCTATTTTCTCTGTTAAAGCATCTTACATTTTCAGGCCCATACTTAGAAGTGCTAAAAGGTCTATATTGCCACCCTACAACCCAAATGAAACACCCGGGCCAATCGTCTAAATAAATATATATTAAAAAATGGGACAGTCAAGGGTGCCGTTATCCTCTTTACTTTACGCCAGGGGTGTCCCAACTTTTGGCTTCGAGGGCCACATTGGAAAAACCAAAACTGTCTGGGGTCCACAAATGAAATACACAAACACTTTTGATTTGTGAAAGTAAAGAAAATACACAAAAAAGAACTACAATACCAGTTGGATAACAATATGGAGCTATACACTGGAATGTGGGACACCTGAATATTAAATAGTCTTATTATTATATTATTATTATTGCTAACTGGGCAATGGGCAGAGTCCCCCCTCCTCCTATATCCTTTGCAACATGATGTTTTTTTGGGAGCACAGCAAAAAGCAGCTTTGCCAGTTCCATAGCAGGTGCCTAGCCAGGTGAAGTAGCAGCAGCGAGACTCACTTGGTGGGACCAAACTGGAGTCCACAAACTGAGCACCCCCAAAAAAATACTGTAGAGCATGGTCTAATGGTCATGGGGGCCCACAAGGAAAATGGCACACTGGGATTTTTCTCTGTGGGCCAGTCTGACACTGCCAATGCAGGCCAATTAAAAAAAGGATCGTGGCCGGCAGTGGGCCCACCAGCCATAGCTTGGACACCACTGCTTTAAACCCTTAGCATAAAACCGTTGGTAGCAGTGATCAGGAATTCCCTGGATATCTCAGGGATTGCATTGGGTTCCTATACATACAAAATTTCACTTTTTGTAAAACCCTGCTTCATGTAAATAAACCATTTTCATAATAATATACTTTTTTAGTAGCATGTGCCATTGGGTCATCCTAAATAGAAAATAGCCATCTTAAAAAAGAAGGACAGCCTCCTGGGATCATATGATTCAACGGTGCACACAAACATACCAAACAAACTATAAAGTTAGGTCATATGAACCAATTAACAGACAGAGTTCCGTCTTTTGCTTCACTCTTCTTCCTGTTATAGGTAAAGTTGAAATATTTCTGGTCAGGCGATCTCTGAGGCAGCATGCAGAAATGCTGGTTCAAGGCAAGAGATGTAAAAGGCAATATTTACTTAAATTTATATTTTACAGTTTGGTAAGATTCTTTAATATGCCACTTGATATGATATAAACTATTGCTCAAGTATTCATTTTGGGGGTATAGTTTTCCTTTAATGAATTCCAAGCAATATGTCATGACTTTATTTGGTCCAATTGCAAACTTAGATTCTCTAAAGAAATTAAGGTGGTACCACATAGGCTGGGTGGACTGGGGGTCCCTTCTTTTAGTAGATATTATGAGGCAGTGCATGAGACAGCTTCTAGCCTGGACAAGATGGTATCCTACTACTATATGGGTTCTTATCGAGAATGATATGTCCACTGTAGGCCATTTAAATCATTGGGTCTGGTCAAAACTGGGACCCTTGCAGGATAGGGAAAACGTGTTGGCATCCACACAACATACGCTTTTGTTATGGTATAAATTAAGAGAGAAAAATAACTTAATTTCTGCTAAATTGCTTCACACATTGTTTCTCAATAACCCTGAATTTCAACCTGGGGTTCATCAGAATTTTATTAGTTTCTGATTCACTGCTCTGAGTTACAGTACTGCCCAATTTTCATAAACGAGCTCCTTCAACAAACATCACAACTGAAATATATTTAGATATTACCTCTGTAGAAAAAAAGTCAACTTAAATCATCAGAAGGCAATATATTATCACTTCAGGCTTAATGTAGATGTAAAAGCTGCTGACATTTATGGGACAGACAATGCTATTTGGGGGAGATTAGTCACCTGGCGACAAATCGCCTCTTCCTCAGGGTGACTAATCTCCCCAAACTGCCTCCCTGTTGGCTCGAAGCTAAACCGCCAGTGGGATGACACTTGGAGCACTTCGTTTTCTGAAGTTGCCCGAAGTTTCCTCGTGAGGCAATTCCGAGCAACTTCGGAAAACGAAGTGCACAGAGTGCCATCCAGCCAGTGATTTAGATTCTAGGCAACTTATCTCCCCCAAACAGCATTGTGTGCCTCTACCCTAAGTGAAGTTTTAGTATATTCTAGAATGGCTAATTCTAAGCTTTTCAATTGGTCTTCATTTTTTTTTTAAATAGTTCTTGAATTGTTTGCCTTCTTCTTCCGACTCTTTCCAGTTTTCAAATGGGGGTCTCCTATTCAAATTCCTGTCTCTTATTCAAAGTAATGCATTGTTGCTAAGGTAATTTAGACCCTAGGAACCAGGTTGCTCAAACTGCAGAGCTGCTGAATAAAAAGTTAAATAACTCAAAAGCCACAAATAATAAAACATGAAAACCAATTTAAAATTGTCTCAGAATATCACTCTGTACATTTAAAGGTGAACAGCTGCTTTAAACATTGTGTTTTTCTGCACATAACAAAATAAAAGGACATACTGCTCTGTTCGAAACTAGGATTTGTTTACATTCCACCTTAGAAAAAACATGCACCTATTCAGTGCGAACTGTTATATATTTAGGCAGGTTATGTGATATCGCAAGAGAACCAAACCAGCAGAAGCCGATACATATTTTATAAATGTTCTATTTTTGCTTTGAACTGTGAAATGTAAGGTCAGATCTCAATTGTATGTACACTCTTTCATTATTCCTATCCACTCCTCTGAATGAAGCTTAACTAGCAGAAGTTGACTACACATCAAACAAAACTATGTTATGTTAAAGGCACCAACTGTGTCATGTTCATTGTTATACAGCTTTAGAAAGAAAAGCATACACAGAGGAGCATTTATCAAAATTCACATTTGTGAATTTTAGAAGTGTTGTTTTAATTCAAATAAATTGGAAATTGAATCTAGCTTTAATGTTTGCTTATTTATTTAAAAATTGTAATCTAACAAACCTGATAGAATAAAACCAAAAAAACTGGACTGGAATGCATCCAACATAATTTTCAATGGGTCTACAATAAACAAACAAAAGAAAAAAAAAATCAGAAAAAATTACTTATATTTTATCTAGGGCAACTCCTATTGACTTCTACATGAACTCGCAAACTTTTACATTGTAGTTTTTTTTTTTTACAATTATATACACTTGAATAATAAATATTCGACTTCACAAGATTTATTGCATTGATTTGTTGTTTTGGTAAAAGATCAAATTTCAACATTAATAAATTGGCACCTATAGAATTTTGTCACCCATGGGAGACTGCCTCTCTCTTAGTTAGAAAAGTGTTTGCAAATAAATTCCATTGCAAAAGACTATGTATTGTCACATTTAAAACTCTTTAAATGCAGCAATCTGGCCTAAACATGGAAGAAGGCATTTTCCTGCAATGAAGTTGGACAAATCAGTTGGACTATTTGCGACTCTGCCCTTAAGGTGCCATGCATTTTCTGCACCACTTAATTGAAATAATATTGGATGACCTTTTACAGAAATTAAGGGGGGGAAATTCTGTTGATGGTATAGGTTTAGTATAGATTAAGCATAGGTTTTGCTTTCATTTTAACTACAATTTGTTTTTCCTGCTAGTCCTTTTTTTTTTTCTTTTAAGGTGACAACCTCTTTGAAAAACACAAGGATAAACAAGTATAGGATCTATTATCCAGAAAGTCTACTTGGGGTTTTTCAGATAAGATCTTTCCGTAATTTGGATTGTCATACCGTAAGTCTGTTATTAATTATTTGTACGTTAATAGGATTGTTGTGGCACCAATACAGCTTCATACAGCTAAGTTACAATCAAGTACAATCGATTGTCTTATTTTTACAGAGAAAAAAGACATAATTTTTGAAAAATTAAAATTATTTGCTTCAATGGCCTTGCCATAATTCTGAGCTTTCTGGATAACAGGCTTCCAGATAAGGGATCACATACCTGTATCAAATATTTCCTTATAAATAGTGCTTTGTGATGTTATAAATTATAAATGGTATTTAAATTTGTTTTTTTGGAATGTAATAAGACAGTTATTGTACTAATTTTAAACTGTGCCTAGACCTGTCCATACTGATGAAAAATATTAAAGGTGCGATCATTTTCCCACTGGCAGATAAAATATATGATATGAATACCTGAAATTGAATTGTTTGAATCTCCAAGAACTGGCAGACCAAAAAGCTCTACAACATATCACACAAATGTGACACAAACACTTGGGCAAACACTGATTTGCTATTTCCCCATCTAAAGAAGCTTAAAGGAGAATTCAACCCCTCACCTCAACCTCCCTCCTCCCCCCAACCTAACTGCCCCCTGGGGAAATGCCACATACTTTATACTTACCCCTATACACAGATTCAGGCAGTGGAGTTCCACGCTACCATCTAGCGGGTCTTCGCTAAGATGACTGGGAGTGGCGGGCATGACCAGTTAGAGTAATTTGCCAGTTTGCAACAACTGCGCATGTGCTGAAATGGACAGAAATTGGTTATCTCCCAGTCAGCTTAGCAAAGACCCGTAAGATGGTTGCGTGCAACTCCACTGCCTGAATCTGTGCCAAATACCCCTACATTGTCTTACCTTAATATCTCTCTGATACTGCCACTGTTAGCATTTTATTTTTTTTTTTTAAATGCTCATTGCCAGATTATCCTAAATAGCTACCCCTGTAAGAAAGTGCTGTTCAAGATTACTATTAAAAAAAAATCTATACCTCCCCAACAATCTAGGTCTCTATAAAATATAAAAAAGAATGCAAAAAAGAAAGGTTGTGGGAGCACTCCAAGGCTAAAATACAATGGAAATGCTACTGATCTGGCCAAATTAACTATAGACATAGGGAGAAAGAGGAGAGATTGATCAATGCACATTCCCTGGTCCCCTGTCATATAAGTAATCTATGCAGTTGCATGTGTACAAAGACAGGGGTTTTTTAGTTACAAAATTATGATCATAAGATTGATAAGCAACCACACCATGTCAAGGTAAAATCCATATGGTGGTCCCTAACTATTTATCTCTGGTCATAATATCAAATGCTAGAGCCTCCCGGCACAAGAGCATAAGACCTGGGCATTGGTTTCATCCATTGGGCTTAGTCCTCCTCCGCCATTAGCTTTCAAGGGGGAGAGACAACCTAGACCCCCAGCTTTGGTTCCATGAGATTGATCCTCCCCCGCTTGTGGCTTTTATGAGAGAAACTTCCCAGACCAACACCCATTTCCAAAGGCATTGTTGTTAAAGGGACGGGTGTGGGGGTGCTACAACCAAATGAAAGCTTGGCCTGCAGCATAGCTGCAAAACTTCCGAACGGAATAGATCTGCTACAATACAAAATGCAAAAAAGAAAGGTTGTGGGAGCACTCCATAGCTAAATAAAAATGTACTAAAATACAATGGAAGTGCTACTGATCTGGCCAAATTAACTATCGACATAGGGAGAAAGAGGAGAGATTGATCAATGCACATTCCCTGGTCATAATGCTCTTATGCCGGGAGGCTTTAGCATTTGATATTATGACCAGAGGTAAAGAGTTAGGGACTGTCATATGGGTTTTACTTTGAAGTGGTGTGGTGGATAGATTACTTATATGACAGGGGACCAGGGAATGTGCATTGCTCAATCTCTCCTATAAAAAATATATATCTCTATAAAAATATATTGCATAAAACAACTCATATGTAAAACCCTACTTCATCTAAATAATCTATTTAATCAAATATATTTTTATAATTTTTCATTATAAAATAAGCATTAATACTGTATATCTGTTAGTTTTAGGGTTGTCACCTTTCCTCCCAACTAACTCCGGGCGGGGAGGCTGGACAGTGAGCAGCAGGAGGGGGCCATGACATAGCAGGGGCTGGGCATGATTTAGGGTGGAGTAATGTGCCGTCGGGGATGGGCTATGACAATTGGCAACTGGTCGATCACTGTGTCAACCTCAGATAATCCTGCCCTGTTTCCCTAATTTGGAAAACCAGGCATGCAGTTTTGACTTGGACAACCCTTCAAAAAAAAACTGGGCTGTCTGAGTCAAAACTGGACAGGTGGTAACCCTAGTTGGTTTAAGTATTAATTCTGGGAGTATAGTTTTCCTTTAAGGTTAAGGAACTACTGCAGGAACATTTGCTTGGCACTTCTGCAGATATCGTTTCTTCATGAACTCTTGGTGCCTATTCTAGAAACACCAAGAAGTTTATGTCCATCAGGCCAGTGGCAATAAGCTAATAAATATATTGTACCACTTTATTGCATAAGAGTCTTCCTACATCTGTTTACTCCACTGGGGTTTAACTAGAAGCAAAGATCCCTGTCTGCCTGCAGCTGAATTCTTCTTTTACCAATAAAAAAAAAAAGAACTCCTACTTACATATTCCCTAATAGGCCCAAATGTGCACACACTTCAAATGTTTTCCTAGTATGCACTTACTCAGTGTGTCTGTCCCATTATATACCCGAATGCAGGGGTCCCCAACCTTTTTGGCTTGTGAGCCACATTTAAATTTAAAAAAAGAGTTGGAGAGCAACACAAGCATGAAAAAGTCCATGTGGATGTCAAATAAGAGCTCTGATTGGCTTTTTGGTAGCCCCTATATGGACTGGCAGCCTACAGGAGAGAATGTTTGGCAGGACATCTGTTTTTTATGCAACCAAAACTTGCCTCTAAACCAGTAATTCAAAAATAAGCACCTGCTGTGAGGCCACTGGGAGCAACATCCAAGGGGTTGGAGAGCAACATGTTGCTCGAGAGCTACTGGTTGGGGATCACTGCCCTAATGTATGTACTGTCTAAAAATGAGTTTCTTCTAAGATGTACTTTTACAAAACCCATATATAGATATTCTAAGTAGCATCCTACACAGCCCACTCAGATTTCCAGAATGCTCCATTCAAGCAAGAGAATGATTATCTACAGCACATTTCCTGGTTTGTGCCTGGTCATTGTTCTAGCTGGGCTTGTAGGCTAAACTCAAAGGGGTAAATTTATCAAAGAGTGAATTCCGCCACTAGAGTGAAATTCCGCCGCTTTCCATTAATTTCTATGGGATCTTGAAAGGAGTATTTATCAATGGGTGAAGTGAAAGTTCTGCAATATACTTTAATTAAAAAATGTGTACTGTTTTTATAAGAAACCTGACTGTTTGCAGTGAAATTCTCCCTTCATTTAGTTCTGTGGATAGGAATTGTCAGACAGTCCCTAACTTCTGGCAGGGAAACAATCATACTTATGAACAGCAGGGGTAGCCCCTGCCTTACTTACCAGCCATGCAGAACTCAATCAGATTTGTTTTTTGATCTTTTTCACGATCCCTAAGAAGCCCAGACCACACTGAGCATGTGTATGTAGTCTAGTCTTGCAAAGATGTATAATAAAGTTACAAGATGACAGCCCCCTGTGGCCAACTTTGAAAGCATAAATCATTTGTTTGATTAGGCTTGTGGTGCAGTAAGTTCATGTTTATGTTTAGTATACAAAATACAGCATTTCTAGCCTTATTCTATTTTAGCCTTTCCTTGCCCTTTAACTTCACTCTTTGATAAATATACCCCATAGACTAAGCTGGAGCAATAAAATGATTTACAACTGGAATCTAAAAAAGCAAGATTGTGCTTTACTGTTTCAAAATGTAAAGCCTGGAGTTTTTCATGTCTATTTTTGGCTGATTCCCAGGTTTAGTGCTGTAATTTGCAAGCTATTACTAAATTTAGACTGTGACTTGTATTAATGATAACAGTCACATAGTTGCAAAGGGAACCTTTAAGGATAACAGCCGATGTGCCTTTCACAAAATGACCTAGGACAATGTCATCACTTGTATTGCTTCTCAACAGGATTTATAAACAGTCCTTTTTTACCATTTTTTTTGCCTAATGACAATTTAATCCGCATTTACAATTTACATTGTGGATAATATCAATAACTTTATAAGAACTATTTACATTTCCATAACTTGTAAATAACAATACAACAGTAACAAATGCGCTGTAATATACATGCTTATAAATGGTGTTCAGTGATATCACAACATTCTAATTAGAACTGTATATTATAAAACCTCAACCCCTAAAGAAGAACTAAAATTAAAATTGCTGGGGGGTGCCATGTTAGGCACCCCCCCCCCCCCCCCCCCCCCCCCCACCCAGTGGTTACAATCTCTTACCTACCATGGGCAGCTGCTCCTGTTAGCAAAAACCACAGCTGCCCTTTGTATATCTGTCCTTTTGTACTCATTTAATATTGTTATGCAATTCCTCAGTAACTTCCAAAATCCTTATATTCTATAGCAGGGGTATTGTAGTGTAGTGAGAAAATTATTCCTTATATAAAGAGCTACTGCTGATCTAAGAAAGAGGTTGTTATAAGATAAGGCCTTCACGTAACTTAATTTCAAAAACACAAAAAAAATAAAATAGAATAATTGCCAATAATAACTTCAACGAATAGCAGTTATTGCCAGTAACAAATACCAGTCGCTTTAACCGCTGATCTCAGAATGAATTATGGGTTTTGTAGTCCATTCAAATATACAAATTCTAAAAACCTCTAAACAGGGATCACAACACACACAGGCCAAAGCTCAAATTTTAGAGGCTTGCAAGATTTTTTCTACCTCGAATTAATTCACAATTCAAATGTTTTCCAATTTAAGAAAAAAACAAATAGAAAAAAAAAAGTGAATTCGGGGTGAACAACACTAAAACTAATCAAGTTGAAAACAAACCTGAATCAAACAAATTCATCAAGTTTTCAAGTAAAACCCAACGAAAAAGAACATCATGAAGGCCACAAACATCTTCAGATGGTTGAAGGGACCTCTGCCACTGACTTCTACATAACCTCGACAGGTTTTCAAGCTTCAGGGTATGATAAATATATTTACTCTCAAAATTCGAGTTTTGACTGAAAAACACTCTCAAAAACTACATTTTTTTCAGGTTAAATACAATTCGATCCTTTAATAAATCTACCCCAAAGTGATGCAGTATCACAAAAAAAAAAATCTACTGCAATCCTTTGAGTAAATAACTAAAGTATCAGGAGAACTGTAACAAATAAAAGTATTTTTTAACAGCAGCAAAAGTCGACTACATATTCTATCTCCCACTGGTTACCCCAGTTGAGTGAGTCGGGTGAATAGTCGCCTGTTTTGCTAAGCAATGCTATTTTCAGGGAAGCAAAGACCACAGCATACAGTATACTGACAGTGGAGTAGATTATAACACAGGAAAGATGAGTTTGTTTGTGTATTGTGTTTTAGACAGAATGAACAAGTTACATCAGAGTTCTGAGTTCGGGGCTCCAACTGCCTTCTGTCTGTATGTGAATATGCCTCTGATTTTTAAATGGATACTGTCATGGGAAA
>CM044439.1:88589917-88631812 GCA_024363595.1 Xenopus borealis
TATTTAATAGTTTACTAGTTAATAACATACTTATCCTTTTCAGTTGATTTGTATGTTTTTAAGTTGTTTTTTCCAGTCAGCAGCCTGTTTATCTATATAGCTATCTATCTATCATCTGTTTATCCCATAGAGTCCATTATTAACAAAACATTCTGTTTTTTAAAAATGATTCCCTTTTTCTCAGTATTATTAAAACAGTACCTTTTACTTGATCCTAACTAAGCTTCATGACTCTGTATTGGTGGCAAAACAATCCTATTGGGTTTAGTTAATGTTTAATGAAGAAGGAAAGGGATTTTACACTTGGGGGTGCTAAATGTTAGGCACACCCAAGTGACTACTTTTACCTACCTAATACCCCAGGCCGGTGCTCCTATCAGCATAAAACTGCACTGGTCCGGGTATCTTCTAGCAAGCACCATGGAGAAATCAACTTCGTGCTGCTTTGATTTTCAAAGAGAGAAATCGATGCGCAGTAGAGCGAAATAGCCGACTTTTATTGTTTTCTGTTTGACCACCTCCCTCGTACTGTACATATAAAGAACAGTTCATGCCACAGACTACTGCAGACAAAACATACTCGCAGCATCGCAATGGGGGGAAAAGGGGGCATATAAAAAATATTTCAGGGGCGGGCTTTCTGCTCTATTGCGCTTGCACAGCCCTGAGACGATGAGAGGAAGTAGATCTCTCTGTGGTGCTCCCTAGAAGAACCCCGGGGTATTAGGTAGGTAAAAGAAGTCACTTGGAGATGCCGAACATTTAGCACCCCCAAGTGTAAAATCCTTTCCTTCTCCTTTTAATGTAAGAAAACTTAAATAAAAGTAAGGAAATCGCTGCTTGCCTCAAATATCTGTTTGCGGTTTTGAAAAATGGATTTTAGTATGGCCTTAAAACGAAGTTTCCCAGTCAGACAATCCCTTTATTAGTCCCATTATATTTTCTCCCTATGCTTATCTTAATTCCCTACTGGGCTCCAGGCAGGTTGATTGGATTGTGATTAAATTGTCTATGGTAGGGAAATAACACTGTAAGCTCCACTAGGACAGAGACTAATGAGAGTAATGGAACAGTTCTGCACAATATGTTGGGGATGTATAAATAAGCAAAATAATAACACGCTTATTCATTAAATGAAATCCACTTGCAAATAATAATTTTTTCCTAGCCCAGTAGTCACCTGAATAGTATCAATACCTGCATTGACAAATACAGCACTAGAAAAAAAAATTTTTTTTATTCCTCTAGCACGACAAGCCATTTTTCACAGGCATGCACATAAAATATTACAGGCGTACAGGCTGATTCAGTCGGCCTCATTTGACTTGCCTGGATTTTTTTACCTAATTATTCATTGAGTCTGGAAAGGCATTTTTCTAAGAATATGGCTCAGTATTTCAGAATATGCCCTGTGGAGTCATGAAAGATGTGCTGTCAAAGAACTTTGGAACTAAAAACTGCATGTGAAACACAATTGCGTGCTTGGTATGGAGCCACTCGTTTGTTGCTGCTATAAGCAATCATATTTGAAAAGGTAATTTTGGACTTAAAGCTAACAGTACAACCTTTTTAAGCTCACATGACTGAAAAGGCGAAAAGAATGTAACAATTCCCCTTTTTTGAATATCTCAGTGGAGTATCCCCTCGTACATATAAAGAACAGATCATGCCACAGACTACTGCAGACAAAACATACTCGCAGCATCGCAATGGGGGGAAGAGGAGGCATATAAAAAATATTTCAGGGGGCCAGGCCACCTTAGTTATGCCACGGGATCATGCGTAGTTGTCTTTGTTTATGTGTGTCAGTACTGGGAGGCTGTGCCCCCACCACAAAGAATTTCATACTTGTTGCTGCACTCCCCATTTAATACAGGCAGCAAAACATCATGAAAAGTGGTGGTACAGTGACTTGAATATATTTAATCATCATTTACTTTACCAGACCCTGACTGTTGTTACTTTTTCTGTTCACTAGTTCACAAGTCACGGTCATGTGACTTGTGCCAGCTCTTTAGGAGGGAACTGCTTTCTGGCAGGCTGTTGTTTTACCTTCTCAATGTAACAGAATAGTATGCAGAGGGACATGGGTTTTACTACTGAGTGCTGTTCTTAGATCTACCAGGCAGCTGTTATCTGGTTACATTCTCATTGTTCTTTTGTTAGGCTGCTAGGTGGGGGATAGGGAGGGGGTGATATCACTCCAACTTGCAGTACAACAGTAAAGAGTGATTGAAGTTTATCAGAGCACAAGTCACATGATTTTGGGCATCTGGGAAATTGACAATATGTCTAGCCCGATGTCAGATTTCAAAATGAAATATAAAAAAATCTGTTTGCTCTTTTGAGAAATGGATTTAAATACAGAATTCTTCTGGAACAGCACTATTAACTGATGCATGACAGGATCCCTTTAAGACGTGTAGAAGTGAACTTTGTGGGAAATGCTGCAGAATGGATCTGAAAGCTGCCAAAAAGACCTGAAGCTGATGAAAGGATCTGAAAGCAGTGAAAAGACCCAAAGCTTCCAAAAAGGACCCAGAAGCTACCGAAAGGATCCGAAAGCCTCCAAAAGGACCCGAAGCTGACGAATCCCGATGGAGCCAAACTGAGCCGATCAAGAGGAGAATGAAGAAGACCTTTAAAGTTACATTCCACTAAACACCAATGGTCTTTTTTTCTGTTTAAATTCCTGACCACTAATTTTTTTAATTAACCTTTATGGGGTACCCTGGCCACCAATGTTTTTTTTGTTTCTTTACTTATGGTCCAATAGCCTCTTGGGAGTCAATAAGGAATTTTCCCCCTCTGCAGTAAATTTGAGAGCCTTCAAATGAGTTTATTTAAACTTCCTCTGAATCAATAGCAGCTAGGAAGGCTTTATTTATACTAAAAGGTTGGATATGTGTCTGTTTTTAACATAAATTACCTTGTTCATATGATTTTAAACCTTTGCCGATTGTGATCTTTGCTTTGTTCCAATTGCTAGTATTGGAGAGATTTTACAACTGTAACATTTAAAAAAAAATATTTTGGCTATTCTAGTGCAGAGAGTGCAATAGCTAACTTTGAAGCCAAAGCTTAAACATGGAATGGGTAAGGGGATCAGCGCGTACCAATTGTATCTCGCTGTATATAATATGCTTTCATTGCCTTTCCCACTGCCTCTCACAGCATACAATGTGCTTGGGGTTAGAGTACCCACTGAGGCTTACTTTATATTGTGCTTGAGGTGCTCTAGAATCTCTAATTTTATAATTTATCAAACAAGGGAAAACTGTGCTCACCACTAATTAGGCGGGGGTGCAATGAGGATGTGACCATAAAATACAAATAGAAAAATGCAAGAGGTCCTCTGCACTCAACCCATTATTAATATATTTAAAGGAAAACTATACCCCCAAAATGAATACTTGAGCAACAGATAGTTTATATCAAATTAAGTGGCATATTAAAGAATCTTACCAAACTGGAATATACTGTATATTTAAGTAGGGATGCACCTAATCCACTATTGTGGATTCTGCCAAACACCCGAACCCTTCCCAAAAGATTAGGCCTAATCTGGAACCAAATCTGAATCCTAATTTGCATATGCAAATGTAAATTAGGGGTGGGAAGGGGAAAACATTTCGGCCGAATCCAAATCCTGCTGAAAAAATCCGAATCCTGCTGAAAAAATCCGAATCCTGGCCGAATCCTGGATTTGGTGCATCCCTATATTTAAGTAAATATTGCCTTTTTACATCTCCTGCCTTGAACCCCCATTTAGTGGTGGTCTGTGTGCTGCCTCAGAGATCACCTGACCAGAAATATTCCAACTCTAACTGTAACAGGAAGAAGTGTGGAAGCAAAAGAAACAACTCTGTCTGTTAATTGGTTCATGTGACCTAACTTTATAGTTTGTTTGGTATGTTTGTGTGCACCGTTGAATCATATGATCCCAGGAGGCTGTTCTTATTTTTTAAAATGGCTATTTTCTATTTATGATTACCCAATGGTACATGCTACTAAAAAGTATATTATTTTGAAAATAGTTTATTTACATGAAGCAGAATTTTATGCAATATCTTTTTATAGAGACCTACATTGTTCTGGGGGTATAGTTTTCCTTTAAGACATTGAGCTTAAATATATTGCATTATATGGACAAAAAATCCCTGTTTTGTTTAAAGGGTAAGGCATTTTTAGTAGCTGTATACACAAATATATTGATAATGGGTTGAGTGCAGAAGACCACTTGTATTTGTCTATAATTTTATAATGCCCAATCCCTTGAATTGCAGTAGATAATCCTTACCCCTGCTTCTTTATGTGTGTTATGTCCTGGGTTATCCCGCTACGTCCGCATACAATATAATTTGGGTGCTAGATCCATTTTCTCTCATAGTATAATGAGTTTGTAGTGCCATCGTTCACAACTCCCAGTGTAAATTGTACTTGTGATGTCAATACCCACTACCTGCAGTGCCTGTACCTCGCATTATATAATGTGCTTGGGTTGACTGTATCCTCTGCCATTCACTGTAATGTCCTTCAGGTGTAGGACCCACTGCTGGGTGATGATATGACAATGCCATTAACCATTTCTCTGTATAATACTGTGTAAATAACATTCACAATATCTCAATGTGCTGCTAAAACATACTGCAAATCAACAGTGTCCTAACACCCATGAATATGTTATGCCTTAAGCAGTACTTGCTATGTAAGTGTGCCTGGAACAGCCACCAGGTGCACGGAGATACTTTTGTAACAATTTTGAGATAAGCAAATAAGTAATTGTAACAATTAAGATAAACAGGTCTTAGGAGATGTTAGACTCACAGTTTAAAGGGCAATTCACCTTCATTAGCAAAACTGTTATAAGTGAAAAAAACATAGAAATGTGTTCAAACTTTCATAACCTACCTATTTTGTACACCGAACATGGTAATTAGGGGGTGTGGCCACAAAAATGGGCATGGTCAATATGTTGTCTCTCTTTCTATTTTCAAAATGTTGGGAGGTATCTTTTATGTTCCATATTTATTTGCTCTTCTGCACTTTAGGTTGCGAATGCATTACAGGAACCAAGTTTGCTCCAGGTCCAATAACTCATACATAGTGACCAGACACTTTTTTTACTGCACTTAAAATAATCTTATGTTATTCTGGGGTTATCCAACTTTGAGCTAATTAAAATGGAGTCTAATTGGCATGGCCTTAAAAAGTAGTTGTGGCTAGGTATAAATACCGAATAATGAATATTTCAATTACCGCACACCTCCTTCCACTGATCTGCGTGGTGGTGCTGGTCCTCCGCTGACCTAGCCAGGTCTCCTTAACTGCTTTGTAGAAAGAAAAACGGTCCGCACACACCAATATTGCAGTTGGGGATAGTGCCCCTTTCTTTTAATGCCACCAGGACAACTGGTGGCATTAAAAGAAAGGGGCACTATCCCCGACTGCAATATTGGTGTGTGCGGACCGTTTTTCTTTCTACAAAGTAGGTATAAATACCCCCATTCTCCTTACCCAAGACATGTTTACATTCTGTCTAACTGATCCACCAGGATGTCTGGGAAAAATCACCCTCCCACAGGCTAGTCCTGCAGATCTTGACATTTCTGTCAAATATTGCCAAAACTTGTAAAATAAATTCTAATCTATTTGTTGCATTTTCTGTGTTGCTTTATGTTTAATATAACATTCTAGAATCAATATTTTTGCTCAGTATTTTAACAGGGTTTTACAAAAGCAGTGATTCAGCACATCCCTAGAAATAAAAGAAGATCTGATTAATGTAGGCTAGCTATATGTCATTTGGAATACATTTCCACTTGGATTCCCACTTCTCTCTACAGCTCAGCAAGGCTGGTGATTCATGTTTGATCTTTGTGCAGAGACTAAATACTGATTGCCGGAGGTTATTGTAAAAATAGGAACGCTGGACTTTATGTAACGTTATACAAAGATATTGCAACTTGCTTTAAAAAGGTTTGCAGGAAACAACAAGCAAAACTCTAATCTCACAAATCTTCTTTAGGGGCAGATTTTAGAGATTAATATAATCCAGGTGTAGAATTCTTTAATGCAAGGAAGGATAATGAGATCTCTGGGGACTGTTATGGCTTGATTTAACTACAGATCATACATTATGTTTTTTTCCTATATTTGAGCCTGTTTTATTAGATGTGACAATGGCTTTAGTAGCAAGAGGCTGAACTGTCATGAGGATACTGTCATGGGAAAAAAAATTCAAAGTGCATCAGTTAATAGTGCTCCACCAGCAGAATTCTGCATTGAAATCCATTTCTCAAAAGAGCAAACAGATTTTTTTATATTTCATTTTCAACTCTGAGGGTAGACGTTATCAGTTTCCAAGGTGCTTCTAGTCATGTGACTTGTGCTCTGATAAACTTAATTCACTCTTTACTGCTGTACAGCAAGTTGGAGTCATATCACCCCCTCCCCAAGCAGCCTAACAACAGAACAATGTGAAGGTAACCAGAGAGCAGCTTCCTAACGCAAGATAACAGCTACCTGGTAGAACTAAGAACAACACTCAATAGTAAAATCCAGGTCCGCACATGACTATGCAAAATAACCTGAGATGGCTACCTACACACCAACATTACAAATAAAAAAATATACATGTTTATTCAAGAATAAAATTTTACATGGTAGAGCAAATTATTTGCAGTTTAAACAGTGTAATTTAGCAATACAAACTACACCATAAAATGATGACAGATGTGTGTGGGGGGGGGGGAGTTCATTACAGGTTGGATTCTCCTTTAAGCATTGTATCTTGGTGTAAACAGTGACATTCATTTGGCAGTCTAGACTGCTATTAAAGGGAATATTCACCTTTAAATTAACTTTTAGAAAGATGTAGAGAGTGTTATTCTGAGACAATTTGCAATTGGTTGTTATTGTTTATTATTTGTGGTTTTTGAGTTATTTAGCTTTTTATTCGGCAGTGGCAATATTAGCAATCTGGTTGCTGATCCTAGCAACCATGCATTGATTTGAATGAGAGACTTGAATAGGAATAGGAGAGGCCTGAACAGTGATCCCCATTTGAAAGCTGGAAAGAATGAAGAAAAAAATCAAATAATTAAAAAATTATTTAAAAAAAATTCATTAAAGGAAAACTATACCCGAAAATTAATTTTTGAGCAACAGATAGTTTATATCAAATCAAGTGACATATTAAAGAATCTTACCTAGCTGGTATATATATTAAGTAAATATTGCACTTTTACATCTCTTGCCTTGAACCTCCATTTCATGATGGTCTGTGTGCTGCCTCAGAGATCACCTGACCAGAAATATTTCAACTCTAACTGTAACAGGAAGAAGTGTTGAAGCAAAAGACACAACTCTGTCTGTTAATTGGCTGGTGTGACCTAACTTTATAGTTTGTTTGGTATGTTTGTGTGCACCGTTGGATCCTAGGATCCCAGGAGGCTGTCCTTATTTTTTAAAATGGCAATTTTCTATTTATGATTACCCAATGGCACATGCTACTAAAAAAGTGTATTATTATGAAAATGGTTTATTTACATGAAGCAGGGTTTTACATATGAGTTGTTTTTTGCAATATCTGTTTATAGAGACCTACATTGTTCGGGGGGTATAGTTTTCCTTTAATGAAGAGAAAATGAAAAAAACTATTATGCAGATACTTTTTGTTTGCTTAAAAGCAGCTTACTTATCTCCCTCACAGTTCAAGCCCATCCCCTTCAATTGTAGCTTCCATTTCATGGTGCTCAGATGATATTAGTATATTTATTGTAGACTTATGATTATATAAATGAGCATAAGTGCATTGAATAAAATTATTTCAAATAAGTTCCAAAAATAAGAATAAAAATTGAATCATGTAATGCAGAATAAAGCTATTTTTGTGAAATTTTGTAATAAAAAAACTGTGAAGTCTTTTGAAATCAGAAGGTATTTACTTGTCTCATGCCATACACATAGCACTGCCTAGATACCAAAAAGTGATTGAGTTTTAAATCTCCCATAAGGCATCATGGGCTGAGACATGCAAATCACTCCTTTATGTCCCTTTGGCCAACTATGCATCCAGAACCGCTGGTTTATAGCACAGATACAGCCTAATGGTTCAGAGCAATATATCCAAACTTGCAGACAGATCTTGTTAGATCTCATCAGTGCAAGATTGGAACATGGCTTCTCAAGAGTAGGGCTTTGAGAGCAGCGAAAAGGAAAACCAAACCTGGTTAGGGTGAGAAGGACCGAAAGGAAGAATGGTGGTACAAATAATCCATCCCAATTCCTAGCCGAGCCCCTGGGCTTTGTTAATGAATAAATTAACTTAATACAAATAAAATGGTGCCAGTTGCATCACTCCTCTTGTTTTTAAATCTCAGACCTGTTATTACCGCTTTCCTCTGCCGGCTTGTTTTTTATAAAAGCGGCACCTGGCAGATCCAATAGGTAGGTTCATTGACAGGCCCGGCGTTGTGGAGCTACAGGAGTGGATATTGTGAGAATGGGAACGTTTGCATTTTCGCATCACTGTCTGCTCTATGTAGCTCCAGACAGACCAATGCACTACCTGTCAATGAAGCTACAGGGGTAGCACCCATTTTGGCACCCCCAGTGAAAAAGACTTTACATGTCCTTTAAAGTTACTACTTAGATTTTGCCTAATTATAAGTACATACCTTTTTTATCAAGTCTTTGGGGACAATTTACAAAAGTGTTGGTAAGTACACAGTTTTTAAAGCATCGTTGCCAAATTGCAAAATTTTGTAAGCACAACAAATTCACTGAATCTTATAGTTTTATGAATGCCACCAAATCTTAAAGTGTCCATACACGAAAAGAAACTGTTGTTATTGTTTCTTTATACAAACTTTATACAAAATCAGCTTAACTTATATGTAACTTTGAATGTACATTCATATTTTAAAAAGTTGTTTTTTAGTGTCAGTATCACTTTAAAAACAGTTTTTTGAAAATTGTCTGTAGAGGTGGAAAAATAATGGAAATTGGTCTTTTGATAATTCAGTGCATGTGTCATTTCTACCAAATTGTCCTTTACTGACATTTTTATGAATTCTTGCCTTTGTCTACACAGGTTTTAGGTCACATGGATGATTGGCATATCTTTGGGCAATGCCCATAGTGTAAAACAAACAGAAAATGAATTTGAATAAGATGGTGCACATACGTAATTTTTGCCACATTTCCTTTCCCAATATTTTTATGAATGCTTCCTTTGTCTACCTTTGTCTAGATCACATGGATGATTGGCATATCTTTGGGCAATACTCAGGGGCAGATTTAGTAATGGTTGAATTTCAAAGTGAATAAACTACAAAATTCAACCATCAAATTTTTTAAAGGGCATTTTCAATTGAAAATTGACCTATTTCGTCCAAAGAGGTCCTTTTTCGATCGAATAAAAATTGTTCTAATGCATCATTCGAACAATTTGAAGGGTTTTGTGCGAAATATTTCGAAATTAGAATTTTTTAAATTCAAATTTTATTTGAATATTCACTTCACCCCTTAGTAAATGTGCCCCTTAGTGTAAAACCACTGGACTTGATGTTGACTGGTGTGTATCACTGTCAATAAGCTTCCTTAGGGGCCCATGAGGAAGCTGAATGGCTGTGAAACGCCTCAGGCAGCATCATATCTATGATCCTTAAAGTAATGGGACTCTGTTTATACTATAATATACAATCCCAGAAAGGTTTTTCTGAAGTGATTGTTTCAAAAGTAAGGTAATTGCAAAACTTTAATTATTTAAGCAACAAATGGTTTTACATTGTGGTTGCTGTGCCTATCCATCTGTAGCTGAATGAAACCCGTGGGTAACTGATTAGAAGTGATCCCTATAAACATTCTTTATTATGTCGGACTGGAGGGTTGGAGGCCCACTGAGACTTCCACTACAGGGCCCCTGCCTCTTCAGCAACCCCCTTACAGCCCCCCCACACGTGCCTGTCCTGGCCCTTGGGCTGGAAGGGGTGAGATCAGGGGCACCATACTGGGTATAGGTCAGCAGGGCCCACAGGGTTTTTCAAAGTCAGTATGAGTCCAAGGAAAATTGCGATTTCTCCCAAAAAGAAAGTCCAGCAAAATCTATAGGCTCTCCACCGCCTGTTTACATACTCTTCGAAAATAAATTTTGCTGTGTTCCTCAAAACGGGAATAACAGAAAAGGGTAATATAGTGTAGTATTTTATATACTTGAAATTCCACCCTTCATGATTATATTATAACCTGTGGCTTTTGTTTAGAATTGACACCTTACATGTGACACTTTGTGCATATGGTTCACCTTCTGTGAATCTTGTTTATAAATAGTGATTTTAAAAAACACCAAGTGTTACTTTTTCTCTTAATACAATCAGCACCCGAAAAAACAACGTGTAAACCTTCAGGTCCTAGTGCCTCCAGCGGCACGACACACTCGTGTGTTGTGAAGGTTTACACATTGTTTTTTCGGCTGCCTAGAAGAAAGTTTTAACCCCTAAGCTGTGTGTATGTGTGTGTGTATCCAACAACTTATTGGGGCTACGAAACATTAAAGTGGTTGTTTTCACTTGGATTGTATTAAGAGAAAAAGTAACAAGGGCAGATTTACTAAATTCACATGAAATTCAAATGAAGAATCGAAGTTCGATCGAATTTGTATCAAATTCGAATCTTTGAATAAGCAAATTCAACCATCGAATATTCGAATTCGAATGATTCGAATATTCAAATCAAATTCCCCTTAAAATATTTATTCGACTACCTACTTCGCCAGATTAAAGCTACAGAAATGGGGATCCTTCCCTGAGATCCAATATGAAAAATTTGATCGATCAATTAAAATCGCTTGAATATTCGATTCGAATGCAATTCGAATATTCGATCAATAGAATTTACTATATCCGATCGATCGATCGAATTGCGGTAAAATCCTTCAAATTCGATAGTCGAATTTGAAGGATTTTATTTCCCCACTATTCCTTTGGTCGAATTTCAAATTTTTTTATATTCGAAATTCTACCAATAGTAAATCTGCCCCTTGGTGTTTTTTAAAATCACTAATTATAAACAAGATTCACAGAAGGTGAACCATATGCACAAAGTGTCACATGTAAGGTGTTAATTCTAAACGACAGCCACAAGTTATAATATAATCACGAAGGGTGGAATTTCAAGTACTGTATATAAAATACTACAATATAACCCTTTTCTGTTATTCCGCTGTTTTGAGGAACACAGCAAACTTTATTTTTGAAGAGTACCCACAGGGTTTTTACCCGGTGTCCTACCGGCCCAGACTGACCCTGCTCTTCAATCTGGAAGGGAGCTAGAAGGTTACCATAACAGGATTTAGTGAAATGTTGCTTGTCCTACAGAGCACTGGAAAACAGATTCAAATAGAATCAGCTAGTCGAGAAAAATTAAATCATCGCTATGTCAAGTGTAAAGCCATTCAGTTATGAACAGATATGAAACTAAGGTGAAGTTAAATACAAAATAGATCACACTATAAAATTCTATATGGGAATGTTTTTTGCATTGAACCAACCTCATACATTTTCTCTTATAATATCCTCCTTTATCATAGTTTTTATGGTTTGATCATTTGTGCTTTACCAAAAACACCAGGAATAGAATGGAAAATGTAGTAAGCATGCATGTGTGAGTATTATCCTAAACCTAAATATTCAGCAACTTCAGAGATAAAATAGAACTGCCAAAAAATGTAATTTACCAAAGAGCATATATTTTATATATTAAGTTAAACTTTGAAACAAAATTGCAAGACCTTGAATGTAATGTTATTTCTGAATGTCTGACTGTCCTCATCTCCTAGGTTCTGACTCATTCGAGGCAACTGTGAAACATCTTTCTTACTTTTGACCCATATCTCTTTTCCTAGCTCTAGAAATTCTGATGTTGTCGTATTTGAAAATTGGAATGGATTTCCATTTATTCTAGTCCCACGTCGAATATTTTCCAATTGTTTGCTGCTTTCCAAGACAGTATTATTAAATCGTCTTTTTCACAACTCGCTTGTGTTGATCAGCGCTCCAAAGTGAGCAATATGATGGATTATAGACATGAACAATACTGGGGGAGATTATAGGAGTGAGTAATATATGGTCCCTGCCCCCTCTGACAAGGAGCAGCACTGCTGAAAATGATTTTCTACAATCAGTTTGAAAAGAGGCACAAATGCAGCTCTTCAATAATACTTACCTGTCTGCAAACAAATAAGTGTTGTGCACAGATATGATGTAACTAGAGGAGGAGGGAGGGGCAATATCAGTGTCAGACTGGGACATCAGGGGCCCACCCAAAAACCTTACACTAGGGGCCCACCAACAAATTTTAGACCAGGGGCCCACTCTCAGTACTATTATTCTTCCTCTACTCGTTCAACCTCTATTCTTCTAGTGTATTTTCTTTACATACTATAATCTGTTATTACATCTATTTAACCTCTAGAAATAGGGAATAGCCATGAACTTGACCAAATAAGCAGCATGAGGGCCCACTGGGACTTTTCCTGGTATCCTGGTGGGCCAGTCTGACACTGGGCAATATGACAGGGAACATGGGCAGGCCTATGTGAATGTTGCTGCATTAGAATGGGCACTAATACTTTCAGATTCTGAAAATGCTTGGTCTGGAGAGCAGTTAGAAATGAATGATAAGTAAGTATGTTTATAACACAAATATGCTGCAGTTGTGTATAGATTTTATTGTACTAATTAATGGTATGGTTTATAGTTCATGACAGTTCTCCTTTAAATGAGTGACTGGAATACAGAGAATAGACAAGCAGACAAAAGAGAAGAGGGACATAAAGGATATATGGCACAACCACTAAGGTCTTCTCAAACATCTAATGAAAGAATTTTTTTTGGATTTCTAAATGTATTGAGCAGGGTATACAGTTAATATAAATATTTATTATAGAGGCAATAAACCAGGAATACAGACTTATTTACATTTTTATGTGCCCTAAATACTTATGGGAACAGAAATCTACTTTGATCAATGAAACTGAGACTCTCAATATGAAGGTGACATTGTGGATACTTCCTCTAATGTGCTGTACCCTGGTGTTCTGAAAGTATTACCACCACTGTATTATGAAAATTCTTATAATGTGATTCTCAGAATAGCTAAGGGTAGGGGTTTTTTTTTGCTTCTGTTGAATGATCACTCAGGAGATGTAATGTGACCGATATTTTCTTCTACAAAGTTTCATAAAATTACGACAAGCAGGGCTGTATTTTCAAAACAGGTACCCGAGAAACTCTGCCCCAGCTACCTGCTCTTATTTTATCTCCTAACCTCTTCTCTTGAGCTCAGCTTAACTACTGCAGTGCTCAATCCAAGCAGGATTTGTTTTCTGCCTTTATATGGGAAAATAGCCACCAGGTCAAAGCTGCTATTTGTATTAGGAAAATGTGATGGACCTGTTATCCAGAATGTTCAGTACATGTTTTTTTTTTATTTCAATACAATATAATGGCCCATAGGATTGCTTTACTACCAATAAGGATTAATTAGATCTTAGCTGAGATCAAGTACAAGGCACTGTTTTGTTGCAGAGAAAAATGAAAAGGCTTTAAAATTTTGAATTATTGAATTATTTTAAAGAAGTCTGTGCGATGAGCATCCTGTTTTCAGGTTTCTGAATACCTGTACAAATTATACAGTTTGTATGGGGGATATGTGCCTAATTATATACACAGTAGATAAATATGGGGTATACATGTCCTTTAAAGCGGCCTTGACTGACAAAGACTGAAGTTTACCTTTTTAACAGAGAAGTCTGCACTAGTCCTTTTTCATGTGACAATGCATATGCAATTAATTCATATTTAGCAATACCAGCCAGTCAAAAGTATGGGAATTGCTGATATGGCCAATGCCAGTGCTAGTGTGATTTATCTAGGCCTTCTGGGACATTAGTGGATGTAGCCATACGTCGTATCATAGGGAAAGTGTTTCATATTAATGCATGTGGTATATTGAACTTATGCTTGCAATTAATAGTACACATTTAAGTGCCATGTTGTATTTATAACATGACTCTGATACAAGTTGTAAGCTGTTAATTATTCAGAGACCTCTGCTACCAATTTTTGCATAATGTAATTGACTGCATGAAATCATTCTTCATATAACCAACGCCTGTATGTCTCTTTGTGAATAAATGGGATAGTGTCATGTAACGGATATGACCTAATGAATTTATTAAACTGTAAAGTCGCCTGCACCTATTCACATGTGGCACTGCGTTTTTCTAAGTCGCTCGAAATTGCCTCACAAGGTAATTCATTGAAGCAGCTGGAAGGCCGGGGGAAGCGGTTCGGGGAGATAGTCCCAAGGTGATTAGTCGCCAGGCAACGCATCTCCCCGAATCTTCTCATCTGGAATAGCTCTCCCTGAATCTTCCCGTGTGGTCTAGCCCTTATTGTAGTATGTATCTAAACCACTGACTACATTAAGAATCCTTTGTGAAAATGAGTGGTATCTCATTCAGACTCGTTGGTGCAGTTGTTAATATGGTCAGGGAATAATGTCAGTAACTTGATTTTTCTCTGTCAGCACTACACATCTTCAAGGGAAATCAGGTTACAAGAGAGCTTGTAGGTTTTTGAAGAGTTTCGTGAATGTGTGTGCCTCTTTTACAATACTGTCAGTGTTAAAAATATGCTAGAGAGTGTTGGAGATATGCTTGTCTGGTATGATATACTGTAAAAACTGTGTGACACAGAGATAACTGTTTCCTGTTTTGATTATTATTGATTTATGGATTATAGACATAATACAGATATTTGAAATGAGAATTCTGTATTTTTCATGTAAAACGGTGAACAAAAAGCATTTTATCATTTACTGATTTGTTATGCTTGCTTTTCTGTGCCTGACGGGTCAGAGAAAACCTGAAGCACCACTGCATATGACCCATAATTCTGGTTAATATCCATGTCTGTGATGCAACTGGCTGGTACTGTACAATTCGGCATCACAAGCAGGACGCTGGCTATTTCCCAGCCTAGGAAGAAGCAGAGAAGCTTCAGGACTGGCAAAGAACAGCTGCAGAAGTAGATATCTTGAAAACCTTTCAAACAAGGTTTAATTAGAAAGATGTTTTAATGGCATTTTCCAATAGTGAACATCCCCTTTTTAGGCTAAGCCTCCCTAACCCTAACAAATTAAATTAAAAAAAACAATGGAAGGAAAAAACCCTGGGGTGGTGTACCTTCTAACTGCCGAACACATTGCAGACATCGTCTATCATTCCTGTGGTGCGGTTTGTTTTGCTCTTATATTTTAAATCCGAGCTGTCTAGGAATCAGATTGGCTGGAAGGTGAACACTGAACCTCCCTCAAGCCAGTCTAATTCCTGTGCAGCTTTACTGGGACTTAAACTTGAGGGCAAAGCCAGCAGCAGAAGAGATGTTGGAGGCAGCAGAATACTGTACCTTTTCTGTCTTGCCCCCAGCCTCCCTCCATATAGACAAAATCTGTTTCCCCTGCATGATATTTCACATAGTGGTCAAGGACAGGGACAGCAATGTGCTTGAAACATGGATCTGCAAGCTCATCACATAATCCTTCCTTGTGTAAAGTTGTATGAGCATGATAGACCTTGACCTCAAATGTATTGATGAGTGAGCCCTTTTGGTTAGTCTGCAGACTACTTATACACTGTGTCTAATGTTTGTCTTGCTTCATTAATTTGATAGATTGCTTTAGTCAGGGCTCATGTGATGTTGCTGGACCTGTAGCTAAAATCTTACTAACATTTTGAAAATGCCACCACATTAGCTATTCTCTGTTCCTATACTACAACACCTGATGAGATGGAGTTGTAGCTTGTTAAAAAATGTATTCGCCTGTACATTAGCTGTTAACAAGTGATATTAGATTCAGTTCTGGGTTCACCAAGGGCCATAATAATTTGGGGAATTTATCAGAAACTATTTCCCATTCAGCATTCTGACATATATCCTTTGAAACTAGACAAGCTGCTCGCCATTTATTTGGATAAATAACAAAAAACAAATATAGATGTATTTGGCATAGGTGTATTTTTGCAAAAGGGTTTGTCCACCTTCAAATTAACTTTTAGTATGTTATAGAATGGCCAAATCTAAGTTACTTTTCAATTGGTCTTCATTATTTATTTTTTTAATAGTTTTTGAATTAATTGCCTTCTACTTCTGATTCTTTCCAGTTTTCAAATGGAGGTCACTGGCCCCATCTAAAAACAAATGCTCTGTAAAGCTACACATTTATTCTTATTGCTAATGTGTATTACTTAGCTTTCTATTCAGGTCTTCTATTATAGATATTTAAATATCCTATTCAAAGCAGTGCATGATACTGGTGTAATTTGAACCCTAGCAATTCAAAAACCATATATTATAAAACATGGAACCCAATTGCAAATGGTCTCAAAATATCATTCTCTACATAATATTAAAAGTTAACTCAAAGGTGAACAACCCTAGTCTTGATAAAGTCCTGTCTGCTCAGCTCTCCAATTCATCCTTGATTCTTTGCCAGCTTCAACCCTCTCCAGTGTGTACTTTATTCCATGCCTGCTCCATCTCACTCCAGCCTGTCCTTGTGCCTTCACTGGCTCTGTCACAATCCTGTTTTTCAATCTTTCCATTCTCAGTTCCTGTGGGTCCTTAACAGTTACTGCCATAAATGCCATAAAGATTCCCTCCTTTCCCTATAGAAATTCCTTACTGATCCTGACATTCTGTCATTTCTGAGTGGGTAAGTCACAGATGAGCTGGTCGGAACCTGTGCCAACAACACACTATTTAGCGGAAGAACATCGCTCAACCCTGGGAAGAACTGCACCAGAAGGTCAAGCACATGTTTAAATTAAGGCACATGGGTCACATGGATAGTGGCCAGCGGGTTGTGTCTATTGACAGACATTTTCTGCTTGGAGTTAACTGGGGATAAACCACTGAGCTTTCAAGGTGGCCAAGATGTCAAGTCTGATGTGAGTACTCTTCCCCAGGCAGATGATCTGAAGAGTAGCTGTGAGGAAAATATTCCAATCTTTGGGGGCAGGGTGGAGAATCAGATTAAAAGGAGTACACTTCTCTGGAGCTCACCATTAGGTGATAAATGACTTTGTCTGTTGGTTCACATTTCCCAACAGCATGATCTCAAGACAGGGTGACACATTGTGCCAGCTGATGGTTGAGGGCAGGGACAGCCATCCATGCCAATTAATGGAAACAGGTTATCCACCATTTGGGGCAGCACCTGGTGAATGGAGACTGCAGAATCTACCAGCAGCTTTGCCAGGTCCCAACTGATCCTCTGTACATGGGGTGGCTAAAACTGGCTCATAGAATCTTGGGGCATAGAAATAATCCCAAAACACACCTTGGGGAGGTTCTTTTCCTGATTAATTAATTTGGTGGGTGGGTTATTCACTTGGGAGTGAGACCATACCTGGGGAAAACTGACATAGAGATGGCATAGAAAATATGTTTCCGATCAGTGGTACTTACTTAAGCTAGGGAGTTTTTAAAAGACACACATACTCCAGGTAGACTAATACAAGGGGTTCTCTGCACTCAACCCATTATCAATATATTAAGGACACAGCCATTTTGTGGATTGTTTGTCCATATATTGCAATATACTGTATTTAAGCTGGTCGTCTACGTTAAAGTCATCCCTGGTCTGGCCAGTCCAGGTAATAAAAAAAAAAAAGAGTACAAATTATGCAAACTGATTTTCTGAACATTTTATTGAAACCTTTACACTCTCCTTTTCTGCTGTGATTAAAGTTTTTATTTCAGTTAATTACATTTCTTTCTTTTTTTTGGTATTATAAAATATATTTTCCATGGTTGGAGTTGATGAGGAGGTTGTAGATTAAATATTTTATTATTATTATTCATTCTCTGGAAATGTTTTTTCCTATTTACATATGGTACAATCCAGCCTTTATACAAAAAACTAGAATATTATGGGGTCTTAAATAACTAATATATAAATTAAAAGTTCTGCCATTTGTTTACATTTAAAAGTAAAAAAATTTTTTAGGTTGGATTTGTTTATGTTATTGATGCAGCAGGATGCTTCTCTTTTCAGTTCTGCTGAATAAGTTGTATGAATAACAGAATGGAATATAAATAGGAGAGGGGTCATATAGAATAATAAGTAATAAAACAATAACAGGGGGTGGGAGCAGACATATTCCCGCAGAGCTCTGTGACCCAACTTAGCATTGCTCGCTAATAAGCTGCATTTAGCCTCAGATCCTACCCACCGAGCAAATCCACAGTCGGGGAACCATTCCGCTAAATGGGGCAGGCATTATGTCGCTATATCTGCAAAAAAAACTTGGCGGCCTCTCAACACAGGATCCAAGATGAAGCAACTCGGATAACGAGCCAACTAAATTCAAGGGCCTCATCTCCTAGCTCTCAGGAGTCGGAGGGGGGAATAGCTTGAGATCCCCAAATGCCTGGACACAAACATCTTCCTACCGACGCTGTAAGAGCCCAAGTCCTATCCCAACAGCTTGCCCAGCTTCATGAGAAGCTTACAGAAACTATCACAGAGTCTATACAAACGTGTCTCAAAGACATATGCACAGATGTTAATGCAAAAGCGGCAACGGCAGTACATTCTACAGGACCCCGCAGACAGCAAGCGGTTTCTCAAGAATCTGTGGATCTCAAGTATAGGCCAGCAGCAGGAAGTATCACCAGGAGGTACCAGGCCCAAAGAGAGACTTATACTGGAGTGGAGCAAAGTGGTAAGATTGTCAGCGAAAGCTTCTTCTCCAGTTTCTGCTAGGGACGGTTAATTGCTTAGCACCCATTTTATCTACATGTTTTGACCCTTAGCCTCAGGCGAAGAAGGGTCCAGGGACATGGAGTACAAAACACCTTTCCATATCTGAGTGCTCTAGTAGCCTCCGGGACGCACCCAATCTAGGCCATACACAGCCTAATTTCACCCCTCTACCTTTATTGGTAACCCAGGAGTGGATTTACGGGGGAGGGGGGGGTTCCTACTTTTGCTTGTATATATTGAAGTTATTGTTATTGTTGTTGGTTTTCTTTACACTGGTTTATGTAAATACTGTGAATTCTAAGCTCTTTAGTTTCTCTCAGTATAAGCTACATGTATCTCAGGACCATATCTACATTGTTAACTACTCCCCATGGGGCCAAGTAGGTGATAGATTACAGTCTAACAGGGTTTTAGCTCAGCTTTCTATATTCAAACATGGTTAAGTTACTCACGATAAATGTCAACGCCCTCAATAGTGTAATCAATCTGGCCATACGAGAACTACATAGACTTAAACCAGATATTGCCCTGGTCCAAGAGGAACACTTTAGGCACTTTCAAGGCCATGTCCTCAGGTCCCATATTTACCCCACAGTTTACCACGCCATGGCAGAGGTTAAAAAGGCTGGGTTATTGATCATGATACAAAGGGATTGCCGCTACAGATTTTAAAGGCAGACCCTGCAGGTAGATACCTGATTCTTACTGGTACCTTACGGAGTAAACCCATAATAATTATGAACCTATATGCCCCTAACAAAGGTCAGATAAAATTTCTCCGCTCCAGATTGATGAAAACCGGTTATAATTGGCAGAGACTTCAATTTACCATTCTCTGAGATAAAAGACTGATCCGATCCCCCCTTGTATAAAGATACATCAGACCAATCAAAAAATCTCCAACAGTTAATTCGAAATTTAGATCTCAGAGATGACTGGAGGGTACACCACCCTAATGAGAGGGCCTATACTTTCTATTCAGCAAGCTATGATCTCTCCACTAGGAAAGATTATTTCCTGGTATCTAGGGACCTCCTCTCAGTCACAACTGCTTCGGATATATTGCCTACGTCTTGGACAGTTCATTCAGCAGTACTACTTGAGATTGATTTAACCCAATCCCCAATCACCCTACTGGCGCTTAAACGAGTCACTTCTTAATGATCCAGAGATTAAAAGGTTCTAGACTCCATGAATGAATATTTTCAGACAAATTAGAGTTGTCAGTTGACCATGTGGCGTCCTTGTGGGAAGCCCATAAGGTGGTCCTACGAGGTCACCTTATATCCATAGCGTCTAGACAGAAACACTTACAGTTGAAACAGATAGCAGACTTAGAGATTCAAATAGCTCAAGGAGAGAAACTTCTCTCTCGAACCCCCACAAGACGATTATGTCAAACAATCACACAGCCTTGTTAGATCGCTGATTCTGGCGAACACAGAAAAGGCACTACGCTGGCTCAAACAGCGCTATTATGAGAGTCGGGATAAGCCACAAACCTTATTATCATGAAAGCTAAGAGCTAGCCCAAGCAGCCATACCCTCCATAGATATAGGTAATGGACATAATTGTATACTCTCCGGAGGACATCACGGAGGCGTTTAGAAAATATTATATATCTCTGTATAATTTACACACCCACACCCCTCTCCACCAGCGGCCCACAGATCAACAGAGAATGACATTCCTCCAAGAAAATGTCAAGGCCAAACTATCTCAATCAGATCTAGAGACCCTAAATGCCCCCATAGGAGGAAATTCTGGCAACTATATGGTCCTTCCATGAAAGCCCCAGGCCCTGATGGCTTCCTATATTCATATTATAAAACATTCACACCCATATTTAGGGAAGCTATTTAATTAATTTCTCACTGGCTCAACTCCTCTATGTTAATGTCCTATATCACTTTGATACATAAAGAGGGCAAGGATCCCAATCAGTGCAGGAGTTACTGACCCATAGCCCTACTGAATTCGGGCCTCAAGCTTTTCACGAAAATACTAGCAAACCGACTAGCCCCCAATAATGCCCAGTCTCATTGACTAGGTGGGGCTCATCCATGGCAGACAGGCTGGAGACAATACCAGGCAGTCAACACTGTAGATAAGATTAACAGGGCCCGAATCCCAGCGGTCATCCTTAGCTTAGACGCTGAAAAAGCGTTCGACTGCTTGGATTGTGCTTTATGTTCAATTTGTTACAATGGATGGGGTTTGAGGGCCTCTTCTTAACGGCCATAAAAGCCATGTATTCTACTCCCGCAGCCACTCTAAAACTCCCAGGAGCATTTAGCAGTCTGTTTACCATCTCAAATGTGACTAGGCAGGGTTACCCACTTTCCCCTCTCTTATATGCCCTAAGTATTGAGCTGCTGGCCACAGCTATCAGAGGCCATAAGGACATCACAGGACCCAAAGCAGGAGGTACAGAATTTAAAATATATCTGTTCACAGATGATGTTCTCCTATCAATTACAAATCCAATGGTATCCCTACAGAACCTTCATGCCCTCCTAACACAATATGACAAACGCTCAGGATATAAGTTAAACATCCAAAAGTCGGAAGCACTTGCAATTAACATACCAAGAACGAGATGTACTGAGTGCTACTTTTAAATACAAATGGAAAGATTGCTCCATACACTATTTAGGAATTCAGCTCACAAAGTCCTACTTACAGCTCTATAGAAAGAATTACATCCTGCTTATTAAATCCATTACTTCACTTCTAGAGAAATGGAGCACATATACCCTGTCCTGGTTGGGCAGGATAACTGCCATCAAAGTGGGACATTCACTAAGATCCGAAAAATCGCTAGCGCAGGCTTCGCGAGTGTTCACCGCACTTCGCCAGGCGAATTTTCGCCTGCGCTACGCAAATTCACTAAAGTGCGAATTTATGCTCTGGTCGGCGAACAGTAACATATTTACGCTAGTGTTACTTCGCTAGGCATAGCGCAATTACGCTAGCGAAGCCTAATTTGCATACGGCGCGAATTACAAAATATAATAAAAGTGTATGTTACAGCCACTACACATGCCCAGGAAACCTTTAATAAAAAAAAATAAAGTTGTCCTATTGCCCTACATGTGCCCCCTATATAGTAGTGTTGCCATATGTCAGGAAATGTAGGGGGGAAGGAGGGTAACCCCCCCAAAAAAACCCGATGTTTTTCAGACCCACAATGGTAAAACACGCCACAGCGTTTTTTGGGACTTAGAAAAAATTTTTTTTCAACCTCCTATCTTTCGTATTGCACTTCGCCAGGTCTGACCTGGCGAAGTAACGTCTAGCGTAAGTGCTAGTGAACAGCAAAAAGTTAATCTTAGTGAATTTGCATAATTACGATCCTTCGCCAGTGCGCAACTTCGCCTGGCGTAAGGGTGCAAAGTTGCGCAAGTCTATCTACTTCGCTAGCGTAAATTCGCCAGAGACGGTGTTAGTGAATTTGCAAAGTTACGATTGGACGTCACGCTGGCGAATTTGCGCTTTAGTGAATCTGCCCCAAAATGTCTATCCTCACCAAACTGTTCTATCAATTCGAAACACTGCCTGTGATTGTACCAAATACCACTCTTAGAAGTATTCAGATTATGTTTTTAAAGTTTATTGGGGCAAAATCCAGACACAGGGTCCCCAAAGCTGTGATGACACTAAGTCGATCTCAAGGGGGGCTGGCAGTACCAAATATACATAGGTATGAGGCAGCACATATACGTCAAATGCTTGGTTGGACAACGTTTGCTCCACAGACTAAATGGGTCCTTACTGAATCTCTCACATTGGCCAAAACACATCTAAATACCTTTCTTTGTCAATATCCAAAACCAATTAAACTCCTGCATGATACCATACAGGCAATCAAATTTACAAAAAATTTGGGAAAGCTGTTGTAGTAGGAACCATCTGATGGGTTCTCACCATCTTATGCAGTCTATATTAGCGAATCCCCAATTCCCTCCGGGCTTAGCCCACTCCTTCCAGGAATGTTGGAGCTCTAAAGGTCTCTTTAGCACATATAATTTCTGTCGCCCTTTAGAAAACAGATTATACACCTTTGCAGAGTTGCAGGAAAAGCTTCAAATTCCTTCAAACTGGCACTTCGTGTATACCCAAATAGTACACTATATCCAGAGTGTCAGTGGACGTAGACTATTCCCTACCTCGCTCACGCCCTTTGAAAACATGTGCCTGGGGGCCTCCCACAGAAGGCTCTAATATCACGTATATAAAATATTCTGAACACAGAGACTGGGGATCCCCCCCCCAGGCATAAATGCTGCAGTGGGAGAGAGAGCGCTCCACTACACTGTCTCTAGACGCAATGGGAAGACATATGGAATAGTGGCCACCGAGGTGTCGCCTGTGTGCGACAAAAAGAGAGTGTCTATAAGGTAATGTTCTCCTGGTATTATAATGCGGAAAAACTTAATTTTCCCTGGCACCTCGGCACAGTGCTTGTGGGCAGGGGGTCTCTCTCTCCAACATAATGTGGTCATGCCCAAAGTTATCTGAATTCTGGAAAAATGTTCAGGGACTGGTAGCTAAACTCCTACTTATGGAAATACCAATCCAAGCATTTAATGCCCTCTTGGGCCTCTCCCACTTGGATATCTCTACCCCTGAGCAGAAACTACTGAATTTTGTATATACTGCAGCCAGGCTTTCCAGTATAGACAACTATTAGTCCCACTATTGCTGAGGTGATTACGCAAGTTCGGGAGATGAAAATTATTGAGGAAATGACAGCTAGGCTCAGAGCGAAAATCCCCCAGCACGAGAGAACCTGGTCGAAATGGGGTTTCTATATTTCCCACAAGGTAAAGCACCAAGCCGAGGTACTCAGAGGTAATAATGACAAGGTCAGCGATAGGTATTGTCCTTTATATATGTGAAGAATGTTATTGTATCCACACTGTAGAGTAATATTTTACTTTGTTTGTTGTTATAACTCCTATTATCCTTCTATTCTTTCTACTACTTCTATTCTTCTCTCTCTTTGGTCATATTTAATATATGAAACTGGTGTATGTAAATCTTAGCCACCATAACACTGTATAACAACGGTATTTTTGCCATTCGAGAAAATATGCAAAGTCTGTATTTTTGTATGTTAAAACTCAAATTAAAATGTTATGTTTAAAAAAAAAAACAATAACTAGCAATCTAATTTTAGTTTTTCTGTGGCTGACCATTGTAATGGTTAAGCTGAGCTCAGCTGAGGTGGTTAGGATAAAAAATAAGATCAGATAGCTAGAGTTTCTATGGGAACCAGCAATGCTATCTCTTCAATGACTGTTAGATTGGAGGATGTATTTAGTAAGCATGCTCATTAGCCAGCAGCCAAAGTAGGGTTAGAGGAGGAGAAGGAATTCTAAGTGATTAAGGGGATGCTTCAGCCTTACTGCTAACCCTTTAATAACCAGAGTGGCAGGTATCTAAAGATTTCAAAGATGCTGTTCACTGATTTAATTTTTGGGGGGGTTACATGTTCTTTAAAGGTCAACTACCCCTTTACGCATTGATAAAACAAAATTAAGTGAAATAGAAATGTACTTCTTGACACAAATTTTATAATTTGCTTTAAGAAAATAAAATAATTCACCAATTTAGTTAGTAGTATAGAGATATACATGGAAAATTATGTGTATTGGGTAGGCAAGTCCCCAAACCTGATGGTTTGTTATAGTTCACACCTTGCAGATGATCCCTAAGTATTGATTTGCTGAGCATGTAATTTCTTATTCAGTGTTTCAGCAGAAAGGTATTTGCAATAACTCCTCCATAAACCTACATTTCATGGTCAAAGCGATTACCATTTGGAGGGGCAATTGTGAAGTCAAGCGGCAAATTACAAAGCTGGTTTCCTGACCTGTTCCATATCCCCAACAGAAGTGAATTAGCTTGTATTTTTTTTAAATGAATTACTTTTTTTTTTAAACAATCAAATCATGTACCAATTATCACAATTAAAAAGCAAAATAGCTTTGATAAGTGTTCCAGGTCATACATGAATGTCCTTTGTTTACCCTTTCTCTTAACCCTTGTAACCCTTAGTACATTTGCTTATTGTTTTTTTGTGTCAGACTTAGAACCCTCCGTGCATATTTAAGCATTTATTCTCCAGAGGAACCCTAATATTATTTTATGTGTTCACATGAGCCCAACAAAATGTCTAGACACCTTTAATTGTGTGTAAATTTATATTAGGCTTAAAAAATTGTTTTGCAATAGTCAAGGACCACAAGATGGCACTAGAATATTCCATTTTGGTAAGTGATTAAAGCATATCTATACAGATTCATATCACATGCAAATGAAAGATACTCTTTCATCCCTTACAAAAATATATTTATAAAAGTAATGATGTCTTAGTTTGATTTTTCCATGAAGGAAGGGTGAAGCAGGGTATCTCCAAAACTGTGACCACCTCTAATCCGAAAGTCATATATTTTGTTTAAAAAAAAAATAAATCCTCATGTATTTATACATGTAAAATATTTTTAATTGTTTTAATCATTCCTAAAAAATAAGGCATGCATGTTGTTTTGAGATGCTAGCACTGCACTGCTGCTGAATTGACAAGACTACACGATGTCAAGTCACATCAGTCTCTGCGTAACAAAATGCAATGCAACCGCTCCCATCTGTTCTCGGTTTTTACCGTTTCTATAGAGACTGCTGTATGAAAACACTCCCCCATGCCCTGCTGATTTTTGTATTTGCTTTCACTTGATGAAACTCAAATGAGCAAGCTAGTGTGTGCTATTGATTGACCTTTCACCATTGATTGGCTGGATTTTGTTCAACAAAGTGATAATAGATTTTTTTTTTAAAAAGCAGCACTTTATACAAATAGAATGCATTATTGTTTCCAGGATAATAAAAAGTACTTGGTGAATAATTGATACAACTCATAAAAGTACATAGGGCACTTCATTATAACTGAAAGCAAGTAGAGATGATTACTATTCTATTCTGGATGGAACAAAGGGAGGTAAGGAAGGATTGTAGGTTCATATGCAATCTCTTTGACATTTTTTTATATATATATTCATGTAATTTCAGATATGAAAAGCTTTTATTTACATAAATAATTTTGCAAAAATGTATATGCATTGAGTTAAAGGAGAACTAAAGCCCAACTAAAGAAGTAGCTAGAAATTGTTGTACATTATGTTTTGTGCTTCTGCACCAGCCCCAGGCAACCACAGCCCTTTAGCAGTAAAGATCTGTGTCTCCAAACATGCCCCAGTAGCTCCCCATCTTCTTTTCTACTGATTCACTGATTCACATTCTCTATGCTGCTGTCACTTACTGAGCTTAGGGACCCACTCACAATATACAGTACACATAGAATAGAAATGTCACAAAATACGTAAGGCTGATTAGTCATTAATACACATAATTACTATATCGCAGCACAGATACCAGTGCAATTAACATCAGAATTTAATAATCAGCCCTGTAGCATCAGCTTATATTACAGACAAACCTAATTTTTTTGCTGGATAATTAGTGACGACCCCTAAGCTTAGCTTCTCAACCACTGCTCAGAGCCCAATGAGCATGTGAGACACTTTCCAAGATGGTGACCCCTTGTGGCAAGTTTGACATTCCGGATAATTGCTGCAATTGACAAGCTGAAACTTTAGGCTGGTAAAATAAGTTCAGAACATAAATTATGGCATTTTTAGCCACATTCATTTTTAGGATATAGCAAATGTGCAAGCAAATCTTTGGATATTATATGAAGATCATATAAATACCGTATGCAATGTCTTTTGCCTACTTTTGTGATATTTGTACAGGTTATTGGATCATCCACGGGCTGCTGCTGCCACTCTGCATTTCTAATTTTCATCGTCTGAGCGGGTGGAGGAGAGGCCGCATCACTAGTGCAGTGAGCGATATTGCGCTCGCTGCAGTAGAAGAGACGAATTTCCATTTTAAAAAATGGAAATCCGTATCTTAAAGTTAAAGCTTTTTGCCGCCCCTGGTAACTGGCCACTCCGTGCAGCCTGAGGCAAGGGTCTCAGTGAGAAAAAGATTTATCACATTTCGTGCATGAGTTTCCTGTGATAAACCATGAGAAAGATAAAACTAAATACTATCTTAAGACAAACATCTGTCTTGTATTTAATAAGTAAATGCATATGCTGACATACAAATTCAGTTTAAAAACAAACCTACAGACCCTATCTTGTATGTAACCCAGGGACTGCTTGCATGTTTTTGGCCCTGTTACCATGTAACCACATACACAAAGTCAAATCTCTGTATGCTTTAGGGCACTACCTACAAAGCTCCCACCTTTCTAAGCTTGTGCACAATGCCATCATCACTTCCCAGTCTTGTATCATTAAAGAACTGAGACTCATGTGTAAAATGAACATTGCACTGACATAGAGACATGGCACTTATTCCCACAGAAAGAAATCCTCTGTAGAAAAGGCGGTTTTCTCTCAATTCCCCATTCATCCAGTTTTTATAGGAGGAACTTCTTCTCATAGCACTGCCTCAGGCATCAGATCACTCGTGTGCATGTTCCAAACAGTAATTATTCATGAGGTGATTGGAGCGAGGAAATAAAGCATTAACAAAGGCCACTGGCCTTTTTTTTAACCCAAAAAATAACACTAAACAGTGGTAATTTTTAATGTAATGGGTTCTCTTGTAGCTCTGTTGTATCGGTCATTGTTCATCCATAAACAGAGCCCCAATGTGTTATTGGTGTGTATGTTTGAGGGCCCTTACACACGGGCGTTTGTGACCTGCGCTCCTCTGCGTTCCGTTTGGCTGCGTTCAGCCGCAGGGGAGCGCAGGTCTAGACGCACCTCATTCTTTTCAATGAGGTTGTACCCACGAGACGCGTGTAAGCGCCGAACGCAGGTTCAGACGCAACAAATTTAACAAAAAATTGATTTTGCTGATCTAATTGATAAAATACAAATAAAGATACAATAGTATTATCAGTCAGTACAAGTATAGGATCTCTTATCTGGAAACCTTTTATCCAGAAAGCTTAGCATTACAAGAAGGCCATCGCCTGTAGACTTCATTTTAATCAAACAATATACATTTTTTTAAATAAGTAATAATAAAACTTGTACTTGATCCCAGCTGAGATACAATTAATCCTTATAGGAAGCAAAACAATCGTATTGGGTTTAATTAATGTTTAAATTATTTTCAGTAGCATTATGGTCTGGCAATCAAAATTGCAGACAGACCTCCTTTCAGGTAAATCCCCAGGTCATGTGCATTCAGGATAAAGGGCCCAGTACCTGTATTCTTTATTTATACACCACTCTCATTACGTAGCATTGTAGTTCAGCAACACACTGTGACAGTCTTCAGGATCCATTTAACCTACCTGAAATTTTGTGGACTTTTGAGAGAAAAAGGAAACTTGTACAAACACTGAGAGAACTTAGTGGAGAGGTGCCTTCGTTAGAATTTACTCAAGACCGGCGCATTTTCACCAACGTATTTGTGCTAGCTTCCAAAAACTGACGCCCACGTCCAAAAACAGATGCCGGTGTCAAAAACGAGACGCCGGCTCCGTTTCACAAATTTTTTGCTGTTTCGCAAATTTCTCTGGAAATTCGCAAATTTTTCGGCGAAGTGAAACGGGACAAATTCGCCCATCACTACTGCTAACTGTTGTATGAAAGTAAAGTGGGTTGGGGAATTGGTCTTAACCAATTGGCATTTCTAACATTCATTTGAGAATTATCATGACCTAACAGTAAAATGTTTCTTGCTGTTCATTTTTAACAAATGTTCCTTAACAATCAAGATAAAAGTATTCTTTCAGTTCTTTTCCAATTTAGATTTTTATTTTTAGTTGATTGTGGAAACTACTGATAAATCCTTCCCGAGTCCTGATTAGATGATATCATTACCAATCATTAGATCCATCTTCTGACCTCTATCACAAGTGATTAAACTTCAACAAGTGCACAGACAGACATTTCTTCTTGATTGATTTTTTCATCACTGTACCATTATATAGCATTAAAGCAATCCATTGCAATTTTCTCTTTCTATTAAATGACCTACCTATAACGTTTGCATTCACGTCACTGTAGTTTAGAGAACAAACTCATGTGCTCAGGGTCCATTTTGTGTGTGCCCTTTCATATTCACCATGGAAAATCCAAACACTTAAAGGAGAACTAAACCCTAAAAATGAATATGGCTAAAAAGGCCATATTTTATAAACTGAACTTATTGCACCTGTCTAAAGTTTCAGCTTGTCAATAGCAGCAATGATCCAGAAATTCAAACTTGTCACAGGGGGTCACCATCTTGGAAAGTGTCTGTGACATGCTCAGTGGGCTCTGAGCAGCTGTTGAGAAGCTAAGCTTAGGGGTCATCACCAATTATCAAGCAGGAAACGATTCTGTAATATAAACTGATGCTACAGGGCTGATTATTAAATTTTGATGTTAGTTGCATTGGTGACTGTGCTGCCATGTAGGAATTATCTGTAATAATTAATAACCAGCCTTATATTGTGACATTTATATTCTATGTGTCCTGTTTATGTATATTCGGCCCCTAAGCTCAGTAAGTGACAGCAGCACAGATCATGTGCAGTGAATGAGGAATCAGCAGAAAAGAAGATGGGGAGCTACTGGGGCATCTTTGGAGACACAGATCTTTACAGCTAAAGGGCACTTAGGTAGATACTGAAGCCCAAAACACAATGTACGGCATTTCTAGACTACTTCTTTATTTAAGCTTTAGTTCTCCTTTAAGGGGGCATACACTTTTTGCAGTGGTTAAAGGGTCATATAGTCTATATGTGCCATGATAGATCTATAGATATCAACCTAATTTTATTTTATTTTCAAACCCAATTTCAAAGAAGTGATAAAGTAGGTGTCCTTAGACCTCCTGTTTATAATGATGGGTATTGAGAATTCACCTGCTTTTCAAACTGGAAATTTTGCTCTTCTAGTGGGGGGGGGGAGGAAGGGAGGAGCAGCAGCAGGGGCCAGGGTCGCCCCTAGGTCGATTCGCCATATGCAATGAAATTCGTTTTTTAAATAATAGTGCTCAGGCTATTACATAGGTGAAAGAAAGTGGTCTTTAACACCACTGAATCCCACATCTGTTGGAAACTTATAATGCATGATAGTGGAGTGCTCGACCGGCAGACTTGCCTCTTGTTGAAAGTGGTGGGTGCTCAACTGTAAGTCCCCCTCCTTGCACGGAGACAGAAGTCAATATAAGCAGGAAGCACACCAAAAAAATGTTGTAGCTTTGAGTGAAAAAATTTTTTTGCCACACCCCAATTACCATGTTAATTTTTCTAAATTTAAATGGGCAGGAAGAGCTGTATGGCAGTCCCTACTAAGGGGATATAGAAAGTTGTAGTGCAACTGGCTTCCCTACACAGGTTACTGAACTACAACTCCCAGCACCAACACCCGGGGAGCTACAACCTTGGCCCAGGGCTAGTGGGGAGAGAGATGAAGCTGCTCCTGGAACCCCTTAAGGGACCCCTGTGAAAGGGTCGTTCAACCCCCAAAGGGGTCCCAACCCCCAGGTTGAGAACCACTGCTCTACACAGTTGCCGACTGCAAGATGCTGGAGTTATGCATGGCTGGGAAGTAAGGTAGAGGTTCCCCTTGCTGTTCATAAGTATGAGTCTTTCCCTGCCCAGCAGTTAGGGACCGTCTGATCATTCCTATCTACAGAAGTAAATGAAGGGAGAATTTCACTGCATATAGTCAGGTTGCTTATAAAAACAGTACACATTTTTTAATTACAGTATATTGGAAATAGATTTCTTTTCATTAAAGAAAGTAAAAATTAATTTTTTTTGCCTTTCCTTGTTCTTTAAGGTGAGTAGCCTATCCTTGCTAGACCTGACGTGTCTAGGTTCCACTGGATACCCTGCCTGCCTCAGGCTAGAGCTAACACAAAATGGATCCTGAGCACATGGCTGCCCATAAATTTATACTTAGCACAGTGCCATCTACTGGTCACTGTGTGAACACCAAAGGGCATATCTTAAAACAGGAACAGGAACACTTACCCCTTCGTAACTGTATTTTAGGACCCAGTTAGGTGTCTATAACACTAGGGGACTGCCTGCTTAATAGTACTGGGAGACTAATTTACCAGTTCCCTACATATGTATACAGTTTAAACCATGACCTAAGTATGTACAACTTATGTTGTCAGTGTGCATGATGTTCCTGTTTACCCTGAGGGACAAATAAATCAGTTGTTAGAGAGTTTTCCAATGTGTTGCCATCGTTCGTCTATTTGCTTGCAGCTTCATGCTCTAACTTAGTTCGACAGAGTAACGAGCAGGGGCTGTGTAGCTTCTTTTCACATTATATTGACTTTGTATCATTAAAACTGCCAGGCCTTCCTGAGGCTTTAAGCCTCCTTACAGTAGTATAAAATCTGAGCATGGAAAGAATTACATATTATGTGTAAATAGAAAAAAAAAAATTTTTTCTATTCATGTGAGTGCATAGAAAATTGCTGATGCTTTTCACTTACGTATACCTAGTATTACCTGTTGGGAGCATCACAATCTACTTGGTTCATTTTCACTATAAAGTGGATGTAAGTTTTGTCCAAGTTTCCTGTAAACCTATGATAACTGTGAAATGTTAGACTGCTGAATTTCAACGTTAAGTTTCCATAATGATGAACTCTAAACCAGGGCTCACATTTTTATATATTTATTGTCTTTTAATCTACTTCAAGTAAAACAAAAAAAAAGTAAACCTTTCTTTGATGGTTTACTGCAATGGGGCAGTTTTGACCAGTGTTGGTAAATGAGCTACAGCTAGAATAGAGTAGAGTAGTAGTAAATCTCTGATTGGATGGTGTCAGTTACTGTACTGTTTTATTTTATAAAGGTAAGTTATTTTTTACTTTTTTTCAAGAAAACACATTAAACATATCAGTAGCATTGGATTATTGTATTCTTTGTATTACAGTATTTCGGAATTCAACGCCGACACAAAGCCTGCTGGAGCAAAGTCAAGAATCGGCTTCAACTGCACATTCTTAAATGAGCACCACTAATCAAAAAGGCATCCCATTCTCAGCCTGAAAACTATAGGCTTGTTAGTCTGACATTAATGATAGGAAAGCTTTTGAAAGCGATAATAAGGGATAAGATACTTGACTGCTTTGCAAATCATGGTCATATGAGTTTGTGCCAGCATGGTTTTGTGTGTAAGAGATGTTGCCAGACTAATTTAATTGCCATTATGTAGGAACCTCAACTTTGGGATGGCAATAGATGTGATCAATTAAGACTTTGCTGAAGTGTTTAATACACTACCACACAGAATGTTAATGGTCAATTTAAGTAATATTGGCCTGGAACATAGTATTGGTAGAAAAAGGGCTGAAGCATAGATTGCAAAGAGTGGTGGTAGATGGAACATTTTCTAATTGGACCAGTGTTGTTAGTGGAGTAAAACAGGGGTCTGTCTTTGGTCTTTGCTTTTCATCTTGTTTTTTGTTAATGACCTGGATGTGAGCATTGAAAGTATTGTTTCTATTTCTGCTGATGATACTAAATTGTACAGAACAATAAGTTCCATACAGGATGCTGCCACTTATAATAAATGTTGCCACTGATATAACTGCATGTTATACACTACACAAAATACACTTTTTGTAGATAACAAGTTATCTATTTCCAGGCAGTGTCATTCTCAAGGTATGAAAATATAACTTTGCCTCTTTATAGGTCCCTGGTAAGGCCTCACCTCGAGTGTGCAGTGCAGTTTTGGACTCCAGTCATTAAGAGGGTGTCAGGATCTGTTGGTAATCAAACTCTAGTCACTCACCAGCATTACCTCAGTGAGCCACTGAGCACTGACTAGTTTCTATAATGGGTCTTTTACATTCCTTTCCACACAGTGCCTGCCTCCCAACTCGTTTGATTAATCTGTTCTTGATCAAGCAATCTGGGGCCTTTATAAGCCTGCTTCCTACATCTCCCAGTTGCTTAATCATTGTAGCCCACAAGCCTGATCCAGCCTGTTACTTTGTTGTTCCTGCTTGTTCCCTGCCTGATTCCTGTTTGGTTCTTTGCTGATTCCTGGTTCCTGATCTAAGTCCTTGCTTTGTTCCTGTGCCCTTGTTCCTGAACCCTGCCTTTCTTTCGACTGATCTCCTGTTACTGACTTTGGCTTGTTCTATGGTATTTTCTTTGTCTGCAACCTGCCTCTGACCTCAGCCTGCCTACCGGTTTTCCCTTGCTTGCTGCCTGTCCAGATCTTTGGCCTGTGTATGGACTTTGCTGGTTAGCCGCCTATCATTTTCCTTCATGAGCATGTCATCTGCCTGTTATCATGCTCCATTCCTGCATTACCCCCTTTACTCAGCACAATGGCTCCTAACTGCCAGCCACACACCTGTGGGCACACCTGACAGAGGGATATAAATGAGCTGGAAAGAGTCCAGACACGTGAAACTAAACTGGTAAAATTAATGGAGGATCTAAATTATGAGGGTAGAATTGTTATGGTTGGGGCTGATGTCTCTGGAAAAAAGACTGTTGTGAAGTGACATGATTACTCTTTACAAATACATTAGAGGTGATTATAGATGGATAAAGGGTGATCTTTTTTCCATTGGTTTCAGAGCAACCAATAAAATATTTGCTTTTAAGCACGTGACCATTGAATACTTCCTGTTGATTGGTTGCTACGGATTTATGCTCATGGACAAATAGGCCCCTTAATCCTATTGCAGATGCTTACGAAAATTAGATTGTAAGCTACTGGGTCACTGGATAGTGAAAATTGTAAAATATCTTCTGTAGAGATCTACACAATCACTAAAATAAAAAGGATAATGCAAATAATATTAATATTATTGGGGATAAATAATCTTTGGTAAATGTAACCCTTACCCCTGGTGAGGCATTGAAACAATGACCCCTGATTGTGGCCAGTATGGTTTCTCAAACTGAGGGGCGATTTAATAAAATCCAATTTTGTGTATATTTTTTAAATAAAGAAAGCTCAAACAAACTTCTTTACTCCCGAATCGTTTGATTTTTTGGGTTGTTGCTGAAAAATCTGGAATGTTTTCGATTGTCTGGCTAAACCCTGGGCAGACCACAATACCTTCAAATTTGTATAGGGACACCTGGCATTGGCTTATACATGACCTGAGCAGGTTTGAGATGACAGGTTTTGGGATTCAGGCTTTTTGCAGCATCGGGTATAATAAATCTTGAAAAAATTGAGCTTTTGCCCGTAAAAGGTGGGCAAAAAAAAAATAAAGTTTTAGTAAATAACCCCCTTAAAATGTGTTACCTGTAGCCTTTATTGACAGGTTGATCAGTAAAGATGTGCAGCACCCATTAGCCTAACTTGTACTGTAAAGGCCAGCACTCAGTACCCTGGATCAGATTGCTTTTTGTATGCTGAGTAAGGGCAAGGCCAGACGGGGAGATTCGGGGGAGATCTGTCGCCTGGCGACTTATCGCCGCGATGAATCTCCCCTGAATTTCTCCGAATAGCTAGTTAGCGGTGCGCAGCCGCTAGGAGTAAAGTCGCCTGCGCTTGTTCTTTAGAAGTCGCTCAAAATTGCCTGGCCAGCTGCGTGTGAACAAGCGCAGGCGACTTTACGCCTAGCGGCTGCGCACCGCTAACTAGCTATTTGGTGAGATTTGTTGCGGCGATAAGTCGCCAGGTGACAGATCTCCCCAGAATCTCCCCGTCTGGCCTTGCCCTAATGTGATGAGTGCTTGTTTATTATTATATGACAGTATATTTATGGTGTTAACGGTAATCATTTAAGACAAATTACATTACCAATTGTAATTGCCACGTGTATTGGTCAAAAGAATAAAACATACTTTTTTAAAACAATATTTTTATTTTTTAAATATTATTTTGACCTTACAGTGTTACAAATAAACATTCTAACTGGCTTCCTTTGTTTGTGTTTGCAACTCTTTATGTTTTATAGTTTTCCCTCTGAGACCTATTACTGTTAGCTCTTATGAGCCTTCTCAAATCATAGTAAGTACTCTGCTGAATAGATCCCATACTGTTTGGGATTAAAACAAATAATAAGAACACAGGTTTGTTCAGTTTGTCAATTAGCATGCTGTTCTCAACAGAAAAGCCAAATACATTGTGTTCTTGTTTTGCATTAGAAACTGTGTAATCATTTTATTTTCAGAAATGGTTATGTTGAGTGGCTTTCAAGTGGTTTATAAACAAGGGACACTTTTCAGTGTTCCTTTCTTTAACCAATTGGAGGTCAGAGGTTCTTCCTCCAGCAAATACAGAACCTGCTAAAAAAAACAAGCCAGGACATCACATTCTGGCGATACATAAAAGTACTCCATTCTAAATCATCAAAATTCATATGGTAGGACCCAAAATTTACATTATTCAGTGGACCAAAAAAATATCGTAAAATCTGGGAAAATGTATAATCAGGAAATGTGTTATTTTCTTCAAATACTCAAAGGATATAAACAAAAGTCTTTTTTTTTAAAGTTAAGTTTTATTATTTTAAACATTTATAACAACACAAAACACAACATAACAGCCTGTATATATGATAGGGGGTCAATCAGGAGATACAAGTCACCGCACAGAGTAGTGTAAGAGTAAAACCCATGGTGGGTTAATTGGACACACCAAGGAGTAGCCTATGTACGTTGGGGTTTAAGGCACAATTTACTCCACACTGGGACAAGGTAATGGCATGACTACCTTGTGTGTGTATGGAAACTTCTCTAATTCAGGCCTCACCAGAAAGTGCAGAGACCGGGTCAATATTTGGTTTATGAACCTCTAATTTTGTATGTGAGTTTGAAGAATGGGGCATCATTGTTAACCAGCTGCATCCATCCTCTGAGGGGGAGAGTTAACCATCCAGTGCATTACAACTGTTTCTTTGCATAGGATAGTAAAATACACGTGTTTGGAAGGGATTACACCCTCTATGACCCCCAGGAGATATATAACTGGTATTATTACCCTTGGGAAGTCCAGGTTAACTGCCAAGTAATTTAAGACTTGGGTCTGCTGACATTCCCACATCAAATGGAAAAAGTCAGCTCCTGGTTACATAGTTAAATTTAAATTGGGTTGAAAAAAAGACAAAGTCCATCAAGTTCAACCCTTCCAACCCCAACCTAGGGCAGGAGTCATCAGGGGTTCAACCCATTTTCTTAAGTCAGTTGGAGTTACATAGAGATGGGGTATTGTCTTAAATTGTAAGCAATGTCTATTGCTAGATCACCAATCGTGTGCTGTTTGGAAGGTTTTGGTGCCAGACAGAAGTAGGTTCTGGTACAATCTTAGAGGGATTGGAGTTGTAGAGGATTTCTTGTATGTTAAGGGAAGAGAGTTGGGTTTGGGAGAGGTAAATTGGGAGCTAAAACATTTCTAAGCTGAAGGTATTTTAAAAATGGAATGTGAACTGACTGGCACTTTTGCTGAAGTGAGGGATAGATGGGGAAGATGAGATTGTCTAGAAGGTCCCCCAAGCATTTAGCTTTTTGGTTTGGCCAGAAGGTCTTCTAATTCCTGAAAGTATGGTACAGTAAGTATGAGTTCCCCCAAAGAGGGAGGTGTAGCAATAATATATGTGGGGAGTACCCTAGGAGTTTTAGAGCTAATAGCCAGGTGTTTTGGGGGCAGTACTGGAAGTTACAGAGTTCCTCCCAGGAAGGTATCAAAAGTGCCTGGAGTTGCGAATTGCGGTTATAGTGGTTTGGGTTAAAACACAGATGGAGAATATATATTTGTGATGCTAGGTAATATAAACAGAAATTGGGAAAGTCCAGTCCAACCTCTTCACATGGAGCACATAATTTGGCCCAAGCTATTCTAGGTGTTTTATTGTTCCAAAGGAAGGGGGTTAGAATTTGGCTTAGCTTTTTGAAGATTTCTTTAGGGATGTAAACCAGGGCATTGTGGAGAAAGTATAAAGGCAGGGGAGATATATCATTTTAATTATGTTAACCCTACCCCAAGAGATAGTGGTAGTTTGTTCTAGTGGGATGTGGTGTGTGATAGGTTGGTAATGAGTGGATCAAGATTTAGGGGCAGATTTACTGAGGGCCAAATTTTAGAAAAAAAACTTCGAAATTCGATCCTCTAAGTTTTTTTAAAGGGCTTTTTCGATCGAAAACTGACCTATTTCAATCGCACAGATCCATTTTTGATTGAATAAAATCATTCAATTCGATCAAATGATTCTCTACAAAATCCTAATTTTCTAATTTTAATTTTATTCGAATTGTCACTTCGACCTTTAGTAAATGTGCCTCTTGGTGTTATGTATTTGGTGACATCAATAAGGATTGTAACCCTAGGTACTTGAATTGATTGGCCAAATTGGGGTCTATCGGGAACAGAATAGTTTTCTCCCAGTTGACCACATTGAGTAAACTAATGAGGGAATTGTTAGGATCAGCCAAGTATATTAAGAGATTTTCTGATTGTATGGTAGCAAGTAGCATAGGTTAAGCCACTGATTTGGGGGGATTGCCTAATTAGGATAGCCAGTGGCTCAATTGTCAAGGCAAATTGTACTGGGGGCAAGGGGTACCCTTGCCTTGTTACTCTGGTCAGTGAAAAGGGGGGGAGGGAGGAAGTCCAGTAAAGCCACCACTCCAGTTCATGTGTCTAAGTGAGTGATTTGGAGATTGGTAAAGAGTCTACAGAGATCAATGTTAGTAGAATGCCCAGGCATAAAGCTCAATTGGTCAGAATGTATAAAATCTGGGAGCACCTGTTGGAGCCTGGAGGTAAGGATCTTAGGTATGTGTGTTGAGGAGGGATAAGGGGGGATATGAGGAGCAAAGGAATGGGTCTTTCTCTGGTTTGGGGGTGAGCAAGGGGGCAAAGGAGTCTGTTTTAGTTTGAAATACAATACGTACCATGTTAATGAAAGGGGTTACACTTTGCAGCATATATTACACTATGGGTGGGCAAAACATTTTGATGTGAAATCTGGGGAAAAATTATGTAAAATTAGGGAAAAATTGAAATGTGTTATAAAATATTGGGACCACAAAAAACTTAAAATGAGGTATATTGAAAGCACTTACAGCTTGGTCCATCGGTTGAAAGTGATAAAATCTTTATCCCACACTCACATCTATGCTTTCAACCCAACACGTAGATGTGAGTGTTTAATAAAGATGTTATCGCTTTGAACAGATGGAATAAGCTGTGAGTGCATTCAACAATTGGTCTGTACTATTTACTGGTTAGCACCCAGCCGTGACTGAATGGAGAGTGCCGTTGGAGCTGGAATTTATATATAATTGTCCAAAAAGTACCTGCAAACTTCCAAGTTTAATTGTGGGTGCTTGGTCAAAAAATAGTATATAAGCTTCAGAATGGACCAGCACTCCAGAAAATATGAAATCAAAAATTTTATTGAAGCATCACTTCTGTGTCCAACAGAAGTGACTTAAGGTCACTGGCCTTCAAGGGTAAAATTTTATTATTATTGCTATTTATACAGCTTTCATGCTGTTTTTTTAAAAATTCATATTCAAATTGTATTGCTTTAAATTGTGCGTGTTACTGTCAAGATGCCTTTTTATTTTCAATATGACATCTTGGGGGGCTTTAGAATTGGCTTATTCATTATCAGAAATGTATTAGAATTCACAGATGAAAGATGTGCTTTTATACAGGTCATGAAACTCTGAGGTGAAGTACAATAATTTAAATAATGTTAGGGGGCACATTATTTATTATAATCTAAAGTGTTTCTATGTGCAGTGTCTTCAAGGAGCTATCTGCCTCTGTTATATTTCTATATGCATAATGCCAACATTCAGTCTGTTCCTCTTTAGTTCCACTTGTTTTCACTTTCATTTTTGTGTCTCCCTGTAGTCCCTACAGTATGTACCTTTTTTTGACTGGCCTCTATGACATCTGGCCCTCCATGTCATATTGCTGCAGATGGAGAGTGGTGGAAGGGGTAAGGAGACACCAAGGGTGGGAAGGTCAGGACCGGTGGGTGGGAGGGGGATAGGGACAGAGGGTGGTAAGGGATGAGAGAGTCTCAGAGGGAGTGAGACTGGAGACTAACTTATGGTGGGGCTATGAAAACCATTGTAAGCGAGGTGAGGGGATAAGGATGAAGGCTGAGAGGGGAGGGGGAGATTGTTAAAGCGGGAAAGCTGAGACGCGAAGGCTGAGTAGTGTGACAGAAGCGGGGAGATCTAAGCAAGATATTCAGTAAGGATGGAGGAGTGAATAGAGCCTGTTCGGATGTGTGAGGAACACACCGGGAGAAGCTTTATTGTATGTGCTTAGAATCTTGAATAGACAGACTTTGGCTGATGATGTCCTAAAATGGTTTCCATATTGGAGCAAAAGGCGAGGTAAGACCAGAGAGGGAACACAAGTGGCAGGGGTAAAATGAGTGATTGGACTGGAGATTGATGGTGTGGGCAGCCAGTGAAGTGAGATCAGAGAGACACAGAGGGTCGGAGGGCAGGGGAACCAAGACAGGAGATGGATGGAAGGTGGGAGTGGAAGACAAGACTAGAGAGGCACAGAGGGTGGAAATGGAGGAAGTTAGATGTGAGGTTGACAGGCTGGAGTGAAATTTCTTTAAGTTATAAACAGCACGTTTTGACATAGGAACACAAAGTTTTTATAGTGAATAATCTACCCCCTACTGTAACGTTTAAAAATATTATGTCACAGAGGAGTTATCTGACTTAAGGAACATATTCTAATTCTAAATAAGATCATTTATCACTCAAGGTGCCACAGAATGAATTGGCATTCACCTCTCCAGTCCATAATGAACACTGTAGCCAGGATTGTACACCTCAGCAACTCTACATCTCTGAATTCACCTCTAGATACTCACCCAACTGCTTACTACACTCTTCACTGACTTGCTCCTCAACTCTTCTCTCATTACCTCCTCCTAACCTTTCTGCTTTCAGAAGATCTCTTAAAACACACTTATTTAGAGATGCCTACCCTCATTCTGTTTAGCTACCAAATGCAATACCATATATCTCTTACCTGCTTATTTCTGATCTTGTCCACTTCTGCATGTAACTCTGTATGTTCTACGTATGTAATCAATGTTACTTCTTTGTATAAACATATTTATTTAACAGTACTGCGCAATATGTTGGTGCTCTAAAAATGCTAGAATTTCTAGAAAATTCTAGAATTAGTAAATGTTGGTTTTTAGGGCCCTAATGCCAGTTGAATTCATATTTGTGCACATTGTACCAGTACTATAGTCTATATAGTTCATGTAAATTCTGTAGATTTTTGTGTTTTTTTTTCATTATTATGAGCATTGGGAATAAAGATAGATAAAGATGAGTTGTTCTGCACTGCAGTTCTTCAGGCAATGGACATTCAAGGTACTATCTAAGATTTCTGACCATGCACTAACTCATGGGCTGCCATTGTCTGCTTATACTGTATATTTTAGTAAGGAAATCAATGTTTCAGAACGGATAGGATAACAGTATGCAAATAGATTTGGGATCACTAAAGAAATTCATTGAGACAGATAATACGTACATGTAAGGGTGTAGGTGAGCTGAACTGATAGGCCTCAGGTCAGTGGACATTAGCAAAGGGCTGCTAGTTACATACATTGTGTTGAAAAACGACAGGGTTATGTAATAAAATGCACTAAGTTTGCCCAGGAGCAATAACCCATAGCAACCAATCAGCAGGAAGCATTTATTGGTCACCTGTTTAAAAGTAATCATCTTATTGGTTGCTATTGGTTACTGCTCCTGGGCAAACTTAGTGCCTTTTAAGTCCATTAAGTTCATCCCCCTCCAAATGAAAACCCAGCATCCAGATACACATACCCTCACACAAACCATATATTCCCATAGCTATACTAACTGTAGAGTTTAGTATCACAATAGCCTTTGATATTATGTGATGCCCATTGCACCTAGTACAACCAGCTAATCTAGGTGCATGGTGATATGCTTTGTGGTTGGTGAGTTAATGCACATTTATGCAGTTTTGCACCTAGTGTTTTGCCCCACCTTATTACTGTAAGTTGCCCCATGTTAGTACTGTAAGTTCTGCTGTCATTTTTAAAGGGCTAGCTGTTTTGCATGCAACAAGAACATATTAGCTATGCCTGAATATTTTCCCTGTCCCTGCTTACTGTGCACACTGTTATTTTTACAGCACTAGCAGCACTAAATCTCTTCCAGTCTGTTAAATGCAGACTCAAAGGTCTCAATTGAACATTGCCGGCGACAGTTCCATATACCGTAGCTCATTTAAATTCGGTACATTTTTGTTTCATATAAAGACCTTAATTAACGTGAGCATCGGGAATGCTGGATAAAGATGAGTCATGCTGCACAGCAGCTCCACACTCAATGGACATTCCCTCTTATCCACATTCTAACACTTCTGACCATGCACTGACTCATGGGGATGCTATAGTTTGCTTCTGCTCAGTTTACTGCATAGTTTAACCAAAGAGATTTGTGGCAATGAGTGTACTTTTATGTTAAAGGCCACTTAGTGCAACCCCACAGGAGGGAAGCAAAGAGCAGAGAAATATAGTTGGCAGGACTGTTGCTAGGTGCACAAAGCCTGTTCTATATGCAGTGTGATCACTCCGCAGCCAGGTACCAGAATAAGCCTTTCCAGTTACCATGGTTTCTCTGCAGAAACTGCTCTCTTATAGAGGAAACAATTATCTTCAATTTTATATTCACTCCTTAAATCATATTAATCAACTTGAACAACAAAGGACATACTGATATGATAGTGCAGGTTATTTTGGCTTGAGAAAAAAGCAGAAATATTACACTTGGTTATTGGGGTATTTTTATGGGTGATTAATTACTCCTTTAAAGGCAGATTTTACAGATTTTAACTGTACTAGCCCCAAAGTTGACATTAAAAAAAAATATATATATACTGTATATATATTGTTGTGTTTGGTAGCCGAGGATGATGAGAGTATAACAGTGCTTTATTAGGAGGTTCATGCAGCCATTACATAACAGCAGTAAGTCTTATTTTCACTTTCAAGCTGTACAG
>CM044439.1:88692424-88703826 GCA_024363595.1 Xenopus borealis
TAATACATGAAGGGCATCTCGGAATTCAAAAATGCAAAAGACGGGCAAATCCTTACTTTGTCCCTCTATGTATGAGGCTATTGCTCAAGTGATAACAAGATGCACAATGTGCCAAACATTTGCTCCAGCAATTCCAAGCGAGCCCCTACTAAAGAAAAAAATGCCATGTGGTCCCTGGGATACAATTGGAGTTGATATATTCATGTTGAATGGAAAGGAGTATTTGGCAAAATTAGACACATACTCTAATTATCCAGAAGTTCGAAAATTAACAATTAGCACATCATTTGAGGTATGCAAAATACTTAAAACACACTTCTGCAGATATGGAATACCAAGAGAAGTAAGAACAGAAAATTGTTCTCAGTTTATAGGAAAATACTGTGTAAGATTCACAGAAGAGTTTGGATTTAAGCACGTCACTTCAAGCCCAGGATTCCTGCAGAGTAATTTCCCAGGAATTCTCTTCAGGAGAGAACCCTCTCCACTAGATCAGATATTGTAACTGACCCACCCATTCGTAATCTGGAGTCCAAGATAGCTTCCATTTCGAATTCCTCCACACCTTCAATAGAAATAGGAGCAGGAGAACTAGACTCTGTACCAGGGTAAACATTCTTGACCACAGGTTTCAATAAGGCTGCATGGAACACAGGATGAATTCTGTAAGTAGCAGGTAATTTGAGTTTGAAAGCAACCTCATTAATGTGTTGATTAATAGGAAAAGGACACAAACATTTCAGACCCAACTACTTAGAGGGACACGGAAGTTTAATGTGATGGGTAGAAAGCCAGACAAGGTAACCAACTTGGAATTCCGGATCCTTTCTCCTCTTGAGGTCTGCAAATATCTTTAAATTCTTTAGAGCTTGTTGAACCTTTTGGGAACTATTTAAAAAAAAAAAGTGAGACGTTCTTGCGCAGCTGCTACCTCAATCTCCTTGGGTAGATAAGGAAGAACTTGAGGGTGACAACCATAAGTAAAAAAAAAAGGAGTTTGCTTTGTAGAGGAATGAAGGGAATTATTATATGAAAATCCACTAATTCCTCCAATTTTCTTGAAGGAAGGAAGAAAAGCAACGAAGGAATTGTTCCAATGTTTGGTTGGTTCTCTCTGTCTGCCCATTTGACTGTGGATGGAACATTGTAGAAAATGCCAACCTAACGTTTAAAGCTTTACAAAGTGCCCTCCAAAACTTAGATGTGAATTGTACTCCACGACACAATTTCATCCGGAACTCCATGGAGTTGAAGATTCTCCTTAATCAATACATCAGTCATGGAAGAAACAGATGGAATTCCGGGAATGAAATGTGCCATTTTCGAAAGTCGAACAACTACAAACACTTTGTTATATCCTTGCGAGGGAGGAAGATCAACAATGAAATCAACAGAGATGGAACCCCAAAGTCTAGTAGGAACTGGGAAGTGACGAAGGAACCCTAAGGGTTTGACATGGGAATCTTTAAAATGAGCACATGTTTCACACAAGGACACAATTTTTACAATCCTTAGCTATTTGCGGCTAGAAAAAAAATCTCTTAGCAAGACCTAAAGTTTTGGGAAATCCCATGTGTCCTGCCAGAGGATGGTCATGGACCATTTGTAAAGTCTCTAATCGAAGAGATTCAGGAATAAAAATGTTATTATTCAAGAAATATAATCCAACGTGGACTTGAAGATCCTTAGGCAGCGAAGAAGAAGAAGCTTCCTTTACTTTGGAAATTAGCTCACTCTGTAATAAAAGAAACAATTCGGAGGTCGCAATAAAGTGTCAGAGGAAGTAGAATTTTCCTCATTTGTAAATAAAGTGAGAGGATGTCTGCTTTCTTAACCTTGCAACCAGGCCTATACGTATTGTGGAAATTAATAGGAGAGAAAAATAAAGCCCATCTTGCTTGTCTAGGTTTAATGCGTTTGGTGGCTCATCATAGATTCTCTCTGAAGAGGTAAGTTTCTTGGAAAAAAAGCCACAGGATGAAGGGAATTGTTATCACCAGTTCTTTGAGACAGGATTGCTCCAATGGCAGCATCAGAAGCATCCACCTCTAAAATGTATGGTTGCACCAGATTAGGATGTTTGAGAACAGAAGAGGAAAGAAATAGTTCTTTTAACTGATCAAAGACTACTTGTGCTTGTGATGACCACTGAAAATGTTTAGTGGAACTGGTAAGATCAGTAATGGATGAAATAATCTTCGAAAAATCTTGAATACAATTATTGTAAAAAGGGGGACAGGCCAGTCAAGTATAGTGGATACTTTCTTCTTGTCCATACAAACACCGTCGGGGGAAATGACAAAATCCAAAAATTCAATAGAGGACAAGTGAAACTGACATTTCTCCAACTTGGCAAATAATGAAGTTGTAAGAGGTTGAACACCTTTCTTAAATGGATTTGATGATCTTTTTCAGAAGAAGAAAAAACAAGGATATCATCCAGGTATACTATAACGAATTGATCTAAAAAATCTTGGAAAATGTAATTTACAAAATGCTGAAATATGACAGGGGTTGCATAATCCGAAAGGCATTACGAGATATTTGAAATGACCAAAACAGGGTCGAAAAGCTGTTTTCCACTCATCCTCTTCACGAATTTTCACCAGATTATAGGCTCCACATAAGTCAAGTTTAGAGAAAACTTTGGCACCTCTAAGATTTTGAAATAACTTAGGGATGAGGGCTAATGGATAACGGTTCTTTACTGTTAATTGATTCAAATTAATTCTCCACAAAGAAAATTTCAGCTCCTGTAGGTGAAGTGAAGGACAAATGAATCCCTTCCTTAAGTTTTCATCAATATAGCTGTAGGGATGTAAAAATTAGACACCCTCACATATTTCTAACCGGTACATTCCTAATAATATGGACGCCTAATGTGTCCTAATGGGGACCTTGTGCTTATGTAACCCCTGTAGTTCTCACAGTGTACACTAGATGGCACTGTGTAAAAGTATAAAGGTCATGGGAACCATGCGGTCAGTGCTGATTGCTTTAGCCCAACCTTGCAGGCTGGAAGGGAATGGGCATGATCCCTAGGCGCAAAGGCCCTAGTAAAGTACAGCTATGCTGTGTGCTCTGTACTTATGCCGTACAACTGTATAAGCATGCTCTTTACTCCAATGTGGTGATTGTTCTATTGCTCTGCTGTTCAATAAATGCTGTTTTGGTTAAGCATAAAGAATCACTGTTTGTGCGATTGCACCTGGTTACAGTCCAGCTATATCCTTCCTCCACCCCGTTGCGAGAAAGAGAGTTTCATTTGTGGTGTAATACCATTTGAAAGTAGCTATAACTGATTCCTGTCACAGCAGTTTACTATAGCGCTACATAGTCCTTCAAGACCTGTAGTTCCAGTTCAGATAGAGGATAAAAACGCTCAAATGGAATAGGAGCCCCAGGGAGTAGATCAATGAGGCAGTCATATATTCGATGGGGCAATAGTGTGTCAGCTCCTTTTTTGTCAAAAACTTCAATAAAGTCATGTAGCAATGTCAGAATGGATTGAAAATGAGGATCCTGAGAGAGCCAAAACAGACTTCAGACTTGAATTGCATAACCCCAGTGCTCCAATTTATTAATGATTGTGTGATCTTAACCACGGGTAACCCATAATTAAGGGGAAAAGGGGGGAAGACACCACATCAAAGGACAAAGTCTCTTAATGTAAAGAGCCAATTATAACAGAAAGTGGAACAGTTTCTAAACTCACTGGTCCAGAGGAAATTTGCGAGTCGTCTGCGGTTCTCACAAGGAAGGGTTGTGTTTTTGATTGGGTAGGAATGCCATGGTTCTTGACGAATTCCTCATCCACAAAACATCCACAAAACAGCCACAAGCTCCTGAGTCATTGACTACTTGTTTTCTAAGGAATACTCAAGACCACTATAGGGAAATAGGAACAATTTAAGGAAAACTGTACCCCGAAAATGAATACTCGAGCCCTTTTACATCTCTTGCCTTGAACCACCATTTTGTGATGGTCTGTGTGCTCCTTCAGAGATCACCTGACCAGAAATATTTAAACTCTAGGAGGCAGATTTACTAAATTTGTGTGAAGGATTGGAATTGAAACTCTAACTGTAACAGGAAGAAGTGTTGAAGCAAAAGACACAAGACGTTGAATGCTAGGATCCCAGGAGGCTGTCCTTATGATGATGATGAGACATGCTTACCCCCCTGGCCAAGTAGGACAGTCTTTTAGAAGATGTCCAAGAAGGCCACAATAGAGACACAAATTGTTTTGTCATCTACGGGTTCTCTTTTGATGGGAGGTGGCAGTTGTAATGAACCTGATTTACATGGGTTCTGGGTGACTTGTAGTTGTAGAGGCTACAGGAGCAGATGGAGAGAGAGGTGCTTTGGGCATAACCCAGGATGTTCCGAGAGAAGGTGTTGCAGCCCTTTCAGCATATCTTTCTCTTTAACGATGGTCAATTTGAATAATCAAATCGTTAATTTCATTATCCAATGTTTGAGGAGCTCCTACCCGGGCTACTTCATCTTTAAGAGTGTGAATCAGGCAAATGTGAAACTGATGCTTAAGAGCTTTGTCATTCCACTTGGTATCAGTGGCAAAAGTACAAAATTCGTTAAAAAATTCTTCCACCCAGCTGGAGAGATCTGATCATAGTTTCAGCTATATCGGATCTCTTGGGATCATCATAAATCTGTGCCATAGCAGAAAACTATGAGCCCAAGTCTTGGGTTCTCCGGGTAGTAGAGAAATCACCACCCCAACCTTGATTTTTTCATTCGCATAAGACTTTCCACAGAAAAACATTCCAGAAGTGGCATTTTTGGTTCAGGTGCTGATGATGAGGATGTAGATGCCATTGCTGAAGTGGTGGAAGGAATTGAGGGCCCAGGAGGAGGAATAACAGAGTCATTCATATTTTGTACTTGAGCCTGTAAAAGGGCCGCCATTAGAAATCACGGGGCCCCGCACAATAACATTTTTGGGGCTCCCTTGGCCCCATCCACCCTAGCCACCCAAGCCCCGCCCCTAATCCCCGCCCACTCCACATCAAAGTTAAAAGACCACACAGACATCAGCGCTAAAACGTAACCCCCGCAAAGTTCCCTTATAAGTTAAAAAAAAATTGGCGCCAGGGCCCCCCCTTAAAAAATCATTGGTGCCAGGGCCCCTCATACAAGTAAAAAAAAAATTGGGGATCAAAAAAATTATTTTTTTTAAAAAAAACATTGGTGCTAGGGCCCCCGATAAAAGGTTCTTTTTTTAAAAATTGGTGGTCAGGGCCCCCAACAAGTTAAAAAAATGGTGACCTGGGCCCCCCTATAAGTTAAAAACCAGGGTCCCCTTACAAGTTAAAAAAAATTGGGGCCCCCATAAAATATTTTTAAAAAAAATTGGTGTCAGGGGCCTATAGACTATTAAAATAAAAAATTAGTGGCCAGGGGATTAAAAAAAACCAAAACAACCCACATTGGTGTCAGTAGAATTGAACTTGTGGCTTCAGGACAAGCTGTTTTCGTGAATTCAGGTATTTTCGCTGCTTCAGGACTTCAGTGTTGGCTCCTTTCGTGACTTCGGGTATTTTCGCTGCTTCAGGACTTCTCATATGTTCGGCACTTCCGCATTCTGCCGCAGGACTTCGGAGTGCAAGCTTCTGTGCTCGTAAGGGGGGCCCGGCTCTTTGAAAATTGCGGTGCTGCTGGGCTCCCCTTCAGCCCTGGGACACTTGTCCCCACTGTCCCCAACTGATGGCGGGCCTGGCCTGTAATTGTTGATAGCCTCCCTGTAAATTCCGAACAGCTTGAGCGAGGTCAACTAACTGTTGAGCAATGATATCCAAGGGGGAAGGGGCTGGATCCTCAGACTCCATAGTGAGGTGATACTGTCAATATAGCGGTGAGTCCGAAGATATTAACCTCCCTCACGCTTCCCACTGAGCAGCGCTGCTGAGATGTGACAGAGCAATCCCAGCTAGGAATAGCAGGAGTGCCAGTTAGCTCACAGGGTGCAGTAGATGAAATTAGGACTAGGCACTGAACTGCAAGTGAAGAATCAAGGTCAGGACACAAGCCAGGTCATACACAGGAGAATCAGAAGCCAGATGTCAATCCAACAGGGAAAACCACAAGAATAATCAGAAGCAAGCCAGAAGTTGTAATCAGATGAATTTGAATCTCAATAATGCTTAATCTCACCTCTCAATGAGCCTAGTCTCTTTAAGCCTGCGCATGTCACAATGTGTGTGTGTGTCGGAATGTGAACGTGCATTGGACGTGTGCGTTGGAATGTGCACGTTCGTTGGACGCATGCCTCAATGCGCCCGTTCGGAATGCCAGCGCCAGATCATGCTCACATAAACGTGCGTGCCGAGCTGCTCTTCTGAATCCTGACAACAGTACATTCAACAGAAACAAAACATGCGTGAGAGACAAAAGAAAAATTACGACAAAAGTACAAAAATATTTCTACATATTTACACACTGGAGATGAGGTCAGAATTTGGAATTAATCTGCCTAGCATGAAAAAGCACAAGCCCTACGCCTAGTCTCAATTCTTATAACAAGTGATGGAAACATTTTACGGCAAATAGAAGGCATTTATATAAAATCCCGAAAATACCAAGTGTGACTCATGCTAACGGCCGGCATTGTAATCAGTCAGCGGAGCCACAGGACCAGGATTTGATTCACATAGAGCAGCTTTTACTAGTGGATGCTAACTGGCCAGAGGACAATTAAGGAAAATATTCCACTGGAAATAGGCAGGTGTCAGTAGGGACAACCAGATGGACACATCAGAATCTTTTGTGAGAAATACTGCATCCATCCAAGGAACAAGAAACTCAGATCATGCCACAGTTACTACACAAAATACAACTATAACCAGGCACAAACACTTACTCATGGTGTGCAAACACGTTATGGCTGAGTTATCAAAAAACCATCAAGACTAGTTGAACAGTGTTAAAGTGACACGGCCAGTTGTTTCAGTGTTGGACTGGCCCACCAGAATACCAAGAAAACTCCCGGTGGGCCAAGGTGTCAGTGCTGCTAAACTTTTGGCCTATTTCATGGCTATTCCCTATTTCTATGAGAACAAAGAGGCTAAATAGATGGAATAATTGATTATAGTATGTAAAGAAAACAAACTAGGACAATAGAGGATGATTGAGGAGATGAATATTAGTGCTGAGAGTGGCCCCCTGGTCTAAGGTATTATGGTGGGCCCCTGGTGTCCCAGTCCGACACTGAGTTTTTTCCAGTCATATAATTATACCAAGTCATTGTTAAAGTGACACAGTCAGTTGTTTCCAGTAATGTAATTATACTAAGTCATCTGTACTAAGTTACAACTATTAATATTTGTTGTTATTAGCACCGTTGATATTAAAATGTTAAAAATGGAAGGATGTGTTGATAATGTTGATGTTAATGAAGTTTGTCATATAAAAAGAAGTACATAGGTGGGGCCAGCTCCAGAAGGAGAGGAGACTGAGCAGTACAGTCAGAGAGCCATGCTTCTTTCATGCACTGTATTTTAATAAATACATTGCTGTTGCAAAACAAAGAATCCCATTATTAAGGAGTACAACACTAGAGGTAAAGGAACAGTTCAATGTAAAAATTGGGTAAAAAGATAGGCTGTGCAAAAAAAAAATGTTTATAATATAGTCAGTTAGGCAAAAATTTATTGTACAAAGGCTGGAGTGATTGGATGTCTAACAAAACAGAACACTACTTCCTGCTTTTCAGCTTTTTAATTAGTTAGTCAGTGACTATAAGGGGGCCTTCATGAGACATAACTGTTCAGTGAGTTTGCAATTGATCCTTAGCAATCAGCTCAGATTCAAAATCAACAGTTTTGACCCATGTGCAGAACCTGGCCAGCTGCACTGCTGGCCAGCTGCACTGCTGACTTGGTGTGTGCATTTGCAAATGGATACAGGTCAGCAAGTAAAGCCAGCACACAAAGCAGATGCAACCCGGGGTAAGACCCCTAGTGTGTTTATTGCGTCACAACGTTTCACCTGAGGACGCAATAAACACACCAGGGGTCTTACCCCGGGTTGCATCTGCTTTGTGTGCTGGTTTTACTTGCTGTATCTACGGTTTCTGGGGAGGGCCGTCTCCCTAAGAGCATCTTAGCACCAAGTGGTATTGGAAAGAAGGGCCTGAGTGTGCACGTGAATTTCTCTGCATTCGCAAATGGACACAGGTGCACATGCAAGAACGGATGCTGATGTGCACATGCGCGAACTGCCAGTGGTGTGCATTCTCAAATGGATTCGCCGTCGCGAACCGCCAAAGAGCCAACAGTCCAGAGGAGAGAAGGAACCGGACTAGGGGTAGGCAGGCGGCAGAGAAGGTACGTGCATTGTGCCCCCTCAGATTTGCACCCTAGGCACATGCCTACCCTGCCTACTCCTAGTTCTGGCCCTGCCCATGTGGCCCCCCTCAAGTCACTGTTTATTGCCTGGTAACAATCAGTGGAAACCAAGAGAGCTGAAAAGCAGAAAGTAGTGTTCTGGCTATTATGTTAGACGCATAGTCACTCCAGTTTTTATTTTTATACTGAACAATTCCTTTAAAGGTCCCTCTAGGGCAGCTCAGCTTTACTGGGGCCTTGTTGAACCCAGGCTCCATGAAACACATCCAGCTGGGTTAGCAACTGAAGGCCAAAGAGATCCACCCCTTGCCAAACACTTTGATAAAGTCCGGCAGTAAGCCATCACAAGTCTATGGGCAATAATAGAAATATGCAAATTAAATAACTAGATACATGGGCATCAATCAAATCAAATCAAAGGACTTGCTATACATATGGGTCCCTACATATATATTTATATATTATACACACACACACTTATATTTGATTCATACTAGATCTTAGATTTGAAATGTAGGAGCATTATAAAAGGATATGAAAGGTAAAGGGATACATATTGTCTCAGTTAATCCAGAATTGAATGCTAGGTCAGTGGCAGGTATGAAGTACAGGGTTCTGTGAATCACAATCAGGGCCAGATTTACATAGTGGGCGCCCTTGGCCCATTGTCATTTGTCGCCCCTGTCCCCTCGCTTTTAGTTCAAATTTTCATCATCCGGACAGTGGCACAGGGGAAGTTTTAGTTTCTGAACCAATGTGGGTGCGGGCAGCATGCCGTCCCCCAAAAGTCCTGCCGCCCTAGGCCCGGGCCTAGGTGGCCTCTCCACAAATCCAGGCTGATCACAATTAAATAGTGCTTTGAGCATTTAGTTTCAGTACTTCCTTTGTACCAACACTTTATTTATGACATTTTTGAGAAAGTAGGTTTTCCCTTAGCACTTTTTAAAGATGTTTTTAATTGGTGCGCAAATTGACACTTTTCATTAAAGTTACTTGAGTCAGAGCCACTCATTGCACTTGTACTGCACACCAACAGTCTGTCCAGATTAGCTGGAACACAGTGCCCCAGTTGATGCTGTGAAAGCTTGGATAACCCCTACTCTAAGGTTATTAGATGAATAAGTATCCTGCTAGGCACATAACTGATTATACTATTTTGACATAATATATTGATTCACTACTGCATTTCATTTTGATGATTCTCACACTCAAGCTTTTGGTGTCAAAATGTCATTAAAATTAAATCTGTGAGTGATTGTCTAGGTAAGTTGCTGAAGAAACTTAGTAACTGGCAAGGCATTCCAAGGAACGATGTGTGGGGAGACAATCTCTATTAAAACAACATCTTTATTGATTCCATTTAAAATACATCCAAATAAGCAGGCAGGAGAACCAAGCTTGACGCGTTTCGTGACTCAAAGGTCACTTCATCAGAAGCTAGGTAAGTTGCTGGCAGGGATTTATGTGTTGGATGTGTCTTGTATGTGTTTGTAAGTTTGAAATATATTCTTTGGGGAGCTAGTGATACAAATAGGAATTTTTAACGAAAACGTCCACATAAGAGATATTGTTGCTATGTGTTTCATACAAAGAGGGAGACTTGGCCAATGTTAATGGTATTCTTAAGAGAGACCACCCTAATAGGGTTGTTTTGGTAAATAAATTCTGCTCTGCTGATGAGCTCCAAAAGAGAACGAAACTCATCTGTAGGTTTGTAGAAATCAGGCCATCCTGCTATTCTTATAAAACACGTAATGAGTAAGCATTATATGAGTGCCATGCTTTAACAATGGAAATTTTTGTTAAAGCAAAACTGGCATACTTCCAAGGAATGCTGTTTAGCCTACAGAGAAGTGTATTTATAGTCTAAAATGAACAGCAAGCCCCTGAATATTATAACAAAGCCCAACCAAAAAATATCCAAACATTCATCTCTTGATCTAATGCTGTATCTGAAACAAGATATATATGTAAGGCAAAACACTAAAATGCCCAATTACTTGATATCTAAGGACAACTGACCAGATAAAATGGTGAGCTGCCAACGCAGATTACTTCAAGGTGAAATTGTATGACGTATTGGCCCTCAGGCTAGTGGGTCAGAGGAATGGAGGAATGGCACTGGCATCTCCATGATTTATATTGAAACATCTTATTTATCCCTGATAATAACAAGATGGTCTGTTTTTTTGTTTTGTTCAATTAAAAATAATTATTTTGGTTTTCAAAACACAAAAGTTAATTGTCAGAAATGTACAAAATATCTGTGGGAGTCCACTTGGTACTGTTGTTTTAAGTTCTCCCCTATAATAGACCCATTTAATTTACTGCTGGAAAGCTTGTTACAACATAGTTTCTCAAACCAGGGCATTTCCCTCAGCAACAGCACGTGATCTGGAAGTTGTGTGGTTGTATCAGGTCATTAGAAACAATGCTGGATTTACAATAGCTCAATTTAGTTGGACTAATTCTAAGCAATTTTTTAATTTGTATTCTTATTCTGATGATATGCAGCCAGGAATTGAAATTTCTGTCTAGTTGTCAGGGTCACTGATCCCAGCCAGCAACCAACATACAGATGAAGTGGGAGATATCCATTTTATTAATGTTCTTCATAGTTATGTTTTGCTGTTGCTTATTGGATGTTGCTGGATGTCTATTCATCTTCCATTCTAAATTTAAGTGGTTCATTGCTATGTTAATGAAGCAGAATCTATCAGTTAGTAGTACTAAATTCCAATCCTGAAACCTGCAGAACAATTCATATAAATAATTAAAAACAAAGTACCCCAATCTGATTGCTTCCAATAGTAATTTATGGGAAATGTGGTGATTAAATGGGTAGTTCACCTTTAAGTTAATTTTTAGTATGTTATACAATGTCCAGTTCCAATTGGTCTTCATTTTTTCTTTATTATAGTTAGAGAGAGCAATGACCCCCATTTGAAAGCTGGAAAGAGTCAGAAGAAGAAGGCTAATAATTCACTAACAACTTCATTTGGTCTCTCTCAGTGGACCAACTCACCTACTCACATC
>CM044439.1:88719359-88733059 GCA_024363595.1 Xenopus borealis
AAACTGCACTGCATACTCCAGATGAGGCCTTACTAGGGATCTATAAATAGGTATAATTACCCTTGAGTTTATGCCCTTTTTTTATGCAGGACAGAACCCTATTGGCTTTAGTACCTACAGAATGACACTGCCCAGAATTAGACAACTTGTTATCTACAGTATAAAAACCCCAAAACTCCCAACACACTGCCATTTAGTGTATAACTTGCATTGATATTATTTTTGCCAAAGTGCATAACCTTGCATTTATCAACATTGAACCTCATTTTCCAGTTTGCTGCCCAGTTTCCCAACTTAGACAAATCACTCTGCAAAGTTGCAGCATCCTGCATGGAACCTATAGTTCTGCACAATTTAGTATCATTTGCAAAAGTAGAAACCGTACTTTCGATGCCCACATCCAGGTAATTAATAAACAAGTTGAATAGCAAGGGACCCAGTACAGAGCCCTGCGGTACCCCACTAACAACACTGGTCCAATTAGAAAATGTTCCATTTACCACCACTCTTTGTAGTCTATATTTTAGCCATTTCTCTATCCAGTTATAAATACTATGTTCCAGGCCAACATTCCTTAATTTTACCAGTAACCTTCTGTGTGGCACTGTATGAATGCTTTAGCGAAGTCTAAGTAAATCACATCCACAGCCATCCCAGAATCAAGGTCCCTGCTTACCTTCTGAAATTAAGTTAGTCTGGCAAGATCTATTACGCATAAAACCATGCATTTTGTAAGAAATTCTCAGATCTGCCAAACTTCTGTGTTAGCTGCTGTTCAGTAGTGCTGCCACCTTCTGGAAGTTAGTGTGTGCCCTTCATTTGCATAATGACATCATCAGCAGGGGATAAGATAGGGAAATTTCGTGATACTTCTAGTGTTGGAGATTACTAAAGCTAGGCATTCTGGGTAGAATACTTGGGGCAGGCAGTGCTACAATCTGAGCATGCTCGTGCACTCATTTGCATGTTGCAGTCACAGTATGGACTCACTCAGTGAAAGAACCCATTTAATAAAGTATGGGAGTTTTGTTTTTTTTCTAAATGCCATTTTCCCCCCAAAAAATTGTATATTTAGCTTGTTTAGGTTGTACTGGTTAGATTGTTAATATTTGTTTGATTGTGGCTGTGATTGGTGCCCTTTAAATAGAGACAGTAAGTCAGTCAAGTAGAGAGCAAGCTGTATCCAGGAATTGAAACTTCATATAATGCTCATCACCAGTAGTAGAAAAAGCAAAAAAAACTATTGCACACTTTCCTACTTTTATTGCATTACATATAACCTAAGCACTTCTTGAATATTTCTCATCTGGCTACATCGTTACAACGTGAAGTGAGACTATGCACACCTTGTATAGATATCCTCCATTTTAACTATAACGTTAACTAATATTTTCATTTTTTTGGTTCATATATTCTCCCCGTCTGGTTGGATTTCCTTCTGGTGTATTGTCTTTGTAAAGAAACTTCATAAACAAAGCTTAATAATGTAGTAAAATAATAATTTGTTTTCTGTAACCATATAACACCTTTCCAAGACAAGTTGGACTGATTGACGGATCACTGTAGCCCTGTCAGCCAGTCATAATGTTTCCAAAAATACAATAAGGGAAACTATGGTGGTCTGTTCCATTTACACTCAAGGCTTCCTTTCAGCTGGCTGATAACACAATTCCTCTTTAAACTAATGCAGCGCTTTGTCCAATCTGCCTGGGAAGTCTTGAGTTTGTTTGTTTGTTTGTTTTTGAAGTATCCCTTTGATCTTTGTTTTCTCTCCATTGTTGACCTCACTCCCTCAACAAATCTTTGCATTCTAAAAAGAATCCCACAATTTACTTTATCCCTTTTCTTCTTGAACTACAATTCTTTAGTTTTTTTGCACACTTAAAAAAATTTTTGTGCTTATTTACATGTGTAAATGTGTAAATTGCCAAAGACAATCCTTTTCAGAGCATTTGAAATCAGGCTTTGTCAGAAGTCTTTGTACAGATAATGTATTACTATCGTGGGCAGAGGAGAAATTCAGATTAAGTGATAAGTATCCGGCCATTCCCCCAATTGATTAGGGTAAACTTGCTGTACATTTTTGTCATCACAATAAAGTCCCCTTTAGCCCTAGCATTATGTAAATTTCTGTCACTGTGCCAGAGTATATGTTCAGATTCGTCCGTTACAGAGCATCAACTTTGGTTGGTATGCATTGTTTTTTTAAGCTGATATTAATTTTCCAATTTTTAGAAATTAAATAAGCAGCCAGCCCAGGCCATTTTGTCTGGTTATGTTCTTTCAGAAAGAGCCAGCACTCAGGCTATTGTTTCTCCTACTCAATGTAATTGGAATGGAAGGAGTAGCAGTGGAACTTGGATTTTTGCTATTGAGTACTATTCCCATATCTACCAGGAAGCTGCTATCTTGCATCTGGAAGCTGCTATCTGGTAATACTTCCATTGTTCTGCTGATGGGCTGCTGCTCATTCCGACTTGCAGTGCAGCATTAAAGAGTGATTACATTTTATAAGAACACAAGTCACATGTCTGAGGGCATCTGAGAAACTGGCATGTCCCATTTCAAATTTAAATATTAAAAAAATGTGTTTACTTATTTGAAAAATATATTTTTGTGCAGATGTCTGCTGGAGCAAAACAATTAACTGATGCATTTTGGAAAACAAAATGCTTTTTATTTGGCTTGCAAATACTGTAGCACACCGACTTTTGTAAATGACTTTACCATCTATCCCTGCTCAATACTAATCATAGGCTTCATGCATTCATGTATTAAATGTCACTCCCATTATCTCTTTACAAATTGCAGCTACATCTAAAATGATTGGAACATATTTATTCCCAGTGTTATGGAAACAGAGATGCTGAGCAGATCTTTCTTGCTGACATTATCTCTAATATCCAGATTTACAAATTATCAAGTGGAGGTTGAAAATATGCCTTTAATGTAAGTTCCTGCAGCAGTAGAAATACTACATCTAGCACTTTTAGACGTGGCATGACTATGAAAGAGCAGTTTCCAAAATGCATTACATAAAATATGGTACCTGTTGTAAGCATGGGATTTCTTATTCAGTAACCTGATATCCAGAAAGATGGTTAGTCCATCTCCCATAAAGTCAAGTTAAAGGAAATGATTTTTAGAATTCTTTTTACTTCCCTTTTTTTCTCTGTAGTTATAAAACAGGACTTTCATCTTTCAAATGAACTCACAACTCGAATGGTGTCTTATTTAAGAAGAAACTCAAATGGAAAAAAACTCAAATTAATCAAGGCAAAAAAAAAAATTTGATAAAACCCTCAAACATCTTGAAGGCTATTAACATCTTCACATGACCTCTTCCATTGACTCGCACATGACCTTGACAGATTTTAGATGGTGTATGTTCGGATTCAAACTATTTACAGAGTCTGGGGTATAATGAATTCTTTCATTTTTTAACCCGAAAATTTAAGTTTTGACCAAAAAAAAAAAATAACCTCAAACTCGAATTTTCATAGAAAACACAACTCAAACCTTAGGGCTGGTTCATGTTTTAGTATGTTATAGAATGGCCAATGGCAAATGGCTTAATTTTTTTTGATAGTTTTCTAATTATTTGCCTTCTTCTTCTTCTGACTCTTTCAAGCTTTCAAATGGGGGTCACTGATCCCATCTAAAAAAAACAAATGATCTATAAGGCTACACATGTATTGTTATTTCTAAATTTTATTACTCCTCTTTCTATTTAACCCACCTACTATTCACATTCCAGTCTCTTATTCAAGCAATGCATTAATAATTTGGACCCTAGCAACCAGATGGCTGAAATTGCTGCTGAATAAAAATCTAAATAACTCAAAAACCAATTGTCATTCTCTACATTATACTAAAAGTTAACTGGTGAATTACCGCATTACTAAATAACCCCTTAATGTTTGAACGATTTTTTAATAAAGATATGTCCAAGTATTCTTTATACTAGCCACTGGAAAATAATCACTGTGGTAGTCCTGGGGCATGGATTGATGCCAGGAATGCCCAGGTGCCCCCATCGTCCACCCCTCCTGTATGTAGCTCTTATCAGAGATTAAATTCTAGATCACTCTAGAGCCCACAACTGACTGGTCAAACTGCTTATCTATACTGGAGAGTTATGCTCAGAAACTCCAGGTCTTGTTTGCACCTAGTAATATTAAGATTTATAGGATACTGGCCACCTTAAATTGAATTTCCTGACAGTAAGCATCAAGCCAAAATGGTCCTTGAGTTAAATTGATACAGGGTGACTAAGCCTAAATGTGATTTGTTGTCTTGTGCCCTTTGTCTCTTTGCATCAATGTCTCTGCTTCTGGTCTCTGATTAATTGAAAAAGTCCTTTTGGTAACTCCATTTTCTGCATAGTTTAACAATTTATAAAAAACATTTAGAAAGCAAAGAATAGAAAGGTGTCTGACAAAAGATGAAAGAAAAAAGATGACTGACCGTGCCGGTAATGTGCATTCGTAGTATTGAATTATCTTGCATCTACATTGTAGTTGAGTGTGTGATCAATAGAATTCTCTTTGGTGAATTGTTTTGGATGTGTAATTATTTTTTTTTTTTTTTTGTCAACTTCTAAGGAAAACTAGGTGGCACAGTGGAAAAGGTTTACGGTTTAGTTAAGTGTCCCTTTAAAGGAGACATAAACCTTCCATAACTGGGTTGCAAGCTGATGGTACTAGACTACCATCTTAGTAAAATATTATGAAGGGTTAAAACTAGCTGGGAGCTGTAGTCTAGCAATATCAGGGCAAACAGCCCAACTGATGTAAGTGTCCTCCGATGGGAATTCAACCTCCTATGTGTACTCCTAGCTTCCAGTTCTTCGTTCCTGCTGTTATTATTATTGGATGTTTGATACACAAAATCCGCACAGTAATCGCACATCGACTGCTGTTGTACTGAAGGAATGATCCTAACTGGAAAATCCTTTTAAATCTATCATTGAAAGCCTGCATTAGAGCAATAAAGGTACAAATTGGAGAGTTTTAGAGAAAGGTTACAAGATCCACCTTTCAATGTTGCTTGCCAGGGAAGTACTGTTTACTTAGTGGATTTATAGAATATTATAATGGGATTACATTGCCCTGAGTTAACTCATCTAGTTTTTCCACTGTCAACACATTATTTATTAATAGCCATTAGTAATATAGTTGTATTATTTAGTACAATTAGTAGAGTCAACTTTTGTTTGTAAAAAATGGCTTTTCTGTTAACCTATAATAGCAACAAAGGTTCTGATTTTTTTTTTAGGGCCAGGTCCTTTAATAACACAGTCGCTTGACAAAAGATTTATGGTATATTATTCTTTATTTGATATTGCATTAGTGTGAAATGCAGCAGACAGTAGAGGAAATCTCAAGAATTTTTCAGTACTATTTATTGATTGCTGGTTATTGGCCTCATTAATTTCTCTTGGCCTTACTGACCAATTACATGAGGAAATTGCACTCATCAGCAGAATGCCAGGTATGGTACTTCAGGATGGCTGTACAAAGACATTCTTGGACTTTCTTCTTTGGGATATCTATTACAGATAGAAAAAGCTGGAATTCTTCTGCCAGATGGATTATGTGGTTGCCATGGAAACAGGCTAACACCATAAATGAGGCCCCAGCTGAGGTCTCTGTTTGGCATAAATGGTTCATTGGAACTTCTCTTTAACCTTTCTGTTTAGACAAAACCCTCCGTGCCAAATGGATGGATGGAATTTCTATTTTATTCAATAGTGGTAGTGAAGCATTGCAACTCTGCTATAAAAATAGTCCTTATATTTAGACTGGTTGAATATTTTTCTCCTATAAAAATGGGGTGGTTTCATATTGGCATAAAAGAGAAATTCAATGCAGCTATAATCCGTGTGAATCTGTAACTATGTTACTATTTACTTTTATATTCACCTTGATGCCTTTAGTAACGAATTAGGCAGTGCTACATTTATTGTTAGAATGTCTTCAATATATTATATTATTTAGGGATGAATAGGATGATTATATTATGTAAAGGATTCAGAATGTCATTTAAATATTATATATAATTTTTCAGACTTAGCAATTCTTTGTGGCTTTACATTGTTTTTCTCAGAGGTATGATCTTAGATGAGCTAGGTTAGTATTGTTAGGGCCCAACTGACAACCTAACCGGTTTAAAAAAAAAAAAAAAAAAAAAACCCTATCAGGTAAGGACAGCCCAGGTAGTTAAAATATATCGGATCAGCCTGTGAAGTCGTCAAACAAGTCGATGCAATTTAAATCAAAATTAAAGTCAAAGTAGACCAGTTTATCTTTCATATCAGTAAGTTGACATAAAGCAAGATGGAAATAATAATACTTTTTTAATATTCCCATTAAACAAATACAGTGCAAGATAATAAAAAAAAGAGTAGCAGCTCTTATATAAGAAAGGAGTATACAGTCGGGAAATAATACTGAATAAGCCAGCTCCTGAACAGAGGCCACTTTCTTATACTGAAGACGTTTGTTCAAAAGTTGTAAGTGTAGTCTTTGCCTGAAGCATGTTATTAACCTAATATTCCCATGTTCACACATGAATTCACACAAAATTATTTGGCCTTTTGATCCTGAAGTTCATTGGATAATGGCTGGTTTGTGGAATTAAAGGGATCGAATTTCATCTGGCGATGTGCCAGCGCCTGATACATGGACAGATAAGAACGTGAACGAGAACTGCAGCTTTTCTTTATTTCTGGTGTTCTGATCCGCTGGGCTGCCAGCCCAAAATAAATGAACAATGCAGAATTAAGGATATTTACAAAGCTATTGTATCTCCTGTGCATCCCCAGTGTTTTTGAACAAATGTGGGTGTGGTTGGGCAGCATGCCGCCCCCCTAAAGTCTTGCTGCCCTAGGCCTGGGCCTAGGTGGCCTCTCCACAAATCCGGGCCTGTGGTCACTATTTTGGAAAGTGTCTGTGACCCTCACATGCTCAGTGGGCTCTGAGCAGCTGTTGAGAAGCTAAGCTTAGGGGTCGTCACAAATTATCAAGTAGAAAATTAAGGTGCCCTGTAATATCAGCTGGTGCTACAGGACTGATTATTAAATTCTGATGCTAGTTGCAATGGTTTCTAAGCTATCATGTAGTCATTATCTGTATCAATTACTAATCAGCCTTGTATTGTGACATTTATATGCTATGTGTACTGTATATTGTGAGTGGGTCCCTAAGCTCAGTAAGTGACAACAGCGCAGAGCATGTGCAGTTCATCAGCAGAAAAGAACATGAGGAGCTACTGGGACATCTTTGGGGGCACAGATTTTCCCTGCTAAAGGGCTGTGGTTGCGTTGGGCTGGTACAGAAACACAAAACATAATGTACAACATTTATACCCTACTTCTTTGGTTGAGCTTTAGTTTTCCTTTAAAAACAAAACATTGTATCACTTCCAAAGCTCTAGAATTTAAACCACATCATTTGGTTATTCTAAATCAAATTCAAAATTAAACTGCGTAAAACAAAATCAATTGAACAACTTCTATAGTAATTGAACCTACATATAGCTGTTGAATAGCTATTAAATACAACTACAAAATCAACTAAATATTTTTCTTAGAAACAGAATTAATTCTGCCTTACCCTCCTTCATAGAAGCTCTTAATATTAAAAAAAAATAATAAAAGCATTGAAAATAATCAAATATGATTTAAGTTATTTGGAGTCAGTCGCTGGTACATTTTTGACGACTGATGAAGATTCCTTCCAACTCCACAGCTCTATACTGTAGCTCAACTACAGTACATGGATGGTCACAGCAAATAAGTAATATCTAATTTTCTTTATTTTTGCTTATGATTTGTTTGCTCTGTGACTGCCCCTTACAATTCTGACCTTATCAATTGCTACCCTGTGTAGCAAAAGTAAAAAGTGAAAAGAACAGCCTGGTGATAAATGATGCACAAATCCATCAAGTAGAAAGTGAAAATGTGGTTGTAAGGCCACTCTGCATTGAGGAGCTCTGGTTCCTTAAGCATGTTGCAACTGCCACTAAATTGCATGAACTGCACAATTACACCCTTCTTGAGGACACATGCACTGGAAGTAACACTATTCGTATGCATATTCGGTACAAAAAAATTGACTGGACTCCCACAGGTACACTAAAATCTGGGAAACTACCACATCAGGGTAAACATGATGGCTATTTGCATACATGATTGCACCTTTTACATTCAACTGGCATTCATACATGAACCTTTTAATGTCCTGAACAATTGTTTAATATTGCATTTACAATTCTGAGAATAGAATGAATTTAAAAGTGACCTTTGGTGCTGCAAAAACTTCTCCAAAAACCTTACTAGCACCACCTTATTATTTAATAACAGATGGCAGCACTCAGCTTTTTCAGCTGTTGGATGTCAGCCAGTACCCATTTGTTGATGGGCAGCAGCTCTACAAACCTGACAGGGAATTGCAGTTTATCCTATCTTGTATTAAGATAAAGCTTTGATTGGCTACCCACATGCTACTGTGCTTAGGACATGAAAATCACTCATTTATAAAACAAAAACCAAAGAGAATGTATGGGGATGAATATCGAATGAAAATCTGAAAGGTTGACTTTATAGTGAACCTTGATCAGTGCAGGAAGCTTTCAGAGAAGGATGAACATTTAAAACATATTTTGGTATAAAAAATGGCTAGTTTTCACACATAGATATAGATATTTCTTAATTAAACCAATAAGAAAAAAATGTGCTGCACTATTGTTCAGATTGTTCAAGCCCTTTTCATTGTGCTGGTGTTGAAAGCGGATGTATTATATCTGTTTAAACTAAGGATTAAAAAAGTACTTAGGAGAGCACTTCTGGCACATTTCATTGATTATTTATAAAGTTTTACCAATAGCTGTGTCAAAGCCACTTTTCTTGCTTCTCAGTGGCAGCTGTTTCCAGTCACTGCCATTCACAGAGAAGTTTCGTACGTAACCCATAATGATGACCCTAACACTAAAATAATTTTCTTTACAAAGTTTGACTTGGTACAGTGCAGGTTTTGTGTTAGAATTTAAATGCTTTGTAACTCAAAAGATAACACATTTTCCACTTTAGGGGAAGGACTGTTATTTTCACTGTAGACCTCACAGTTTGTTAGACAGGTGTCCCGTAAACTGGTTTGTGCTAATGAATTTCCCAGCCTGCAAACTCCAGGCTTCTCTGGTGATGAAAATAGGTACATGCTAAGAAGGGAATGTGATGGAGACATCCAACTGAGTGATATTTATAATGGCTTGTAGGAGGGAAGATTCTGGGATCCGTTAAAGTAGTGTGACTATATACAAATAAGTTATTTAGTTGGCGTAACAAGGCAGGTATAATAAAGATTCAGCATCAAGGCTATTATTTGAGTTTTATAGTGGAGAGCTGGTGGTAGCTCCAGGGTTTCCCGCAGCAGCCAGCATCAATACATATAGTGATATTGCAACTATAGAATTGGGGCAGATGTCATTTTGCTTCCAAGTGCCAGATATGATGCCATACAGACTTGAAAAATTTCCAGTGCAAGTGTAATGGGTTATCTCAAAACGCAAGCACAATTGCACACATTTTGATGCATTTGACACCCCCTGAATTATGCTGGCATTATGGGAGGTTCAATCAATTTTCACTTTGACTTTGGTTTAAAATAACCAAAGGATGTTGATTATATTTTTGAGCTTTGGCAGGGATAGAATGCCTTGTATGTTGTGTACTTCACATGGAAAATACATTAGTATATTACAGGAATAGTAATCCCCAAAATACTGTTAGCATTCACTAGTAAAAGCTATGTGTTTGCACAGGTTACATAACAAATAACAGATAAAACATAATTGTATTGGACAGGCCTTATCTGTTATGCTATGTAACCTGTGCCTTTTCTCCTTTTTTCAAGCTTGAATGGCTGCCCCCATGGCTACACAGCAGCTTGTTTATACCTTTATCCTATAGTAGAACATACTGCTGTTGTGCCCTGGTAAAACTAGCTAATTTGCTTCAGAAAGACTATTTCACACAAATATAAGTATGAGATCATGAAAGAGGTGGTGCGCTGGATTGACAGGTGAACAAGTGGGTTCATTTGATTATATGGTACTGCTTCCTCTGAGCAGTATCCCTTATTGGAAGATCCTACTCCATTAAGTGGGTTGCTGGCTCTGGAGAGCTTATAAGAGTTTTACAAAATTATTTTTGGTAATGTACAGAACCAAAATTAAAAAAAAGTTGTCTCTGTCTAAATATATATATATATATATATATATATGGACCTAACTGTGTATGCATATGTGTGTGTATGTATATAGTCTATCAGCAAATTCTCAAATAACTGCATAGATATCTGATGTTCTCTGTGTGAAACGGGTGTGTATTTTCTTGTCATTTACAATATCATGGTTTTAGTACCTCTATCTTGCAGTTCACAACATTGTTTTCAGGTGAAGAATTGAAAGTATGCTGACAGTTCTGTTTGCTAATGCACATTGCTTTATTGCCATGAGTGCCTGGTGTTAGAACTTAAGATATTATGAAGCCACATGGGAGTATAACTAAAAGCTCACTTGAGGGCTGAGTCACTCCATTTAGAAATGTAATGTGCACAGTAATGACTCAAATCATAACACAAATTTAGGCAGCTGCCTTATCTTACAGACAGTGGGAAAGCATTCCAGTTGGTAATCTTAGAGACTTACTTGTTGTTTATACCATTTCTTCTTGCCTTGTTTTTGTTACCTTTCAAATGTTTGAAATGATAAGGCCAATGGCACATGTATAAAAATAAATATACCCCAGGAGACATGCCAGATGCTTCTCTGTACTGCCTGTTATTTAGATTATGCAAACTGCACATCACTGCTTGGGACAGGAGAATGTATCCCAAAAATACACATTTGTCTGTTTCTACTCATCTAAATCACACAACATAAAGTGGTTCTGAGAGAGTGCACAAGACTCTTAAACATGAACACTTCTTCATATGGTTCCTTGTGGTGTATTGTTCATATGTTCTACATGTTCATGTCCACGAGCGATTTACCTTAAGTTGTCACCCGCAGCAAAGGTAGTACAACTTAATTGGGAAAAAAAAAAGAAAACACCCGTCTGTAAGAGGTGTAAGTTACTAGATACATGTACTGTTTGTATCAAATCTTATAAAAACTTATATTTATGTTCTAAGCGATATTTTAGAGCCCTTTCATCTGATTTTAGAAAAAAAAAGTCCATTCTTTCTGGGAGAAGTTTTTTTCAGGCTGGGGCACTGTTTACATTTCCCCAGTCCACTTATCAAAATGCTTAGTGCTGAGCAAGTTTAAAGTGACTAATTCCTGTTAAAAATGGGATTGTGTCCAGTCCAGGGAATTCTTGTGTAGCAATTTTGATGTGGAGCCAGTGTGCATGAAGAAAAGCAAATGAGTTCAGCTGATCACAACCTGCTAGATATGAGGAATTCCTCTCTCACCCTTTACTAGTTCCCGAACCAGTGTGTTTTTCACGTGGTAAAGACAGAGTTGGCCTTTGCCCATTCTGCATCTTGTGCAGCATTTTATATCTGCTGTGAGGTAGAGTGCAGCCAGACCCACAAAGAAGTTCCCTGAATCTTTGTAATTTACCCCTAATGACTTTTGGAAGGAAAATCTGAACTGCCTTGCAGCTTGTACTAGTTTTTAAGTGTTGTACATTGGAATGAAAATGACAAAGTTACTATGTCACTGATTTGTCCTCCATCTGTTTCTCTGCAACCATGTGGTATGCATCAGAACTTACTGCCAGTCTGCAGTGCAGCATGCACCTTGTTACTCGTGCAGACCTGTTCAAGCACTGGCCAGGGCTCTGCTGGGATCGACTATTAGTCTCCTGAATGAGTGCAGGTACACGGAGTTGAGGTCAGCCGGAAAGCAGGAATTTTCATCCCAATCTCTGCTCCAGTTAATATTATATGTGAGTGTGATCCAAGAGGTCGTTTCAAAACATAGACGCTGACGCTTTATAAACCTGCATATATTATTTCTCCCTCTATATGTAAGAAAAAAAGTCATCCTAGGTTATGACACAGAGAACATAGCTGTTTGGAGTGATAAAAACCCACAAATACCCTCTGACCTTATACAGATCACTGCCCTATTAGTGGTAAAACACTTCTGATCTAAACAATTTATTTGGTATTTGCTGTGCAGATTCCCTCCTGGGGCCCATCATCCTCCTCCACAAAGAGCTTATTTCTACAAACCCGCCTATATCACTGGGAGAAATGCCTGGCTCTTGATGATAAACAAAAAATATACAAATTTTGTGCAATTTATTGTTTCCCTCTTATACAGCAACCCAGTTATTTAAATGTGAAGCCCATTGATTATTTTAATGCAACAGACCCTTTAATAAAACATGTATGTTTTTGTTTTGCTGTAACTGCGTGTCTTTTCAGCCACAGAATACATGGGCATCAGGGGAACAACTACTGCTAGTGGTAAAAGCTGTGACTTTTGCTTTTTCTAGATGTAGCAGGCAAAACAACAGGACTATTAATATTACAGTCCTCATCACTGTGTTTGTTTTGTTTTCATAGGCCATTGGGAATTACCACAATTAATAGCAGTTCTAATGTAGTCTCTTCACTGCTCTTGCCAGCTGCTTTACAGTACCCGTTTTTTAGTACAAATACCTCAGAACACATACCCAGTGGCAACTCCTCTAGAGTGTACACTCGCAGACCCCTAGAATGTGGCTAAATATCAAATTGGCTATAGTGGCTACTTTGCATTATTTTGCTTTCTAGTTATGAACTGCTGGAAATTGTCAGGATGCGCAAACCAGAAGATGTTTCAGATACAAAATACAGCTTTTTTAAATTTTAAAATATATGCTTTATTTTTTGTTTTTGACAGGCATATAATGCAAAATATAGAAGAGTTTAAAAAAACATTCAGCGTGCATAGGCATATGAAGTTATCCTCTATAATACAAATATTCCATAATTCTTGGTAGTCATAAAAAATATTTAAGGGAGGAATCGAATGCTACATCCATTAAGAAATTGAATCTCATTTATTCCTTTACAGCTTGTATACCTAAATTAAAAGGTATAATCATGTACATTGAAGTGATGACTAATTTAACCAACCAAATGTCATCATCTGGGATCTTACTTGTTCCAAAAAATGTTCAGTATATTGTACATAGCTGTGCAACTTACAGACCAAACCCTTTAAATCCAAACACACAAGTCACACTAATAGATACAGTTGTGCTCATAAGATTACATATCCTGGCAGAATTTATGATTTCTTAACCGTTTTTCAGAGAAAATGAATTATAACACAAAAACCTTTCTTTCACTAATGCTTAGTGGTTGGCTGAAACCATTTGTCAAACAAATGTGTTTACTCTTGTTAAATTATAATCACTACACAAACTACTCAAATGACCCTGATCAAAAGTTTACATACCCTGCTGATTTGGCCTGATAACATGCACACAACTTGATACAAAGGCTTAGAATGGCTATTAAAGGTAACCATCTTCATCTGTGATCTGTTTGCTTATAATACTTTAGTGTGTATAAAAGGTCAATGACATTCTGGACTCCTGACAGACCCTTGCATCTTTCATCCAAATGGATTCTAAGTCATGGGGAAAGCAAAAGAATTGTCAATGGATCTGCGGGAAAAGGTAGCTGAACTCTATA
>CM044439.1:88747639-88768343 GCA_024363595.1 Xenopus borealis
CTTTGATGTGTTGTCATTATTATATCTTGTGATGAACAATAAAGAGTTAATAAAGTGTAAGTTAGTTACATAAGCAACAGTTCCCATTCCACTAGTCTTGTAGAAGAAGGAATCACTCAATAAAACATAACATTTAATAATTCATTTAAAATCAAAAGAGGGATTTGATGAAATATAAAAACAATTAAAAATATGATGTAGCCCGATCTGGTTTCACAAGTTGTAAGTTTTGACATGAACACAATGGGTTAAATAACCAAAGGTAATGCATACAAACGGAAGACAGACCCACTGTACTTTACCTTGCAGTATTATACAGGCATATATGTTTCCAATACGGTGTGCATAGAGTAACTGGCACTTTGTCCTCTCAGAGGCACCTAAAACATGGCGATTGCGCTCATATTTTGCTCATTAAACTGTATATATAACTTAGCTCTCTGATCTCCATCAGTTAACCTTTCATTGGATAGAATCAAAAGAGGAGCAATAAGCTCTATATTTTATATCTTGCTCAGAGATATTCTATGAAGACCTTGGAGGGCACCAAAAAGCATGGAAAAAAACAAACCACATGGCGTATATGGCCAAGTCTTCCTGCTTGAGTTACTTCTGGGAAAATCCAGATGAAGAGAAGAACCTTTGGAAGGCTCCAAAAGATAAAACTAAGCTCTTCAAGGAGTTCACCTATCTTTTAGTAAGATGTAGAAATTTTCAGTTGGTTTTCATTCTTTTTATTATTTGTGCTATTATTTTGATGGGTTTTTTTTTTTTTTGCTTGAAAGGCATGTAATGCAGTTAAAGGAACAAAGATTGCTTCAGGTCTAGTAACCCATGGCAACCAACCAGCTGGAAGAATGTACTTGCTTTAAACAGTCGTTGCTATGTTTGACAACTTGGTTCAGACTTTGGTCACATTATGGCAAGGGACTCTTAAACACTGCATTATTGGTGTCTAAGGTTTTGTTTAGCATTTTTTAATATTTCTAAACCGTAAATTTTAGCTTTTTAGTAGCAGCAGTGCTTAATGTTCCATTCATCCATGCTATTAGTCAGGCTTCTTCTTCCCATTGTACCTTTTAGCCTCCATGGCCAGGTAATTGCTGTTTTCAGCATCCTCATAAGTTTGATGTTGAATTAAGGCTGATTTGGATCATTATTTTCTCTTCTTGCTATTATTGGTGTTGCAGTATCTTGAAATGTAACAGCTGACTTTTAAAGGAGTCCTTGGGCTGCTGTACACTTCCAGAGAAAGAGAAAAGCTGGGAGCAACTTCATTCGGATGCTATAATGCCAGCAATAGAGGCTTTATTAATATCTGGATAGTGGGGCCTGTGGATGGCATCGCTGCATTTTCTACGGTAGATTGACCTTTAAGTTAACTTTTAGTATCATATAGAATAGCCAATTCTTGGCCACTTTTCAACGGGTCTTAATTTTTGGAATTTTTTGCCTTCTTCTGACTTTCAAATGGGGGTCTAAAAACAAATGCTCTGTAAGGCTACACATCTGTTATTGCTATCTTGTTAAATTCACTTTCTACTCAGGCCCTCTCCTATGCATATTCCTGTCTCTTCTTCAAATCAGTGCATGGAAGCTAGGCTGCTGACATTGAAAACTGGAGAGCTGATGAATACAAAGCTAAATAACTCAAACGGCAAATTGCAGATAGTCTCAGAATATCACTCTCTATATCATACTAAAAGTTAATTGAAAGGCAATTTCAATGTTCAACCATCTTTGCATCGCTTTGAAAAACAGGCTGAAACATTTGCAGTACAAAATATGTAACATAATTAGAAATAAAATGGTTTAATGTACTTAAAGTGTTATGAATCATGTCGTGACACATCTCTAAATATGAATGTTTCTGAAATACTGAGAATCTTTGTGACTTGAAACTGTATGTTTCGTTTTATTTCTCATAAGCAGCATTCCCTAAAGACTTCATTATTCTGAAAGCAGTGATGTTTGTCCTTTTGACTGTGTTTCATCTCAGCCAAACTGATTACTAAGCAACACATTCCTATTAGTTGCAGTATCTTCCAACAAGTACATGTTCACACTGAATACTTAGAATGTACCACAAACAGTTTACATAACCAGTTACAGTTCTGCACCTTATCTGGCAACATTCAGGTCTTTGTGCTGCGAAGCATCTCACCAACATTCTAATTAGAGTGTACAACATGTGCGTGAGAGACCTATCCATGCATAAATCAACAAAAAATCACTGAGAAGTAATTAAAGGGGTTATTCACCTTCAAAACTTTCTTCAGTTCCGCAGATTTCAATAGAAATAGACTTTTTCCAATTATTTTCTTTATGACAATATTGTTTTGTAAAGTTTAATGTTTCACCCTCTAAAACAGCTCTCAGAGGGGGGGGAGGGGTTGCTGACTCTGTAACTGTTTTAAATGGATACATTTAGTTGATACATTTGAATGTCATAAATTATATTAAAGGCGAAGGAAAGCTACAGAGGCATTTTAAAGGGCACCTATGGGCAGAAAAAAAACCCAAACTGAAGGTGCAGGCTGATAGAGCCCGCGTTCCGGATTGGGGTTGTAGTAGTTTAAAAAAAAATTGCCCCCTGCATGCGCTGGCTTAATCGCACCGGGAGCTTCCTCCCCGTGCCTGCACCTTCGGTTTTGGGATTTTTTTTCTGCCCATAGGTGCCCTTTAAAGAATGCTACATTTATTTTGCAAAATGTTTTACCATACATGAGTAAAAGAGTTAATAGAAGCTCTCTGTTTAGGATAGCAGCTGCAGTATTAGCTTAGTGTGACATAACTTCCTGCCTGAGTCTCTCCCTGCTCACTTATGATTCTGGGCTCAGATTACAGCAGTGAAGGGGGGTGGGGGAGGAGCAAACTGAGCATGCTCAGGCCCAGGAAAAAGAGGTTTAAGCTGAAGGCAGGAAGTCTGATACAGAAGCCCATGTGTACACAATAGAAGGAAAGAAATGCAGTGCTTCTTTTGACAGAGGACTCAGAGCAGCACTACTTTGAGGGTTTACTGGTATATTTAGGTGGACCTTTCTGATAAGGCTTACTTAGTTTTATCCTTTCATCCTCCTTTAATGTAGCTGTTACAATTTACAATGTTGATTTAATAGTTGCTTATATTCCCACAGTGAGAAATGTATCAACTAATGTAGCAAATTGTAATAGTTCAGAATCTGCAGCTGGATTACTGAGCTGCAAGACTTAACACCCAAGAAGGGACCATTCAACTGAAGAAAAAGTCTTTATTTCTGGTGACATGTTTGGTAAATCTGGCCAAACTGTAAATAGCCTGCAAGATCCTTCAGACTGAGTGAGAAACATATCGGCCTGTATATGGGGCAACTGACAGGCTTGTCTGTCTGAAAGAGGATCAACGGAGGATGCACTGGTCTCCATAGGCCCCAATGGATGATATGAAGGCTGGCCCTAGGTCTTTACCAAATAGCGTGAAATGTTCTGTCTATGGTCACTATGGGGGGACACTGCTCAGTAACAGATCATTTTAGGTGTTTGATTAGAAAATAGTTTAATCGCTAGTGATTTATTCATCATCATCTTTGATTTTCACATTATTCGTTTATGACCTCAGGCATGATTTTATGCCGGTGACATCTTCTATCTGTCCAATAACTGCATGAAGTAAGGAGAAAGTATAGCTCTACTCTTGGCTTTGTCATCAGTGGATGCCCCAAGCTCTTGCCAGCATGCTTCTTCTGCAGATGACTTTTTAAAATGTGCCAGATTATCTTAAATTTTAAAGGATCTTGCCCTCCCAAAAAGTGCCAAACTGTCTGACTAAACCTGGGCATGTATGGCCAACTTTAATTTGTCTCTCAAAGCAGCACATTTGCTATGCTTCATAGATCATATTTAAGAGCACTGGCCACAGTTCCCATCTGTTTACATCACTGCGGGATAGGATGAACCTATAGGGTTCTGGCACCCATTGCCTGGCCAACATCAGAGTATTACTGATACATCTTGCATTCTTGCCTACTAAGTGGAGCACCCCTATCAACATGTTACCCTTACACTTAAAGGGGAAGTACCCCTTCCATAGCACGCAAATGTTTATTTGCTGAAACTCCCACCATTCTCCAACATATTATGAAGAACTAAACCATGATTGGAACAGCAGCCCAGCAAAACAAAAATGACAACAAGGCACAGCTCAGTTGGCAAAAACCTACTTAATTACAATCTTTGCATGAGGTATATATTATGACTGTGTACTCCAACATTGCTAAATGGAGCACAATGTACCTTCTTGGAGATGGAGGATCGCTAGAGTGAATTGTTGATTTTATTGTGTGTGTGTCATTAGTCCAGCAACCATAAAGAGGAATTCTGAAAGCACAATGCACAATAATACTTTCCTGGAGGACTAGGCAAGAGGATTCTCTTATCGGTGCTCTGTTGACAATTGACTCTCCTGGGTTTTATGCAATCACTGTAGAGGGATTTTTGCAGCAATAGTAAAACAGTATGTCTGCACTTCTGAATTTCAATTACATCATCACATTGGAAAGCAAATATTGCAAGTCAGTCAGATAACAGCAAAATGGCTAGTATCAATGGAAATTCCTCTTGGTGTGGCTGTAAATTTGCAGGTGCAGTCTTTGGTTTTAAATGAAAATGACGTTTCATGGAAACCCCATCTGCTTCATTGGTGCCTGGAGTGTACAATATATCTGTAAATTTGCTTGGCAAGTAGTACATAACCCACCTCCTTTATACTGTGATCTGTTGCATCTGCAATCTAATCTTGGGAACTGAAGCTCTGCTCTGGCTTTCTCTTGCCTTGTCTTGATAATGAATAGAAAATACTGGTGCAATTCAAAGGCATGCTTTCACTTTATCACATACTATGTTTCTCAAATATAGAGGTGCCCTTTCTTTACTCAGAAGCCAATGCTATGTTATATTATACAGTAGTTTAATTAGAGGCCATTCCTTGTCATCTCCATCAGCTTATCTCATTATGATCCAGTCTATGAAACTCTGTTTGATGTTATCATTTATTGTGAATACGAATTAGGTTTTTAAAAAGCAGAACTGGATCGTTAGTCTCAGTGGCTTAACTACTCCCTGGTGGGCCCCGACACAGGATGGGCACCTGGGCCCCCATGTGGGACCCTTACCTCTATAAAGGTGTGATGTATAATCTCCCCCTAGATAACTACCTGCCATAACCATTTTCATGGCTTCAATGGGCCTCAAGGGGATGGGGGCCCTGGTACAATTGCATCCTCTGCACCCCTGGTAGTTACGCCACTGATTAGTCTAATGACATCAGGTTGTCTCTGCCCATGTCCCAAGCCTTGCAAAACCCACAAATTGTTCTCTGGCTTTTTGTCCACCTATAACCCTGGACCTCTGGAACACAGTGGAGCTCATTTATAAACACTGGGCAAATTTGCACCTGGCCAGTAACCTATGGCAACCAATCCATGAATAGATTTTTTTTCAGCCTGCTGCATGGAAAACAATGAAAGTAAACATCTGGCGCTAATCTCCTCTTCTTCTGGGCAACAATATCCCCGAACTGTCTTCCCATGCCGTACCACCGGCTTGAATGAAAAGTTCGTTTTCCGAAGTTGCCTCACGAGGAAATTTCGGGCGACTTTGGAAAACCAAGTGCCACGAGTGCCATTGTCACCCAGATTAGTTGCCAGGTGACTAAATCTCCCTGAATCTGCCCGTGTCACTACCCAAACAGGAAGAAGTGTGGCAGCAAAAGATATAACTCTGTCTGTTAATTGGCTCATGTGACCTTACATGTAGGATTTGTTTGGCTTGTTTGTGTGCACCATGAATTCTAGGATACCCTTAAAATAGCAAGATTCTATTTAGGATGACCCAATGGCACTTATTACTAAAAAGTATATTTTTATCAAAATGGTTTATTTACATGAAGCAGGGTTTTACATAAGAGCTGTTTTATTCAATATATTTGGGGGTATAGCTTTGCATCATTCCAAAATGAGTTGGGAGGGGGGATGGCCAGCTAAGATAAACAGCTTTATAACAGGTATAGATATTTTAATTAAAAGGAACTTCATTTCCATGTTCAATTTGAAAAGGACTTTTATTATACAGCTTTCTACAGTATGTCTGGTGACAGGTCCCCTTTAAGTTTTGAATCATGTATAACTTCAAAATATCAGGACTTTTGTTTTAAACACACATACTCCCACTCATACTTTCTATCTGTCTCTCATACACAGCACATAATGGAAATGTCAGCTGAGGAGTTTGCACAGATTGTGATTAGATCCACATTTTACACACAAAGGGTATATGAATAAAACCAGTTGCCAGTATGCATGGCTTTTCGCTTCCGTCTATAACAGACATGTCAAATAATTCAGCTTCTGATCTTATGCATACTCAAATCCGCTTTCATCACAAGGCAACAAGCTCATAGCAAGAACAAATTTTTTTTCCATTTGCTGTGTTTGTGGGAGTACTGGAACTGGATGTCTCATTCTGCCGATTATTTATACAGATGTCTTAGCATTTTTAACTGAAATTACAATCTTCCCGTTAAAGTAAATCACATTTCTCTTCCTTTTTAACCCCTTTAAAAACTCTTGCTATCCCATCCCTCCTATTTGATTGTAATATTGGTTTCAATTGGCATTGGCATAAGTTAGCAAATTCTGGTAACATTATGGTGTTGAGGGTTGCCCTACTCCACTATTAAAATCCCAGACAAAGGGAGGAGGAGTTGATGTCAGAGGGGCTGTTCTGTGCTGTCAGAGGGCGGGCCGTGACATTGGAGGGTGTGCCCCATACTGATAGGGGTGTGGCATGTGATATTAGGGGTGTGTCCTGTGATAGGGGCATGTCCTGTGATAGTAGGGGCGTGTCTGGTGATATTAGGGGCATGATCGCTTATATTGGTGGTGCGGCTATGACATTAAAACTGGATATGTTTAAACCCTAGTGGTAACACAACAAAGAACCACTCTAATAGCAATTTTACAGGTAGTGTTTCTCCAACCGTGGAGAAAGCCTCTCCCTCTGTAGACAAAGGCCCAGAAATGCCCTGTAAAAGGGAACTTAAACCAACCATAAATATGTTGCACTGCACCCCCTAGTACTCTGCAGAAGTTGATGAAAAACCTAATTACACATGAAAAACTATTCACCAATGAAAACCCTATTGACCAAGAGTAGGCTGGGTTTCCATGATGTCAGAAATCTGCAGGATGACCTCAGTATAGTGCTCACTAGAGCAAACACAGTGACCATGAGCACTCTTATGAAGAACGCTGCTAGAAATGCTTTTACATGGGAATACTGAAGTTCCAGAATTTGGAGATCCAGGAAGGGGTAGGGGTCAGGCCCGGACTCTCAATCTGTGGGTTCTGGCAAATGCCAGAGGGGCTGTTGTAAGTTGCCATAGACCGTCAGTATTTAGTGGGCTGGAAGGGGGCTTTTTGGGCTGCTGTGTGGCCTGTTTGGATCTCAGTCCAGACCTGGTAGGGGTAGTATAGGGGATATATTATGAGTACTATCACTTATGACATAACAGGATAGGTTTGAATGAGCATTTTTAAAGGACAACTATACCCCCAAATTAATACTAAAGCAACAGATAGTTTATATAAAATTAAGTGACATATTAAAGAATCTTACCAAATTGGAATGTTTATTTAAGTAAATATTGCCTCATACATCTCTTGCCTTGAACCACCATTTCATGATGGTCTGTGTGCTGCCTCAGAGATCACCTGACCAGAAATATTTCAACTCTAACTGTAACAGGAAGAAGTGTGGAAGCAAAAGACACAGCTCTGTCTGTTAATTGGCTCATGTGACCTAACTTTATAGTTTGTTTGGCATGTTTATGTGCGCCGTTGAATCCTACGATCCCAGGATATTTTTTAAAATGGCTATTTTCTATTTATGATTACCGAATGGCACATACTATTAAAAAAAGTATATTATTATGAAAATGGTTTATTTACATGAAGCAAGGTATTACATATGAGTTGTTTTATGCAATATCTTTTTATGGAGACCTACATTGTCCGGGGGGTATAATTTTCCTTTAAATATGCCTTCTAGCCACTGCTCTGCCTAACAACCAAATGTCAGGCTAAGAAGCATTCTTAAGCATAACTGCCATGCAGAAGGAATGCTTTGTGTACCAGGCAGAGAAAACAAGATTGCTGCACAATTTGTTTTGTGCAACAGGTACTGTATTGTACTGTGCATACAAGTAGTATCTGCTTTTGTTTATTGTCATAGCCCTTCCACCGGATTTCTGGATGTTGGTTGCAGGAGAGCAGTGCTGGGTGGTGTAAAGGGAGCCATATGAAGACAGGCACTAGCTGTTCACTTGTCACCATGTTTACTTTGTTGGCAGTCTATTGTAGGCATGTCAACTAATTTTTTTCTTTTGTCACCCTGATTGAACCCCTTTTCTCCCCTGGTTAAATACCAGGGGATAGCGTAAATACCTGTAACATATTTGCCCTCCTTTCCTTTGTTTTTTTCTTATTTCCTTACGGTAGATCATTGTTTTACCCAGATCGATTCTCCTTAGACCAGCAGTATTTAAGTGCCGTTTACCACCACAGCCCTAAATATAAACCTGCTACAAAATCCACTCTGCATTATTGTTCAGTCTGTGCATCAACAAAGTGGCTGAAGCATGAAAACTAATTAAAAATAAATCCTGCTGAATTGAATGACAGTTGCTCTTTTCCTAGAGTCGGCCTCATTATCTCCAGGGAATGAGCGCCCTATTACACAATGCACAGAGCTAAAAATAACTGGGAAGACATGCTCAAGATATGTCCTACATGACTGCAAGAGCCTCATCTGTCTGCACTTAGGCTAGCTAAGGGATAACCTACATTACTTATGGCTCTCCCACTATTGCTATCCTGCATCTCCTAGCAACAGCACTTTGCCACTGGCTTGCCATTCAGCTATACTTTCTCTAGCAATTCTTTTATGAGCTTTCATGGGAAGCATTCTAGATTTTGGAGACCTCACATTTAGCCCCGATTATAAAATGGGACTACGAATCTCTCTTACTCTATCTATCAACCTATCATATCATAAAATGCAAGATATATTTTATTTAATCAAGGACAATTTAGGAAAATCATTGGCAGATAAATAACTATTTCTGGACATCAATACACTAACAAATGTCCTCACTCTATATTTCCACTTAAGATACATACATTAAATATGACTGGTTATAGTTTTTGGAAAATCAGCTATGCTTTGGTGAGTCTTCTTCACTGCAAACAAAATAAGTGTGGTGTCCCGTAGGTAATTGCTGTAATTTGTTCGTTTCTGTATGACACTGAACCAAATGCCCAACTGTGAAGATGATAGTCACTTTGCCTCTCTTCTTATGTTGCCTTGTAGTCTCCACTCTGGGGTCAACAGGTAGTACCACCTACGCCAGAAGAAATAATCAAACAATTATCATTACTTGTATTGACTCTTTCAGAAGTGTATTATAATACACAAGAGCCATGAATATCCTTCAAATTATACCCTTATAAACGGTGCTTAGTGATGTAATCAGTTATAATCAGAGCTATTTATAAATTTATGGTGAACTCTTCTCGAACTTTCTCTCTTTGCACACTGCCTATCACTTTTCTATAAGTCTAACATAAGCAATTATTATTTTGTAAATAAGTGCTGGAAAACCACTTTAAGAATTCTAATTTGACTATTCCCCATCTAAAACTTGACAAATTATTGCGTAAGTCAATGGGAGAGTTGCAGTGACCAATTTAGAGAAGTTTGTAGCCTTCCTGACATTTGAGTTTTTTTTGGAGAAAAAATGTGAATTGAGTTTGGATGAATTCAAATAGAATTTGATTGAAGTTTTCGGGTCAGTAAAACTTGTCCGAGTTTGAAATATAATAAATTCTCCCCAATCAAATTTCGAGTAAAATCAAGTTCACGTGAGTTAAAAAACTCATGAATTCGAAATTTGAATCTTAATAAATGTGCCTCCTCCAGTCATCTTGGAGTTATGTGACCTGAATTAAAGCCTTGTGTTTTTGTATGGTCACATAACTCCTAGGTGACTGATAATATCTTTATACATTATAGTAGAGGGTACATTATCCACTATTTACTGCACATTGGCTCTCGGGTGGATGCCACTGAGCTCTCACTGTGGGGCAAATTCACTCAAGTGCGAAAATGCGCTAGCGTTGCCTTCGCCGACATTCGGCGCACTTCGTCAGGCGAATTTTCGCCAGCGCTACGCAAATTCCCTAAGATGCGAATTTGCACTCAGGGTCAGCGAAAGTTAGCGAAGTAGCACTACCGTTTGCCAGGCAAAGCGCATTTAGTTTAACGATGCCTAATTTGTATACGGCGCAAACTTAATAGTATAATAGAAGTGTATGTTACAGCTAGTACATTACACTACACAAGCCCAGGAAACCTTTAATAAATTAAATAAAGTTGTCCTATTGCCCATTTTCGAAGTTGCGAAATTGACATCACGCTGGTGAATTATCGCAATCGCTAGTGAATTTGCACCTGTGATGGAAACCCCTTTCTTACTTGACAGTGCTTCCTTCTTCAAATGAAAGTGAAAATGTTGCAAGTGCTGCCAAACAATGACTACAGCAGGCTCATGGTGATTTGAGAGACTATTGTGGTGCTGTGGGTATGTATTGTACATTGTAACTACTATTACAATTCTCACCAAACTAAATCATATCCAAACATGGTAGAACCTAAAGCCTAGCAATATTATGTTGCACAAGAGTGTGCCTCCTACAAGAGAACTACATATTTAATCCAATGCAGTTATATAAAAATATCTTCTTCATTTAATTATAATTAATGCCATTCAGAATTGCCTTAATAAAGTTAATTTGTTAGTCTCGCTTTCTAAAATAAAAAATACTTGATATGCCTTCTTTATAAAGCTGAAAGTCACCTTCAGCAGACTTTATTCACTATATAATTAATGCCATGCATGTTTCTCACAACATAAAGGTTTAAATCCCTAAATCACTTACCACACACAGTGCTCTCCATTTCATATGTCCCCACACAGATTCCTGTGGTATCCTATTGCTTAAGGATAATCCTGATCTCTGTTGGGAAGAAGTATTCAACTCAACTGCATCCAGTTTTCACCTAACACACTGGAGATATAGTTTGCTAGCAGCATATTTTTCTTTTCTATGGAGAGTTACTGAACCCAGGTAATCATAGCTGGATGAAACACAAATAATTGAAATGCGATCAAGGGCTTCTTAGGTGGGCTGTGAAGGGGTCTGAGCTTGCCAGCCTACAATAAGTCTCACAACCATATTCAAGTGCAAATCACCAGAAGGCAAATCAGAGTATGGCAGAGAGGGAAGTCAGGATCAGCTTGGCGCAATTCTGCACCCATCACTATATGCCTAATTAGTACAATGTTTTAAGGCACTACTGGCTTGTATGCTAAAGGTTGTTAGTGCATTATGGTCCAATAATAATAAGCTTAACTTTGTTAGGGATGTAATAACAAATGAGGTATAACACTTAACCCCAAGGGTGCATTATCTAATAATTTCCAGTTATCAGCAAACACATGAAATACTGAGCTGCAGTCTTGTCAGTGGACTCAGTGGACACACATTCTAAAAGCTTCATTAGGTCACTGGCACACAGGGGGATTTTGTGTACTTTGCCATTCAAAGTGAACGGTGGAGGGGGGCAATCACTTGGTGCACTTTCTTGTTCATTGAAACGTTTGGAATCACCTGGAATGCCATTGTCCTTAATGGTAAAATATTCCCCCAGAATATCATGTATCTATCTATCTATCTTAAAACCAGCACACATTGTACAGAAGTGTTAAAACTGACACACCCTTAAAAAATCTCAACCTTTTTATTTTTACGACCTTTTTTGATTAAGTTTTTACCGTGCACCCCGTGATATGTTGGCTTTGTGCGTATAGGCCTGGAATTAAAATATATCTATCTATCTATATATCTACAGTTGTGCTCATAAGTTTACATACCCTGGCAGAATTTATGATTTCTTAACCATTTTTCAGAGAATATGAATGATAACACAAAAACTTTTCTTTCACCCATGGTTAGTGGTCAGTGACTTTCCAGTTTATCTGTTTAAATCTGGCTCCATGAACTTTGTCCCTTCAGCTGGAGTTGGAAACAGGGATGTAAAGGCAAAAATAAAATCCAATACAGATCTCTACACAGTCGCTGACTGCAAGCTGCTGGAGTTCTGCATGGCTGGGAAGTAAGGCGGGGGCTCCCCCTGCTGTTCATAAGTATGATTGTTTCCCTGCCCAGCAGTTAGGGACTGTCTGGCAATTCCTATCCACAGCAGAAATATTGCCCTTTTACATATCTTGCCTTGAGCCACCATTTTGTGATGTTGTGTGCTCCTTCAGAGATCACCTGACTAAAAACACTGCAGCTCTAACTGTACCAGGAAGAGGTGTGGACGCAAAAGACAGAACTTTGTTTAGTAATTGGCTCATGTGACCTACCGTGGTTTGTTTGTGTGAACTGTGAATCATAGCATCCCAGGGGTCGTCCTTACTATTTAAAATGACAGTTTTCTATTTAGGATTATTCAATGGCACTTACATATAGGAAAGTATATTTTTATATTTTCTATAGGCTGTTGTATGCAATATACTTTTATAGAGAGCTACTTTGTTTGGGGGTACAATTTTCCTGTTCTTCTGATTCTCTCCTGCCCTTAAAAGTCTGTATTTAAAAGTTTTTTTTGTTGGAAGTACAAACTCTCTATTCTATTTATATCCTCTGCCTTGCATGCAACCTCCAGATAATGAATATGAGTCAAACGAGGACATTTTCTAATCTCTTTTGCTGGCCTTGCATTTGGACTCTTGAAGCTAGCAGTTTCTAAAGCCACATGTGCCCTCTATTTTAAGATTTGTAACAAATAGCCTCTTTATTTAGCATTGTTGACAATGCTTTATTCTAGAATCTTAAACTTTCCTTGCATGTTTTTGCTTCTGCCTATGGCTTTTGAAAAATGTATTTTACTGACACCACAGTGTTATTTCCATAGCGCTTTGGGGGAAGGTTAACAAAGCGTTGAAAACTTGCCAGCGACAGCTTCACACCCATTGCAACTTCACCAGACGAAACTTCGCTGGGACAACGCTAATTTACTAAACTGCAAAGTTTTGCTCTGGCTGACAGGCGCTGGTCATGATGCGCTAGCATTCAATTCTGCCTATTGCAAATTCGTTAGAGGTCTTGCGCTCAGGCTGATTTGCATACGGCAGGAAGTTAAAATTTGGATCCATCTCTTTATATCACATGGTGCATCTAATACAATGAGCTCACTGTAAAATAATGTTCCATATATTAGACAATGTATGGGGGCAGCCAGTTACACAAAAAAAAATTATATGTTTTTGGCAGCCTATCACCCTGAAAAAAAGAATAGTTGAACTTGAATGTTTTTTGAACTTGAATGTGATTTTTACACTCAGAATATGATGTAAGTAACTGAAGATTGAGGAAGTTCTATGAACTCCATTGTACTTCACCTGGTCTGAGCTTACGAAGGCAAGTCTGGAAAAGAGGTAATGTTCAGTAAAATACGCATTTTAGTGAATTTGAGAAGTAACGTCCATTCGCCTGGTGATAGAGTGAGTATCACCGATAAAGTCTATCTCTTTGGCTAGTGAAGTGATGCCTGCGCCCGTTAGTAATTCAGTCCTTGCGGGCAGTAACGCTGGCGAATCGCCCTTTAGTAAATCTGCCCCATGGAGTTAAGGATTTTGGCCTAGAGATGAAATGATCGGCTTTTGATGAATATCACACAGCGCTACGAAATATGTTGGTGCTATATAAATACATATTAATCTCTGGCTCAATTCCCTATGGCAACTTCCTACAACCCTGGGCAAATCACCTAATCTCCTGGTGTCTCAGCATAGCTAGTGTGCTGCCTTAACCCTTTCGCTGCCAGCTTGGCTGATTTTGCACTTTAATTGCCAGACCATTTTTGAACTTTAAGGGCCTTTCCTTGGGGGGGGGGGGGTATTTTAGTTTACCCAGGAAAACAATATATAGTTTTTACCGTGACAACTTGATCTTTCAAAATACATCATTTTGGGGAGGGCAAAGGTAGAAAAAGTACATTGACCCCAGAAAACCATATATTTTTGAAAAGTACATATTACCCCGAATCCAAATTGGTTATGCATATCTTTCTCCTCCAAAGCACCAAGCCGCAAGCCTTTCCTAAATTTGGTGACATTTCCAAAAATCACCTCAAAACTTCCACCCTACAGCATCTTATCTCCCACATACTCAATCAAGATACCTATTTAGTCAATAAATATAACCACAGCATTGTTTTTTCTTGCCTCATTTGGAATTTGTAGGTATCCAGCTATATCACCCCAATTATGAAAGCCTGGGGTACATTGAACAGTTTAATACCCAATGTAATCGAAGTATGTGGCATGTATACACCCCAGAATCTACCATGTGCATTATTTCATGGTTTACATTTACACTTATTTATAAACACAGTTTTATGTGGGATAAAAAAAATATGGTGACCCCTGAAAACCATATATCTTTGGAATCCAAAATGGTTTATTTTGGCTTTCTACTCCAAACTACTCAACTGCAAAGTTACGATAAAGGCAGTGTTTTTTATGACATTTCTGAAAATCTCCTAAAATGATTGCAATTGGCCGCATTTTGTAGCTTTGATCTGGCGTACTAGGTGGTCCAATAAAAATTTTAATGGTCAAATATTCAAATAGATTTTTATTCAAATTATTTGAATCATTCGATTTACAAATTTCACTGGTCGAAGTGGTCTTCAAAAACAATCGAAAATTAGAATGTTTTTGAAAATTCACTCGAACACCGAACTCCTTCATGTGAATATAGTAAATCTGCCCCTATGTGTAATTAGTGTTAAAATACCTGATCCAATAGTTATACTGCTAAATAAACAGTCTTTATGTTAAAAAATTGTAAATGACAGATAAAAAAAGTTAAATATAAAAACGGTATGTGTATGCATGTGTGTACATGTGTAAAAGTTGTGTGACAGTGTGGTGCATGTGTGAAAATGTATGCAAAAAATTCCAAAAAGCACCATATACAAAAAAATGCGATCTTAACAATATACAGTGCATAACAGTGTATAACAAATAACCACTTACTGTTTTTTGTAGCAGGAGGGCTCCTGGCAGCTATGGAGGGTCCTTGGAAGCATGGAAACCTGTGATGTTGCTGAGAACGAGATCCAGGAAGTGAGCGGGCAGAACTTAGGGGTGAGTAGGCAGCACATCTATATTGCTCACCCATAAGCAATCTGCTGCTACGAGGTCGGCCCTGCGACAATCGCATAGCAGGGCCAACATAACAGCACCCCTGGCTCATTGCCCAGGGGGGCTGTCAGCACTCCTAACCCTCTGCAGAGGTGGCAAAAGCCATAGATGCAGAGGGAACTGCTCATACTGCTAAGCACATTTCTAATACGTGCTTGGCAGTTAGAGCATTTGCCTGCCAGCATGTATACGATACGTGCTTGGCAAGAAAAGTATTAAAGGGAATTGTTTGGTATAAAAACTTGGTAAATAGGCTGTGCAAAATTAAAAATGTTTCTAATATAGTTAGTTAGGCAAAAATGTAATTTATAAAGACTGGAATGACTGGATGTCTAACATAATAGCCAGTACACTACTTCCTGCTTTGCAGCTCCCTTGGTTTCCACTGATTGGTTACCAGGCAGTAGCCAATCAGAGACTTGAGGGGGGACAACACGGGTCATAACTGTTTTCTTTTGAATCTGAGCTGCATGCTAAGGACCAATTGCAAACTCACTGAACAGTTATGTCCCATGTGGCCCCCCATCAAGTCACTTACTAGCTCAGCATTAGAGAACTGAAAAGCAGGAAGTAGTGTTGTGGCTACTATGTTAGCCAAAAATGTAATGTATAAAGGCTGGAGTGACTGGATGTCTAACTAACTATATTAGAAACATTTTTAATTTCCCACAGCAAATCCATTTACCCGGTTTTTATTTTTACTGTGAACTGTTCATTTAACTGCTGTGAACACTTCCCATTCTTGCAGTATTAAAGCTACAGTAAATGGGTAGCATTTCACACCTTTATTATATTACCCCATTTATGTAGAACTATCACAGGGTCCCATTGCAAAGTCATTTTTCTAATTGACAATTTGCTGTTCTCATGATACTTTCTTCGCCAATTACATTGCTATTTATGGCTACATCCTAGTCCTTTTGTCACTATTTATTTACAAATGTGGCTATATATGTATATATCCTTCTTGCCATTTCCTAAACACATTTATATATAATATGTATGTGGACATTTGTCATGGTCACACTGGTCGGATCATTCCCTTCGCTAAGGTGAGATTACATCAGGTCATAGACAACAGCAACTGTCCACCCACTGAAACACACACACAAGGCTATTCATCTGAAAAATAAATTAGCTGGCAATTCATGCATAATGAGCACTGAACAGTGTTGTAATGAAGTAGATAAATCGAGAGACTGAAACCTATCTGAAAGCCAGCTACACCTGAATGATCATCAGGCAGAAAATGTGGCAAATGTTCACATGACACGGCTTTACTAGAAAACATAAACTAGACTTGGGTTTACCTGTGAAAATACAATGATAAAACGTATCCTGAAATGATATTGCAAATTATACTAAAGAATTGATAATTAGCATTGCCACACTCCTTTATAAAAACACAATCAATTCATCATAAGGCCACAGGGACATAAACCTTCTAGAGCAGTGCCCATCTGTCCAAAGGTGTCTGGACTACAGCTCCTAGCATTCTCTAGCCTGTTAGGGGATAAAGCATGATGGCAACCATAGCAACAACATAGATGGATTCTTAAAGCACTGCATAATGAAATGTCTTCAGTAGCCAGAGATATATTTGATGCAAGGATATCCTCTACTGAGGGGCCTGCCTGCCTAATTGTCACAAGACTGTCAATGACTAGCAATCGATATTCGGTTTTATATATATAATGGTCACTGAATAAATTCAATACATTTTCCCCAGTCTGAACACAGAAACAACATCTATACCTATATAAACAATATAAAGGGGATCTAATCCCAAAAAAGGAATAGCTATACATTTACAGAGGGTGCTTTTCTGAGCACTTTTGCAGTGTTTTTTTAAACGTTTTACTAAATTTCCTCTGTGCAAGTAACCCTATGGTAAAATGACTAATAAAGTTAGCGGACTTTCAAATAGAGCTATTGAGCTACAAACTTGATATTAGCAGTCTAAAAAATATCATATATCTGTAACCACTAAAAATAATGGAACCTGCAAAAAGTCAAGACAGCACCGCTCAGGGGTGGAGTAATGATATTTTAATGACGTCAGAGCTATGTCATACAGTATATGGGAAAAGATTTCCTCTAATTCCTTTTTGTGTGTCTTTCGTGCACACGTTTTCTTTTAAAGGTAAAATTTTATTTTGCTTTAGCCAAGACAAAATAATAAACATATTCATGGAGTCAACACTTCTCAATGATTCTGATTAAACTTACTCCATAGAATCACAAGAATATTAACAGTTTGACAGATTCACAATAGGGGGCAGATTTACTAAGGGTCAAATTTCGAGGGTTAATTAACCCTCAAATTTGACCCCAGGTGATTCTCTGGACTGTGGTTGCATATAAGAAGTGGCCGGTTAATCCTTTTAAATATAGATTGGGGTATATGGATTGGGAAGTTGTGTAGATTGTATAAAAAATTAGGGAAGTAGACCATCTTAATGGGGTTTATTCTCCCACACAGGAAAAGGTTTGCCCAGACTTGACGATCAGAGATACATTTTAAGATTATGGAGTCTAAACTGCACTGTGTGTATTGCGAATGGATTTATATGTATCTTGAGACCGAGGAATTTAAATTCCTGGACTCATTTAGAGGGGTAATAGGCAGAAGGTTGGGGGGGGGGGGCTGGGAGGTCTATAGGGAATAGGAGAGATTGGTCCCAGTTTATTTTAAGACCAGAGAATGACCCAAACTGCTCCACGTCACTAAGTAGGGTAGTCAGGGAAGTATGGGTATCCGCTAAGTAGAATAGCAGTCTATCTTCATTGTATGCACATTTTTAACATGTGTGTGTAATTTTAAAATCAATGCGCTCAGGTCAATACCAAATTTTGTGTTTTCATACAAAATTCTTTGTGTGCTGGCCTCAAAATTTGTACACAGCTTATATTTAACATTGGTGGCAACCTTGCCCTACCCTTTATTGGGTCTTCCTAGAACAGGCTGTTAATGACAATCTATATAAAGCAAGCACTGCTGCACATTACACACTCTCTCATGTAATGATACACTCCCTGTGAGTTATATTTGCAGTAAATGTTATACATTAGCGAATAAGTTTTAAGACATTAAATGACTGAAGCAACCATATTATCTGTGAGCACTTGACGTATTTCACAGTCTATAGCACTAAATGTCCTTCCATCAGTAGAGCTCTCTAAGCGCCGATTTCTATTTATATCACATTCTATAAGCTCAGCTCTGCCTCAAGTCATTTTACACATTTTATTTTATGCACATGGAAATTATGGCTATATGAAGTAAAAGCATTCTCCTAATGATCCAACCTCTCACAATTTCAGTGACATGAGAGTGTAGTAGAACGATTGTTTGCCACATAATAAATAGAACACATGACTATTTTAGGCATCAGAAGGAAACTACCATGTACAATAACCTTTCTGACGCAGTCATAAATCATACAGCACAATTTACTGCTTTAGGATGAATTGGTTTTATTTACCATTGTTTTCTCTGATTTTTTATATTTCTGTCTTAGGTAACTAAAGGCTGTTTCAATGTCGAGTCTTTAATAAGAAATAAAGAGCCTCCTCTTTACTCCCTACATAGCAGTAAGCATAAAATCTACACTTCCATTATGAATAACTATCATTGACAATTCTGCATTTCTGGGTTTCCTGCTTTCAACCTCTGCTATTCACCATGTTGGCTAAGCATAACTAAATCAAAGTAATCAGACAAAGGGTTAACATTATCCCCTTTGCAACACTCAACCACCCTACCTACCGACTTATGTTCCTACTTACATTGCAGATTTGAAAGGTTACCCCAATAGATTTCAACCTACTACAGCCATATTAGTCATCTTGCTGTTGTCTAACATTCGGAAATTATAGTTCAATGTTTTTTAAATCATAGAAAGTGGGAGTATGATATTTTAATTGCTATTTAGTTGCTAACATTTAGCCTAGATTCACTTAAAGGTGTGGTTCACCTTTATAGGACAAGGAAAGTCTAAAATAGAATAAGGCTAGAAATGCTGTATTTTGTATACTAAACATAAATATGAACTTACTGCACCACAAGCCTAATCAAACAAATGATTTATGCTTTCAAAGTTGGCCATAGGGTGCTGTCATCTTGTAACTTTACTAAATATCTTTGCAATACGCTGGCCCTGCACATGTTCAGTGTGATCTGGGCTGTTTAGGGGTCGTCATAAATTATCATAACAGCACAAGTCAAGTAATATATGCCAGAAGCCGATACAACAAGACTGATTAATAATCAGAATATACAGACTGCACTAGGTCCTGTGTTGTCATGTAATCTAATGCGGATAATAGTTTTTGTATTGTTTAATACAAACTTTCTCCAACTCTGCAGAACCCGTGACTGCAGCAAAATAATCCTCCAAGTAGAATTCCAGTTTACTGTATCTGTTTAACCCTCTCGCTGCCAGCCATTTTGTCCTAAATGCGAACAACTACTGCCAAGCAGTTTTAAAACATGTTGTACTCTTTCGCTTTAAGGGCATTTCGTTGGGGGGGGTCTTTAAGTTTACCCAGGAAAACAATATATCGTTTTTTTGGGACAACCTGAGCTCTCAAAATATGCTAGAATTTTCGGATAATTCCACTCCTGTAAAAAGATATGTGTATAAAAAAACAAAAACAAAACAGTTTTGCATGATACAAATGCATCTATCAGAAACATAATTTATTTTATGAACGAGAACACAGCAGATTTAGAAAGTTCAATGTGTCCCGAACACGCCAATACCAAATATATTTTGTTTTATGGAGATTTCTCACTTATATATTTCAAAATCTCTAAGCAGTACACTACCAAATTTCCAAAGCACCACTCCACAAAACGGCATACTTCTGATTTCAAGGTGAAACATTCCATGAACAGTAGTTTTACCCTAGAAAACCACCCATTATTAGAAAGAACAGATCCTGGAGAATCAAAAATGGGTAAATATATCGCTGTACACCAGGCCCAGACTGGCAATCTGTCGGTTAGGGCAAATGCCAGAGGGGCTGCTATAAGGTGCCATAGAAAGTCAGTATTTAGTGGGCTGGTGGGGACTGTTTGGGCCTCTATGTGAGCTGATTGGGCCTCTGTGTACCTGAAATGCCAGGGCCTATTTTGATTCTCAGTCCAGTCCTGCTGTACACCACACTACCAAGTTCTATCCTAAAATAATTTTTTTTTATAGAAATTGGTGAATTTTTTTAAAAATTACCTCAGAGCTTCTAATCTACAGCATTGTATCTCTCACATATAGGTATTGTGGTGTTTATACAAATGGCCTGCAGGTGGCACTGTGCATACATAGGACTTTC
>CM044439.1:88831750-88845147 GCA_024363595.1 Xenopus borealis
CACAGCCTATCTATTTAGCCAGTTTTTACTTTTATACTGAACAATTCCTTTAACAGCAAGAAAGTGATAAGCACAAGCACAAGTTTTAACAAGAATGAATTAATCAACAACATGTGCTAAAAGTTTTTAGGATTTTAACAAATCTGACAGTTCTGAATTACTAGTTATTTTTATACTTAATAGTATTTTGAGAGGGGCAGCAATTTCGCAGAGTATTTCTGGTTAGATAAAGGACATTTCAGTAGTAATGCATAAACATACATAAAATAGTTATAAGAACAATACACATTTATGTTTAACATGATTGCATTATGATTTTGTGTTTACTTTCTCTTTCTCCCGCATGTCCAAAAAGTTCCTTTAAATAATCCAGTACTCTCTGTCTTTGTATGAAAAATAAAGAAAAGCATTTGCTAGTGCTGCAATTAGCAATGTATGGGTATGTAAATTAACTAGAGATTAGTCTGAGCATTGATGAGTTCTTAGGCCATGCCCTCAATCTGTCAATGGCAATGCCCAATTACATCTTGACTCAACCTGTCCCCTGTGGGATTTGAATATTAATTATGTCCTTCATGAAATAGGGGCTATGTAAAGTAAAACTTCAGTGCTCATCTGTTAAGTACTGAAATATTATGTAGAGCACATTTATCACAAAGATGTATGTGTGAGACTATTGTTGCCCTCAAAACTACATTGCCCCATTAAACATGTTTACATTTTTTCCTCTTTATATTATATCAAATAGGTTGTGACTTGGAATATTTCTTGGTGCAGAAATAGCTCCCAAAGACCATTTCATCTGTTCTTTTAAACAAAAGAACAATTTGTTGCCGTGCACTAATAAAATATTTGGCAGTCACCATAATTACAGGAGACACATATTAGATACTTCTATATAAAGACTTTTCAGCATCACACAAGACTTTCCTTGGCAGGGCTAATAATGATTAGGAAAACATGGGGAGGCACATTTATCAAAGGTCGAATTTTGAATTCATGTGAGTTTTTAAAAAATCCCTTAAATGCCAATATACTCGAAATTCGACTGGAGTGGGTTATTTGCATTTGTATTGAAGGAATGAAATTTATGTATTGGCATCATTTTTGTGTTTATATATTTATCACAAAATAATTTTAACGCAGCAAAAAGACTCAATCACAACAATATTGAAAACACCACTGAGAAGTCTGAAGGCTCAAAGAGAGGATGTGTAAAGAAACACAATATATATATATTGTTGCCAGGAGTCTAACCTGACCAGATTGTACTCCACATCATCATATACTGTATATGCTGCATCTCCCCAGCACTTATCACATTTTGCCTATATTGTTACAATGTTGGTTAAAATTTTATTAAACTGTAAAAATAGAACACACCCTCAAAATTGTTGAAACTACTAACTTCCATTTTTAGTCAGATTGATTTTCAACAGTAGAAATCAGGTCCAGCTGGTTTGAGTCATATACAGTAATTGCACCCTTTGGTCTCTGCTGAACATTATATTGTATATATGTCATCTTGTACTCTTCAGTTCCGCATTTTGGAGAATCTCTGCATTGAACCACATTGTTCATAAATGGCAAATAAGTCCCATTATTCTGATCTTATCTTGATTTTGATGTAGTTTTGGTGGGTTAATGAATTCTCATTTGCGATGTTGACCTGAAATTTTAATTTTTGGTAATATTATTTCAGCTACATCAGTGGAACTAGTGTATGTTGCCAATCAGTAGCAAGAGGTGGTCAACTCAGAGGCCCATTTATTAATGGTAGAATTTTAGTGGTATTAAGCTTTTTGAAAACACAATTAAACTCTATTTCTCAAGAATACCTTTTTTTATTAAAAAATACAAAAAGGACGAACAAACATAGCCAGCAAAAAAAATCCCAAAACCTCGAATTTGTCATGAACGGACAAAAAATTTGTATGACAATGAACATTTTGATCCCCGAAAACTTTTAAAACCACAAACGAAAGAACTTTTACTGCTACATGGCCTCGACAACTTTTAATTGCCATACTTTTGTATTTGCAGATTTTATGGTTTTTACACTTGATAAATTATGAAAAAAATGTGGATTAACTAACTGTTGATTGAATAACTATACGACAAATGTGATCGTTTGTGCAAAAAAGTACAATATGGAGAAACAGATTTTCTATTCTAGAACAAAACTGCTGATCTGACTTCAATATGGCAACTGTGCAACTAACAGGAAATATTCTAAAACATCAAAGTAATAAAAAATGACAAGTGCAATACCAAACAGAATCAGCAGTCTTACTAAACTGATTAAGTGTTTTTTAACTTAACACAAAGCAAAATACTTGTGACTTTAAATATAAACATATACCAAAACCACAAAATTTATTAAAATGTGATCTGACACTTCCTTTTTCTTTGTGAAATGTAAATAAATAAATAAGATACATAGGGGGAAATTCACAAAAGCGCGAAGCATCTAACGCTAGCACTAATTAGCCAGTGACGTCAATTCGTAACTTTGCACATTTACTAACTTTTTGCTAGATAAGTAGATAGACAAGCACAACTTCGCACCCTTACGCCAGGCAAAGTTGTGCACTGACGAAGGATCGTAATTACGCAAACTCACTAAGATCAACATTTTCGTGAACGTTACACTTACGCTAGACTTTCCTTCGCCAGGTCAGACCTGGCGGAGTTCAATACAATAGATAGAAACATTTTCCAATTTTTTTTTCAAACTCCTAAGTCCCAAAAAAACGCTGGCGTGTTTTACCATTCTGATCTTCATGCAACACTTTATGGTTTCATATATGTCCTCAAATTATTGAAATGTGCCATTACAGTCTGAAACCAAGAAACAAAATATTTGCCAGAATAAAAATGACATATCAACTTTTCCCCCAATCCTCTTAGACCTCAGCAGTTAGCAAGGTAAATATTTGTTTCTAGATTTTCAGCAAACTCATTTAGCGTTTTCCACCAAAAGGTTGGTCAGTAGTAACCTGAAGGTCAGAGACAAGAACTTAAAGGTTTTTGGAGTCATGTGAATGTCACTACAGACTTGATATTATTTACAGCTCTTTTGACTTTGGACATAAACCAAGAAGATTTTTTTGGCAAAAACATGCACATTTCTTTAGTAAGTTAGTTCCATGTAAATTAGCATATGCACGTCAGGTTGAATTCCCATAAGAGAAGAAGCCAGTCTATTTTGTGGCTTCTGTTCTCTCTGGAAAGTATGCAGCAGAAAAGGGCAAAGCTAAGTCAGTTATTTAGTTGCACCTCTTTCAACGTGGTTCAGCAAATTCTTTAATACTAACACCTTTTGTTTTTCATTTACAAATCTCATCATTATAGCAATTTACTGATACTGCAGAGTGAGCTATGCTAAGAGAATTAGGAAAGAACAACGTTAACATGAAAGAAATTATAGAGCAGAAGGAAAGATGGCATTTTCTCCTCAAAAAGTCCATGATATCTATGCCTAAGCTATTTAGTGATATTTTATGTCATACATTAATATGCAGTATGTGCTTCGACCACCACTAGGCCTAAAAAGTTGAAATATGTTTTAAGTAAGAAGTATCCCTACCATGGAGCACATTTATGTTTTAGGAAATCCTGAGGCAGTGCATTTTTCCTCTTTCACCTCCTCCAACTGTACACCATGATGTTGTCCTCTCACACCCTCATGAAAGTTCGTCATCTACTGCGGGTTATTTTTTGCCCCTGTGAAGTTAGAGGCAGTTTTTTACAGCACCTCATTGGTGGAATGCCCCTGATAAAATTTACACAAGCAGATATTATTAATTCACCATTAAGTCAAAATTCATCAAAACTAATTCTAGTCCAACCCAGTTATCAAATGCCATACTATTCTATGGTAGATATGACAGCAAGTTTTCTAAAGAGCATTTTAATACTTTTGTTATTTTTTCAGCTTTATACCCAGTTTTCCCTGGTACTATAAGTCTTTGCCTAAAATTGAATTTCTGATTTATAATACTTATCCATTGATAGATTTCCCACTTGACAAAGGTGTTCCAAAGGAACATTTTCTGTTCTGTTTTGAATGTTGCCAATACTGGAGCAACAGTTGCCTTTATTAGCAGCTTCTAGTACCATACAGCCCTGTCATACTATACCAGCTGATGCTGTACATTTTGCATTATAGAGTCTTTTTGATGTGGCAAAAATCTGTTATGGCACATTTCTGTCAATAATTTGAGGACATATATGAAACCATAAAGTGGTGCATGAAGATCAGGTATGTGCAATGCTGCTTTGCTTTGAGATAATAACAAAACAATAAATTCAACTAAGTTGTGTTGTAGTCACATACTGTATGTAAACATATAATAAATTCTTTCATGATATAGGTAGTTCCAGCATGATATGGTTATAAAATTAAAAGCCGGGACCTATATTGTGTTATGATTATATAAATCTCTGTCTGCTTTCCACACTGGCTCACATAAAATGGCAGATTTTCTCATTACACTGATGTCATTATCATATTTTTGCGAATGCACGTGCATTTTGGGTGTTACTGAGTCTTTAAAACTTTATTTGGCACTTCAAGTCATATTGGGCATGGTTTATTTATTAATGAACTGGGCAATATTTTGGAAAATAAAATAGCAATGAAATCTTGATTTTAAGGTCATCTATTGATTGATTACTGATTATATTTCTTTATGCTATATAGAAGAACAGCACAAATGTAAACAGCCCAGTCAGCATTTCCACTCACAACATAATTCACAACATTTTGGATCACACTTTCCCCATAAACTTGAGAAGGTGTGAGTCAGACACAAATTATTTTATGGCTTTAGAATACAAATATGCAAGATCTCTCTGCTCATAAATACATATATATTTTAATGTTTTTTTTTTTTTTTACATAATGGTATTACGATTAAAAACAAAACAAGAGATGCCCCTCTAATAATATAGTAATCTATTAAAGGTAATTTGGTGTTTATCTGAATTTCCCCTTAGATGACAGAATGAAACATGATGTATCTTCAGATCTGGTATGTAACTTTGTATGCAAAAAAAGTTTTCAATCACAGAAGTCATGACAACAAACAGCCTGACACTAACCTGGTATCCAGTTGGCAAGGTGGGTGGTTAGTGATACTGTATGCCACATCAACCTTTACTAATCTGCTTGAGGGATTATAAACCTGATATATAAACCATCTTGCATTAACAGATACACAAACACACAGTGCTGCACCCTTTTCTCCGCATCTTAAATTGGAACAATTGCTACCAAAATGGCTGGGGTGCTAACACACACTTATAGTAACTGTTTAGAGGTATTATAAAATGCAGAATATAATTATGCAAAGAAATATTTATTTTATTTATTTTATCCATATAGCAGAGACTTACCTCTCCAGACATTCACAGACCTCTACCAATCCTTTTCCTGTCTGGTGAATACCAGTTTTTACAGCTTATGAAAAGGTGTGTATTAAGACAATTGCAGTACAAACATCCCCTCCTGTGTTCACTGGTGCAGAAAGGCACATATTTATCCAAGGGTGTACTTAGATTTTGCCACAGTTCCCTAGACAGAAATGCTATAGCTCTCTGCTCCTAGTACTCCATTTTCAAAATGAATTAAAATAGAATTCAACATTTGATAAATATATCCCCTAAAAAACAATACAAAGCTCTGAAGCTCTGAAACTCTAGTCTCACCATTTGATAAAAATGCCTTTATAACAAATATATCAATAACAATGGATAAGAGGCAACATGAGCAAACTGCAAATATCTGAACAGCAATGTACTGTACTTTGTCATCCATAAGATGGAAATTTCCAATAACAAGCATGATTTAATTGTTGTTGTAGTTCTCTTGCATGTGCAATAAAGCAGAAAAATATGTGGGCTGGCTGCTACTAAATAAATACAGAGCTAAGTGAACATGTTTCTTCTATTTAGGCACCAGGTGCACTTGCATAATGGCTGAGACATATCAAGGGCCCAGGTGAGTGCTGAAAATGAAAATACACGGGGAATTCATCAGTGAAAACAAGTGATTTCTTGCATACTTGCAAAGCCTATTCCTGCATTTCTAGACTTATAAATGAAGTGCAAGAGGAGTGTTTGCATGAAACAGTAATATATTTGGTAAGGTCTGTATTATTTCATGCAACTTCGATTTCAAGCTGGGTGAGCACTAAGGCCATTTATGGGATCTATAGCATAACATAGGTTTCACATTATTAGTTGGAACTAAACCAACTAATCATTGTTTCATCTTTTTTTACCAGTCCCATGCAGCCTGCAGGAATGTGCCCACTGCAAGAACGGTAACCATCTCCTGATATCCTGTAGTGATTAATGATTATTGCTTTACTTTTGGAAGTTAAATATGAAGTGGACCTTGAAGCGCTGAAGCTACTTTTTTTTATAGTGAAAGCAGGCACGGGTGCATTAATGCACAGTCATTGAGTGATTCACTCTCTCGTCTTTTATTATTTGCACTGGTGCACCTGGAGACACAAGGGGCAAATCTAGCTGTTTTTAAATTATTATTTGTATTTTCTCTTCTTTTATTTCATTTGTCTTTTTATATTTATTCTTATCTGCACTGTGTTGGACCTGGGTCTAGTTGGGTGCTGTGCACAGTTGGTACCTGCTTGCTGGGAGAAGTTTAGGCAGCCAGGAGGCAAGGCAACAACTTGCAGGCTTATTCGTGCCTGTATGGCCCAAGGTCTCTAAGGTGCGTGGGTTCAATGTGAGCAAGTGATATAATCCTCTCCACACAAGCAGGTACTGCACAGCGCCTGACTGAACCCAAGCCCATCACACTGCAGACATCAATACAGTTTTTTAAAGAAAATAAAAATGATAATTGAAATTGAAAAAGCTAGATGGACACCTGAGCATTCTGGGCCCCTAGGCTATAGCCTACGGTAGCCTATTCATTAATCCATACCTGCTGCTGGTTCTCCTTAAAGTGGATCATATTTTATCAAATTAGTCAAGCAAAATAAACAATAATTACACTATATAAATTATTTTAATCTTGTTTTCTTCAGTCTGGGAATTCATAATTACACCAAGCAGGCAGGAGCCATTTTATGGACACTGTTATTAAGGCAAGCCATGTATCATCTCAGAATCTTGTTTGTCCACCAGAATGGGAAACCTGATGTCTATCCCCATGTCCTGGCTACACAATTAAATGGTTAAGAGAACTGAGGGAATGTGTGGGGAGCAGTGACATCTACAAAGTGCTGAATGGAAAGTGAAAGTAATTATCTGCCCGCCTTTATGCCTAAGGCATAGAGGCGTGGCAGACAATATTTGATTGGCAGCTGAGATTTTTAAATGAACTTAAAACAGCTATGAATGCGTTAATAAAAATTTGAAATTGGATTTCATGTTTAATTTGAAAAGGACTTTTATTATACAGATTTTTGTGACGGGTCCACTTTAAATTTCTCTTTCACAGGACTATTAATCAGCTAGCATCTGTGGATCAGAAAGGGACAAATGATTGTATTTGAAGATATATTTACAAATTGTTTTAAAACCACATAAACAAATTATTATTGTTAATTAAAGAGTTTCCTAGAATTACCATTTATTTCATTAGACAAACTTGTATAGTGAGGTTTAGATCCCCATTAGATGATTCAAAATGACCTGTTGTGGACACTGATGAAATAGTATTCTCCATCTCCAGTTTCTTATAAACTGTAAGAAAAGCCGATTGCTTGAAATGCATTGTGGGAATTCTAGCACAAATCAAAGGTGAAAAGAACAGAGCTGTGTTTTTTTGCAGATCCTTACTATAAAGTGGCTGATCTATGATTAGTTCAGCCTCACACAACTTTATTGCCTCCCATTTTCAAATGCCCTGAAGTACATAGCACAGTTCACCAAGAGGAACACAGGATTTATATGTGCTGCTTTTTTATGTGATGTGGATTAAAGTGATAATAAAGCCAGAATGATTTCCTGGCCACGTAGCACTACATTAGCATATTATAGCTAAATAACTACATGTAGCAGAAAGAAGCCACCGACCAGGGCCAGAGGAAACATTTAAACCCAGGAGAGGATTTTCTCTGGCTATTTTTCTCTCTGAGCTATTTTTAGCTATTGCATGAAAAACATACCAAAGTTTCTTCCACGTTTCCTGCTGTAAAGAAAATGAGAATTTTCTAGATGATTTAGTTGAAAAAAATAACAACGCTAAATTTAGTTCTGTAAGAAAGTCCTGTGACCTTGGAGAATTAATCTTTTCTTGCTTTGTTCCAAAGCCAAATTTAAACTTCAGATGTATAGAGCTTTTAACTTTACAAGCTTATGTTTCAGTTCATAATAATGTGACTGTTTCAGGGGATCAGTTAACACATTGGAATTCCTTACATTTCATTACTGGTGAAATGAGTGATATAAATTCTAGGAAAGCTTAATCCACAGATAATTTATACCTTAATAAATGGCATAATCATATCAGTAAATATTGCTAATTTATGTCTTTTCCCTTTGAGCAGCCATATTGTGATGGTCTGTGTGATCACTCAGAGATCACCTGGCAGAAAACAGTAGGTTCTACAGTATCCTATAACTGGAAGGTGCGTTGGCGCAATCCATTCATTGGCTGATGTAACCTAGCAGGTATGTTCTACCCTTAGTTTGCATGTGATCAGGGTCGGACTGGGCCGGCGGGAGACTGGGAAAAAACCAGGTGGGCCCCGCCAGGCCAGATCCGTATCCCACATCTGCTTCTAAATGCCGCAGATGTTGGTGGTTGCGGCAGGTACTCAGAGCTGCACAGAGATGAGCCGTGCGCATGCGCACCAGCGTGACGCTGCGCTCATGTGCATATTCGCAGTGCATCACACATGTACTGTAGGAGGGGCTGGAGGGGGGCCCTGGGGCAGTAGCCCGACCCTGCTCGATAGCATACAGCGAGAAGGTACGCACCACAATGCGGGTGGGAGAGGGCATAGAGGGGGTTTTCTGGGGAGGGAGGTTTGCAATGACTGGGGTGGGGGGCCTTGGAGGGTGCGGGGGCGCTGATGTGGCAGCCCCGGTGGGCCCTGAATCCCCCAGTCTGACCCTGCATGTGATCACAGTGCCTCATATAAACCAGAGGGACAGACTTAATAGCAGTGGCTTGATATGGGATTATCCAATCTCGCATACTTTTAGAAAAAAAAAACATTATTGATGAATAAGGTTTTATTTTTCTAAAAGTGTGCTGGAGGATGTGATATTTATTGAGACCTGCAATGTCTGAAGTATAATATACTTGTAAACTTTGAAGCCATTATTAATCACCAACATGCTCATTAAGCTGTGTTGGTTTTTATTTTTGTGGAGCTGTCATTTCTCCATCATTTTACATTTTTCTGCATCTTCTTGCACTGTGTTCATTTTGTTTTAGTACTGTTTCTCCTGTATAAGCAAACCCTGGATGAATCAGGCTAATCAAATTGCCTGCTAGAAGCAGTTTGTTGACTTGTGCCTCCTGTCGCTAAAGGGTTTCCCCCAGTTTTTGACATCACATGTCTGAATGTTCAGAATGTGAAAAGACATTTCTATGCAGGTCTGCTGCCAGTTAACCGCTTCTACTACTACATTTTGCATTTTCCAACAATGTTCAGGTAAGGCTCCCCATAGCTTTTGCTTTGAGTATGATGTAGATCAGGGGTCCCCAACCCTTGTTACCTGTGAGCTGCATTTAAATGTAAAAAGAAATGGAGAGCAACAAAAGCATAAAAAAGTACCTGGAAATGCCAAATGAAGGCGTTGATTAGCTCATTGGAAGTTCCTGTGTGGACTGTCACCCTATATGCGGCTCTACTTTGCAGTACACCTGGTTTTTATGCAATTAAAACTTGCCTCCAAGCCTGGAGTTCAAAAATAAGCACCTGCTTTGAGGCCACTGGGTGCAACAAATAAGGGGTTGGAGAGCAACATGTTGCTCATGAGCCACTGGTTTGGGATCACTAATGTAGATGAACCCATGTCTGGTTGATATATAGTGAATAAAGTACCCCTTATTGTAAAATATAAGGATATTATAAGTTGTTATTATAAGTTCAGGATACAGAAATGCGTTGATGTGGGGGAATATGTGAGGATTGAATAAATTCATTTATTATCATCTCCATGAGTGTCTCCAGTGCATTTAACTATTTTGATATAGGGGAGTTGCACCCCGGATTCGTTCCAAAAATTGTTGAGTGCGGATTGTGGATGCGACTAGTGATGGGCGAATCTCACCCGTTTCGCTTCGCCGAAAAATTTGCGAATTTCCAGCGAAATTTGCGAATTTGCAAAAAAATGTGCGAAACGAGTTGTGCGTAGCTTCCATCGCGTCATTTTTGGCGCGCGTCGCGTCGTTTTCGACACGTCGCGTCAAAAACGATGCGCGGCTCGTTCTTTTTGTCGAATTTTTGTTGGCAAATTTTTACTGGAGTTTCGCGAATTTATTCGGCAGCGGCGAATCGCGGGAATTCGCCGCGAATTCACCCCTGGCGAATAAATTCGCCCATCACTAGATGCGACATTTATATCAAGAAAATCAAGAGAGAGAGAGAGCACTGATCTTATGCAATGCTTTAAAGTAGTTATCTACTATGCCCTTAAATTCTATAGAAAAATAAATTCTACATGTAAACTAGCATCCACTGTATTTTTACCTCTGCTTTCATCTAACGAAACATTGTGTTGATATAGTGTAATTATATTGTGAAAGTCTCTGAAGACACCTTTTTCCTTATTTGCACGAGAAGGTCACTTTCAGCATTAATGATAGCTAGGTGAAGAATGGGAACACTCTGAGAAAGGAAAGCTGGATTTGATAATGAAAAGCCATAACAAAGGCTAAGTCCATTCCCTTTGCATACCTTTACAAATAATTATTATACATATCATTCAAAATATGAAAAGCACAGATACAAACACTTCTCTTGAGCGATAGATAAGCTGTTGTAAGTAGATATTTATAGAAATACCATACAGTATAGTTGTCTAAAATAGGAGTTCAGCTAAGGTGCAGCTGTTAAGTTCATATGGAAAGGTTCACAGGGGAATTAGGTTTTACATCAAATCCTAGCTAATATACCCACCGCTTAAGGATGCTACCTTTTTAGTAAAAGAATACCACCTGGGATGTGTTGGGGCATCAATGACATGGACGGACTAGTTGATGAGGTGAAAGACATAAAGAAGACAATGTACAAATATGGATGCAAATAGGTCTCCGCTTTATTGATTGAACTGGGTGCAAGTTATTTGCAGCATTAATAAAGATGCACTTGCTGCAAGTTTATGGTATTAATGCAAGATTGTCAAGATTAATCATACCAAGTCAACTTACTCACCTATTGTACAGTAACACTCATCACTTACTCATTGTAGAGAGGAAGTAGTGGTAACTTAGCAATAACTATAGAGACTAGAAATCAGATGGATTACCCAGCACCCATTATGTTTTTAAGGAGCAAACCGTTGACGAAAGAGAAAAAACCGTGTAACCACAGACACATTTTGTGCAAGGCTTAGGGATGTCACTAACTAAGTAATCTCTTGGCGACTGGTTGCTAGATGAGCAACTTATGGTATGCAAAGATTGTTCAGTAGTGGACCATAAATACAATAGAAAATGAAAGGTAACTCAAAACCTGAAAAGTGAAAGTGTGCCTGTACTTACTGGTTCTGTGTTCTACACAGCAAACATAGTGTGTTACTTTTTAGTTGACTTCCATACATCATCTAGTAAGGAAAATTTTGTGTGTTCTCCCACACTCCCAGTGACTCCATTCACTTTACCAAGGATTAAAAAACCTTTACAATTAAAATATAGAAACAGACCCCAAACAGTGACTATCAGGCCTCAATTGACCCATCCAGGGATGGCCAAGATGACCGGCCACCCTAGGCAACCCAGCTGGCCACCTCACTCCCCTCCGTGCATGCTCACGTTCACAAGTAGTGATGTCATGAACGGAGGAGAGGACAAGCAGAAAAGAGACATCCTGGCTAACCAGGGAACACACAAACATGGATTAGGGGTAGGCAGCAGGCCGTTCAACAGGCACCTGCCCAGCACCCCCTCATTGTTGCTCCCTAGGCAGGTGCCTCTTCTGCCGACCCCTAATTCTGGCCATTCCATCCATTCTATTCTGACGAAGTGGCGACTATTAATTTAAAGGGTGTTTCAACTTTAAGTTAACTTTTAGTATGTTATAGAATGGCTAATTCAAGAAACTTTTCAGTTGGCCTTTCTTTTATAGTTTTTGAATGATTTGCCATCTTCTGCCTCTTTCCAGCTTTCAGATGGGGGTCACCGACCCCATCTAAAAAGCAAGGTTACGCATTGATAGTTATTGCTACTTTTTATTATTCATCTTCCTATTCAGGGCATCTCCTTTTCATATCCCAGTCTTATATTCATATCAATGCATGTTTAATTTTGACCCTAGCCAAAATGTTTCATTTTGACCCAGCTGAAATTGCAAAACTGGATAGTTGCTGAATATACGCAAAAAAAAAATACTAAACCACAAATAATAAAAACATGAAAAACAATTACAAATAGTGTCAGAATATCACTCTCTATCTCATACTGAACAACCCCTTCAAACACCATAAATAAACTGGTACGTTAATCAGATCCTTATGAAACTGACCCTTATCATGTGTGTGACTATAATAAGGAATAGGGAAAGACTCTATAAGCTACAATACGGCAGGGACTAATGTGAGTGACTGAATAATATTATTATTCGGTATTTATACAATATCAACATATTCTGCATTACTGTAAAGACATTATGCATAATTTCCATCAGTCCCTTTCCAGGAAAGTTTACAATCTAAAGGTCATTTTTAAGAGGAGCCAAATAACCTGCCTGCATGGTTGTAAAGAGTGGGGTGAAACATGGAGGAATCCCACACAGACATGAGAGAACATACAACCTCCTTGCAGATAATGCTCTGGCATCTATAGTAGGGTTAAGGTTAAGATTGCCTGGTAAGAGGTATTTAAAGTGTTATTAAACAAGACAATTCTTTCCAAAGAACAAATGAATTAATGTTCGTCCGACTAATACCCTGGCTCGCTGGGCGGGAGGGCCATTAAAGGTAGTTTAGAAAAAAGCTGAAGATCAATGCTTGTTTTCCTTTAAACCATGTTTTAAAGATCTGCAGCAGAACAGCACTTAATATATTAGTATGTGTGTAGTGCTATGTTTAGTTCCCAAATGCACAAAATAATTTAGTTGTGCCCACTGGGGTTTATTATAATTCTTTGCTTTTTTCCTCTGCAGAATATATGAATGTTTATACTCCGTGCTCTTTGACAGTCACAGCTGTCAGGGAACAGTGAAGAAAGAGAAAAAAAAAAAAAA
>CM044439.1:88910388-88921306 GCA_024363595.1 Xenopus borealis
TAGAGATAGCAGACAGGCAGGAGGAGACACGAGTTAGGAGTTCAGGGTTGAGATCAGTAGAGGAGAGATAGATGCTGTCTTAAGCTGGACTGAGTGCAATAAGTCAGCTGTTGATGTTCAGAATTGTCCTGTCCACACTGCTGAGAACTTTGCCAAAGTATTCAATAGCCCTTTAAAATGAAATATTAAAAAAATAAGCATTTTGTAATCTATGCTCAGTGATGTTATGTGTATCACATGGTTGACTGAAAGTTCTACAGTATATTCTATTTAAAAAACAAACAAAAAAAAACCTCCTTGTAAAATATGATTTATTATGTAAAATATGATTCATTAATGTTTTTGGAATCACAATGTAGGTGGGTTGGTTTGCTACTTTTTAATGCCCACTTTAAAATCATTTATTGAATATGCCACATGATAAAATCCTCTAATTTACCATGATGGTTTTTGTGTAGCTGGGAAGTCTGCATAAATCAGGACTAGCACTAAAATGTCCTGGTTTGTAAAGTAAAAACTTTAAAGATATTTGTAATATTGAGTTCCTCTTGCTAAGTACAGTAGTTCTGAATTTTATTCTGTCTTGCAGAGTATGAACTGCGAAAAGAGAAAGAGAAAATAAACTGCGAAAGCATACATGCACCTAATTCAAGATCTTCCATATGAGTATTGTAATCAAGTTATCAAATAATATTTTAAAGCCATGTTTGTTTTTAACCTTGCTCTGACTCTAACAAAAATGTAAAAGCAATGTTTGATGTTCAAGAAGCATTTTTACAGGTGTATTTTAAATTTGTTTGCAAAACAGAAACTACAAATAAAGAATTCAGTGGTTGTTGTGACTTTTTTTATATATATATATATATAAACATGCAGGAGCATTAAAAGAACAAATATATACATTAGTCTGCACTTAAAGCCCAGTGCTTTGAGGGTTTGTAGTATATGATCTTCCTTTATACGAGGTACTTAATTTTTTTCATTTGTGTGCACTGTGAGTCATAGGATCCCAGGGGGTGGCCCTTATGTTTTAAAATGGCAATAATCTATTTAGGCTTACTCAATGGCACATACAGGTATAGGATCTGTTATCCAAAATCCGTTATTCAGAAAGCTCAGAATTATGGAAAGGTCATCTCCCTAGGGGCAGAACTACATGGATGAATCAGGTCCTTTTTCTAGGGTAATAGGAAGTTGGATGGTGTCACAGGGTTGATCTGACGCAACACAATGCAGCCTTTGCATCCGACAGTTGTGCTGCATTGGATCAACACAACACCATCCAACTTTGTTTTCTTCTCCACCCGAAGCCCTAGCCGTTAGCAGCCGTGGCTGTTTATGCAGGAAACCTGTGAGACAGGGCATTTGTTAGCCTTTTGGCTAGTCTAAGCGCTGTGGGCAATTTTTTTTCCTGTATGATCCTGGACTGGAAGTGACATCATGGGTTGTGTGTGGCAGCAGATTTAAAAATTTGAGCTGAGCTGGCAGTCATGCCCTTAGTAGCGCTGCATGGTGATGGAGCCAGCTGCCCACAAACATGTCGCGGCCAGAGCTTCAGGTTGAGCATAACCTACAGTGTTTTTTACATTTAAAAAATTTAAATTTAGATTTTTAAAGCCTGCAACAATCCTGCTATCACGAAAAAAAAGATTGCGTCAGGAATGCCTGGAAGATTATGGTTTTAGAGATCTGAATAAGAATCCAGCAGCTATTCCTGTTGTGCAGTCAGACAATATTTCTGATAGACCTTCTACATCAGGGGTCCCCAACCACAGGGCCACGGCCAGTCTTGGAGTGGTCGCGGAGCCTTTACAAGGTGCAACAAAATGGACGTCTGCACAACAAAATGGACGCTGAATTGGATGCCAACCCCCTCCCGACCCCCCCAAAAAAAAGTTTTGCCTCGACACCTGTTGGGGACCCCTGTTCTACATCATCTTTCTGGCCAGTGGATCAGACTACATTTTGACAGTGGGTGAGAGAGAGGGTATTAAAGCTCCCTCTGGTGGTAGAGATCCAAATTCTTCAACTTATGCCCATATTGCTTTATTTTCAGAGGATGAAGTAGACTGTTACCTTTCTGAAGAGGATTCTGTGGAGGATTCCCAGAGTTTTGAGACAAAGCTTGTCCCATTTTTTAATTGAAGTGGTCAGAAGAACTCCTATTTTGCAAATGCCATCATTGGCTACTTCTTGGTTTTATAAAAAGCCTATATTCCCCTTATATCCTGAGATAAAGGATATGTTAGACTCCTATGGAGGCAAATATACCTTCTTTGTACCCCTTTGTACCCCTTTCCTTCAGAAGATTTGGAGATGTGGGATAATTCCACAAAGGTAGATGCTCTGGTAGCTTGCTTGTCTAAGAAAACTGCTCTCCCAATTGACAACATTTCAGCATTAAAACATCCCATGGAAAGACTAATGGAAACAGAGCTCAAGTTGTTTCTGACAGCAGGAGCTGCATGTAAACCTGCAGTCTCTGTTATCTCGGTTTCCAAAGATATTTTAATCTGGGCAGATAATATAGAGCAAGCAGTTGCAGATGTCCTATCCATAATTGCAGGTGATTACCATTTAGAATTTTTAAAAAGACCCAGAACAAATAATTTAATTCTTTCAAGATCAAGCCCATGTTTCAGTTTTTCAGGAATTCATTTCACAGCTCCTGGCCAAGGGTGCCGTCAAGCATATGCTTCAAAGAGGTTAAGGTTTTTACTCCTGTCTTCCTTGTAACAAAGTCTTCAGGGGAGCTACTATTCTGATTTTGAAGAGGCAAATTCATCAAGACTCAGAAGTTCAAGATGGAATCTTTGAACACTATAAAAGCAGCGGTGCATCCGGGAGATTGGTTCATGATGCATATCTCCATGAAACAGTTGCAAGTGAGCATCAGCAGTATCCAGTGTCTTCCATTCAGACTTTCCACATCTCCCAGGACATTTACCAAAGTTTTGGTTGTCCTCATGGTGAGGGTGAGAGGAGAGAGGGCATATCAGTCTACTGTTATTTGGAGAGCCTTCTTATTGGGGCAAAAGAGAGGTCTGTTCTACTCCAACACTTCTCCTTATTCAGGAGGACTCTCATATGCTTTGTCTTGATAATAAACGAAGACAAATGTCTTCTGGAATCATCTCAAACAAATACTTACTTAGGTGCACTTTTCAACACCAAGATAGGGATGCAGTCTTTGCCACAGCAGAAGGTTTTGTCGACAGTGGCAAGAGCCAAACAGTTAGGGGCAGATTTATCAAGGGTCAAAGTTAAAAATGTAATTAAAAAAAAAAATCGAATTTCAAGTAATTTTTGTGTACTTTGACTAGGAAATAGTAGAATTTCGAAATTTATCATGTACTGTTTTCATTTTTAAAAATTTTAATACAGCCATTCGCCATCTAAAACCTGCCGAATTGCTGTTTAGCCTGTGGGGGAACTCCTAGAACCTATTTGGAGTGAATTAATCAAATTCAAATTGAATTTGATCGAATGCGCTAAAATTTTAATCGATTGATTCAAATACGGACCTACTCAATCCAATACGGACATATTCAACCATAAAACAAATGTTCAGCTGAATTTCAGTTGGTCTTTTTTAATTCAAATTTCAAAGTTTTTAAATTCAAAATTCGACCCTTGATAAAGCTGCCCCTTAATGTCTGTCCCAGCCCTTTTGGCCAGTGAGTATATGGTTTTCTTGGGTCTCCTAACATTCACTTTGGCTTGTGAAGTGGGCGAGATGGAGGATGAGACCTATTCTTTCCGACTGGAATCATTATCATTGGAATTGGTCACAGGTAATTCCTCTATTTTTATAGACAATCTCCTTTGGTGGCAGAAGGCCAGCAACCTTCTCAAGAGATATTCTGTAGCAAAACCCTTTAGGATAGAAGTCTTCACAGATGCATCAGGTCAGGGCTGGAGAGCTCATGTGAAAGAAATTGTTCGACAGGAAACAGGGGGAACGAAAAGTGTTATCTTACTAGAAAAGGTGAGACCAATCATGGGCTGGGCCCAGAATTTTCTCCTGGATATTAGAGCCGTTTACATTGCTGGAGTCTGAAATCATCAAGCTGCTGTTCTGAGCAGAGTCTTAATGGAGAGGGGAGAAGACAATGGTCTTCAAGTGCACAACCTCGATATGATGTCTCCCCAGCATAGATCTGATGGCCCCCGAAAGGAATAACAAGTTCACTCCTTCCAGTCGGGCAGCGGGAAAGGATGCCTTTATCAGAACTGGAAGAATCTTTGTTTGTACATCTTCCTGCCATTTACCCTAATCTTCAAGGGTTTGATGAAGATATTAGTCTCAAAGGTCTAGGTTATAGCCATAATCCCACACTGGCCCAGGCGTCCATGGTATCCTCTGCTGAAACATTTGAGTACAGCTTGAGAATAAATTCTCTGTAAGTTCAGGTGTCAGCATTATTGATACTCTTCAGTAAAAGATGGACTGAAGATCCATTGGTGGAACAATTTTTCAAGGCTGTTGTCAGGATTAGGCCTCACCTACGTGGGATTTGCCATTTGTACTTCAAGCCCTTTCTGCCCCTCCTTTTGAATAGGAGGGTTACAGGATTACAGGCATTATTGATGGAGCAACCCAATACTGTCTACCATGACGAAAAGGTACTTTTGAAACCAGTTCCTTCCTTACTAGCAAATGTCTCGAGTTTTCATCTCAACAAATCGATAGTATTACCATCTTTTCCAGTAACCAGTGAGAGGAGTGCCTTAGATGTGAAAAGATGCCTTGAAACTTATATTCAGAGAACTAAGCCATTAAGGAAATCGCAAAAACTCTTCATCGTACCAGCAAGCGCAAGAAAAGGGGTGGCAGCAGCTAAGGCTACATTGAGTAGTTGGTTTGTGAAAGTCATCAGTAGAACCTACAAAGAGCAGGACAGAGAGTCCCCTATAGCTGTCAGCCATTCGGACCAAAAAAGTAGAGCAAGCAGTTGCATTTCATTTTATAGAAAAGGGACATGGAATACAGCAATTAAGGTACCAAATTGTGGACCATGTTCCAAAATTACGTAGAGGTGGAGACCGGATAAAAATATTGCTAAAAAAGGAAGCCATGTGGATTAGGAGATTGGAGACCCTTATCCCCTTTGTCCTAAACAGGGAATATGATTTACAAAAAATCTTCCGTGTATAATTGTTGTTAATATATGTTTTTTAATATACCTTTTATCAATGGGTTTTTACAGAATCGTCAGGATCTACAATCTGTGTGAGATCAAGAAACCTGACACTTTGTAACATTATGTAAGATTGTAACCAGATAATCAACCCTTTGTTTTAAGTGTGTGATAAATATATTGCAACAAAGTATATACATTGTTAAGACCAGTAGATGGCGTAAGACTTTTGCCTACAAAAGGAAACGTAATTGTAACAGTTATTTTAGCTTGAGAAAGGGCCATAATAGGCCTGAAACATTGCTATGTCCAGATTGTTACTATATGTAACTTAATAAAGACTTTTTATTCTAAAGAAGACCAGTGCTGTGCTTAAAAAACCTTTTTCATGGATGTAAATGGTGATGGCCATTAATTGCACCTGCATTGGCGTTTTCCTAAATTGAAGTCAAGCGGAGCTGAACTGAACAAGTATAGCTGTACGGGCACATGCAGCCGATGCCCAATTTGAGTGTTCAGTTTTCAGCCTGTCCTTGTGCTTGTGTGTTCTAAATATTCTGCCTGGGGATGACCAGGAAATGGGAAAATTGTTTTGTATAACGTCATTTTCCTTTCCTGGCCATCCACACGGCAGCATGTCCACCCTACTAATAGTTGTTATTTTTTCAAGCTTAAATTAAAATGTGTGAGACAGGCTGTGGGGAGGTATTTATTCTAAGGAGCTGGACGTTTTCTGTCAGGGAAGCGAACCTGTGTGTTTTAAATATGCTGCCGTGGGGATGACCGGGAAAGGAAAATTCTAGTTAATTAATTGAAAATTTCTGTAAATCCCTACTAGTCCCGCCCATCTGTTCCACTTCCTGCATGCCGAATTACCTGGCTGTCTAGGGGAGCTGGTGGCACTCAGCACACTACATTGTAGAATAGGAACCAATCATCAGCTAGGCTAACCTTAGAGGGAACTGAAGCCTGTCTTTGTTTGTGTGACTGCAGGCTGTGATTGGCTATCCCTCTCCTACTGTACTTCTGGCAGAAACGTTAGGACACACCCACCCGTCATTTGAAACATGGACAGGGACCAGTGAACATCTATGGGGATCTCAAATAAAGGGGCTAATTATGAAGACAATTTCATTTTTGGCCAAAAGTAAAACCAGCACCATATAGTATACATTATTGCCTACCAAATTAGGGGGGATTCATTTATCCTATGTCTCCTTAAATAACTCATATTTACTGTAATACAGAATTAACATAATGATATACTACAATGATTTTAGTTTGACATTCCATAATGTTGTGTAGTTTCCTATTCTATGAGATATATAGACTATCATTTGACAATAATGTGACAATTCTATTAAGATGCTGTCTTTGGTTCAGTTCATATGCTCAAACACAATAACATGCAATATTTGGTTTACTAATAAAATATAAACCTGTTCAGAATTCCAAACTGCTGTTGTTGAATGTGTGTTCATTTTGTTATTATTAAATGGAAAGCAAGCCAATGCAAGGTTGTGGGCTATATGGTGGCACAGAGATTAGCAATGCCTTGCAGTGCTGGGTTCCTATCTTAGATTTTAGCTAGCACACTGTTTGCAAAGTGTTCATGTGTTCTCCCCATGCTTATGCGAGTTTTCTTCATGTACTTGGATCCTGATAAGATTCCCTATTATGTGTGTAAATACACAATTTTATTTTAAGTTTCACTGGGGCAGAGGCTAATGATGTAAATGGTGTGGACTGTGGAAAATGTACTATATACTGTAAATAGAGAATAATAATGTTAAGCAGCAATGATTATTAATCTGCCAAAATGCTGATTTAAATGTTGATCAACTGTTCCAGCTCCAAATGCAGGAACAAAAAAGAGTTGAGGGAAAGTCTGCCTTAATCTTGATAGTATGTTGAAGTATGATGGAATTTGTAGTTCAGCAACAGCAAGTCTATTAATCAATGCTGCAGAGTATGTTGGTGCTTTTTAACCTTGTGTCAATAATCCTAATAATCATATCAACCCCTTCCTCTGTTTTGTCTTCCACTTTTATTTTCCTCTTTTCTTATGCTCCATTTTCTTCTCTTTATTACACCTTTCACTCCTTCCTTGAAATGTGTTAGAGAATATCCACATCCATGAAAAGTAGCTTATCCATGAGAGTAGCTCATGTGGGAGTGTGGGACATGTCTTCAAAGTCAGGACAGGAATCAGGAATTAGGACAGTTGGGAGATGTAACCTTTATCTTTTTATGTTATCTTTTTATGTTGCATAAAATATGTTGGATTAGACTGAAATTTGAAGTCCAGAAAAGTTAAAGGTAAAGTACAACTGCACAACAACTTTATCATCCATTTTAAAGGAGAACCTTTGGGCAAAAGTAAAACCAGCACCATATAGTTTACATGTAAATATGAGGATTAAAGGAGACATAGGATAAATGAATCCCCCCCTAATTTGGTAGGCAATAGTATACATTACTGCCTACCAAATTAGGGGGGATTCATTTATCCTATGTCTCCTTTAATCCTCACATTTACATGTAAACTATATGGTGCTGGTTTTACTTTTGGCCAAAAATTTAATTGTTTAGCCCAGCAAAAGAAGTAGATTAGAAATGTTGTACATTATGTTGTGTACATCTGTACCAGCCCAAGGCAACCACAACCCTTTAGCAGTGAAAATCTGTGTCTCCAAAGAAGCCTAAGTAGCTCCCCATCTTCTTTTCAACTGATGTCAGTTATTAAGCTTAGGGACTGACTCAAAATATACAATATACATAGAATATAAATGTCACAATAAAAGGCTGATTAATAATTAATCCAGCTAATTACTGCATGAGAGCGTAGAAACAAGTGTAACTAGCATGAGAATCTAATAATCAGCCTTGTAGCATCATCTTATATTACAGGCCAACCTCATTTTCTGCTTGATTATTTGTTTCAACCCCTAAGCTTAGCTTCATAACAGTTGCTCAGAGCCCACTGAGCATGTGTGTCGCAGACACTTTACAAGATGGTGACCCCCTGTGACAAGTTTGAAGTTCTTGATCACTGCTGCTACTGACAAGCTGAAACTTTTGGCTGGAGTTCAGTATATAAAATATGGTATTTTGGCTATATTCATTCTTAGGGTTTAGTTCTCTTTTAAAGACACATCCAACATGAAATCAGCTTGCATCAATGACTGTGGCCTTTTAAAAATGAAAGTAAACTGCTGTGTTATTAGTATTACATAGGATTATTGTGCAGAGATAAAGGCTTTCTATTTTGATATGGCATTGCTTTATGGGATTACTCTTATTATTTCAAAGTAAAAAAATAAAAATTTTACTTTGTGTTTTTTTATGCTACTGCAGATTATGATTTGTTGCAGTATATATGTGAAGAGGATTAAGGAACAGATTAAGATGAGCATCATGTTAAATTAAATATCTTTAATATACTGCAGGTATTTAATGTGTGACAACAGGAGTCATACAAGTGATCACCCTTATATAAATCTAGAATGTAGGAGAAGGACTTGATCCTTCTATGCCAGTGTTGCTCTACATAAATGTCTTTTGGAATACAACTACCACCCGCCTCTGTCATACTATCTAGGGTTGAAGTATTTTAGGAGCTGTAGTTCAGCTATCACCTTCATCAATTTTTCAGCAGTAGAATGACTAGTTATTGGGCCCCACAACATGAACATTGGACTCCTAAATTGATTGGTGAGTTTACAGTGTATCTTTAGTAACTGTAGTTGAAAAAAAAAAACACATCCATTTAATCTAATATTCTCTACTACCTGCCTGCTAGTTGATCTAATGTGTATCATATACAAGTATAAAAGGACTGTGGTAAAAACTTTCTGTGCTACTAGCTTGTGTTGATGGAAAGGGGAGGGGCAAGACTAATAACTTGCAAGGGCCCCCAATTAATGATATTTGCCATTCCCAGTGAGACTAACATGCAGACAAGCACAGATAAGGTGTTAGAACACTGGGCTGGTAAATGTAACACTTTAGTTAAAGGGGTTCACCTTCAAACAACTAGTTGTTTTAGGATAGATCACCAGAAATAATTCTGTAATTTTTTACCTTCTAAGGTAGCTTGGGGGGGTTGCCTATCCAGTAAGCTGTTTTAAATTGGTACATTTAGTGGATTCATTTCTTATCTTTGTCCCTGCTAAGCAGAATCACTGCTGAGAAATGTATCAAATAAATGTTGCAAAATTGTAACCGTTTAGAGTCTGCACCAGAATTACTGAGCTGCCAGACTCAAACACCACCACCAGAGTCAGGAACATTCAACTTTAAATGATTTTGGAAACATAGTAAAAAATAAATAATTTAAAGTAATTGGAAAAAAAAGCTTTATTCCTGGGGAACTATCTGAAAACAACTGAACTAAAAAAAAGTGTTTGGAAGGTGAACAACCCATTTATGCTTACATATCATATTAGTGTATATATTGTACATTCATCTCGTGCATTTATATATCAATACTTTGTACTCTGTATAATTATTTAATCATTTTTCATTGCAGAATTTCACTGTTCTGATGAAGAGAGCGAAAAAAAAAATAGCTGTTAGTTGTCCATACCTTGGTAGTTTTAAAACAGTCTATTTAATGTATATAATGGACTTTGTATTTCCAAAAATCTGTGAAAGTATGTATGTACGCATGTGTCATTTATGCATGTCCCATTATATATGTTAAGTATTTGCACAAGGTTGCCTCATTTATTTAACCAATATAGTGCTCTGCACTATGTTGCTAATGCTTCATAATTATCTACATAAATGCTGTCTCTTCACTTTGTAATATGAGTTAGCCTTGGCTTTTTTTTAGTGTAATGCTATTGCAGCTTAACAAACTGTATATAAATTATCACAAATTCCTTGTTGTTGAAATCCATATTAATGCTTGACCAGAATGCTGAATTTGCAAACTATAGAACTGCTGAAAAAGAAGCCAACTAACTCAAAACACAAATTATACAGAATGAAAACAAACTGCAAATTGTCTCAGAATATCACCCTCTAAATCAAACTAAAAGTAAACTCATAGATAAACAACTCCATTAAAGAAAGTATTTATACCTTGTTGGTCTTCATTGATATGATCTCAATGGCTTGAGGAACTTTTGCAAAATGTTTTATTAGGGGTCTGTGTGCAAATAGGAAAGCAACAAGAGTTCAGACTATCCAAACAATGTAGGGGATGTCATCTTATAAACAAATTTATGGAGAAGCATGCAAGGCAATGTGTCATTTCAAAAATCATAACCAGCAAGTAGAAAGAATAAACAGATTCTGCTTTCAACTAAGATTACATTTACAAATAACTAGGGGGATCTCCTTATTTAACAAGTTTTTTGTTACCTGAATTCTTATCTTCAGCCCAGTCATGTGCAGGCCAGCCAGGTCCGGGCTGACCTCACACCCCCTTTTTCACCTGATAATCCAGCAACATTTGAGTGTAGCTGGAGCACTATGAGTGAGTAATGCATAAATACTTCCTACACATCTACTCTGGCTCTTTTATGACATTGAAGTCCATCTGCTTTCTTGGGAATCTGCACACCACCTAACATGGACAGCAGAGGAAATTCAACTTTTAGGGGGTTATTTATTAAGGTCAAGTTGTGTTCTTTCCACTAACATTTTTTTCAAGTTGATTTTTTTTTGGTCAAAACTTTCCGGTTAAAAAAAACCCTCAAATTTTTCAAGATTTATTGTACACTGACCCTGGAAATAGCTTGAATATGAAAATACATAATCTAAAACCT
>CM044439.1:88980818-88995576 GCA_024363595.1 Xenopus borealis
GATGCTGCAAAAAGCCTGAATCCGAAAATCCACCATCTCAAACTTATCAAGGTCATGTATATGAAAAATGGTAAAAAAATTAAAAGAAATTGAAAAAATATCTTTATTCCTGATGAATCAGAAACCAATTAACTGAAAAGTGTTTTGAAGTGAAAACCTGCATAATATTTGCTAGAAATATGCAGTTTGTTTATACCTTTTTAGTAGTAAATCAATCCTTCCTTCAAGCAGATGTTTTAAAAACATTAATGTACAATTAAAAGTTGCAATGTAAATACTGTCCAAAAATCAACATTATATTGCAAATATTTTCCGTTTTTGTAAATATTTTTATTACTTTTATTTATCCCCCCCCCAAAAAAAACTAAAATAAGAGTAGGAAAAAATGTTTTTCTGTCCATTCCTGTCCTGTGAAATTGACCTCCAAAACAAGTTATAATCACCTGAAACCCCATCTTTCCTAGAAACCGAATAAGCTATTTTAAACATATGTTATGTACTATATCTATCCACTATTGTATATCATCTAAGCAGAACCAGACTTGCAGTTGGGATAAGCAACTTTTCTTCAAAATCCTGACATATATTGCATTTGTTCTCTTAATTCTTTGTAAGAAAATAAAGATCATGACTCCCTTAAGAAAATACAAGGAAACCAGATACATTTGAACACCTCTAACCAAACAAGAAAAAAAATATGTTAAACTATATGATCAATATGATCGGAAAAGTGAGACATCTAAAAAATAATTTGTGATCTATCAATGATGAAAAGATGGCTTTGCAGTATTAATACTGTCTTAGCTGAATGTATAGCACAGAATATACAGTGTTTAACTACACTGAAAGCCGCACATATTTTATAGTATGTGGAAACATACTACAAAGATAGGCCAGTTTTTTCATTGTCTCACTCTGAACATTTAACATCTATTAAGAAAAAAAAAAAACATTATAATAATAAATTATTCCCATTTGGTATACAGTATCAGATGCACTTAGATTTCCTAATATACACAAAAAACACATAACAATTGCTGATTTCAAAATGTTACATGATGTGCAGAGTTCATCAAGTGAGCTAAAAAGTGCATGAAAAATGACTGGGATATACATTAAAATTGATACATACACAAACAATTACACAGAGGATGGCCAAAAATAAGGCTAATGATTATAACGTAAATTTCAATTTAAATAATGCAGTTGCCAAAGCATTGAATTGTGAGACAAAGCACTGAAATGCTGGTAATTTATTTTTCTCCCTTCAATTTGCCTTAGTAAAATATTATGGTTTAGTTCCAGAACCACTTTTCTAGATTCCCAACTGATTTGTATTCTTGATGTCTTCTAACATGGTCACACACTAAGCAGGCATGCGATTCCCAGAAGTGTGGCATATTGACTGTAAAATGTTTCTTCCAGTTGAAGTAGCTCAGGTACTGTTCTGTGTCTTTGTTCAACATTGAAAGATGATCAGCTAATTCTCTTGGAGAGAGAAAATCTTCCACATGAATAAAGGAATCTGCTGGAATGTAGTTCTCGTAGTTTTCTCTAGGAGGTCCCAAGACAATGGGCACAGATCCAGCCAATAATGCATTATAAAGTTTTTCTGTTATATAATCTTTGTGAATGGAATTTTCAAAAGAGAGATAAAATTTGCAAGATGAAATGGTTGGAAGTAGGCTTTTATCGCTCAGGTATTCTCCAAATGCTTGCCCGAAAGTTATAACTTCAATATATTTGTTAAGTTCATTGTAATATTTGACTCTGGCATGTTCTGGGTTCCAGTTGCTAACAACCCAGCAGACAAACTTATCTTTGCTTGGCACCTCAAACTCAAATGGTTTTGTGCTGACGACCATGAAACCATATGGCACCTGAATGTCTGAGTCACGCCTGTAAGTTAGAGTCAGGTTAAATAGATGCTCAATGCCACTTTTCTGTGGTGTATGTGTTGGCGATTCCAGATTCATCCAAATCCATTTTTGAAAAGGTGGCCTCAACTGTTGGGGCAGGTTAGTGAGATCCCAGCTAATGTCTCTGTGGTGAATAAGGACAGCATGAGATTTGTTGTACAGTGTGCGGTCCGTAGTAAGGTGGCACCCATGGATATTAAACAATGTCTGGCAGGATTTCAGTTCAAACGTCTGTCCAAAAGGCCACACCCAAATTAGAACAACTGTTTCATTGTAATAATTCTGTTTAGAGGAGAAAAAATTCTTCATTTTAAGGACTGAATGTGCTGATTCGATAGGACTGGAGATCCAGTTGTTTGTAGGTTTGACATATATCAGTAAACATATCATGAAGCAGATCAGCACACCGCTCACAGCTAAAAATGGCCGTAAGATTCCTTTAGATGCCGATGTCATAATTTTCCCTAAAAAAAAAGAATATATAAGCAATGATGTCATTTAAGCAAAGGCATTTAAAAACATTGGCAGGAAATATAATAACATTCGAAAAGAGCAAAACTTTACAAATAAAAACTTACCTGTAACAATGTAATATTCTTCATTAGGCTTTTATTGCATTACAAATCTTAATTGCGCATTGCAAACCTTTAACACCTGCTCTGGAGTTTCATTTGCAAAAACATGCTTTTATTACATACACTGCAAATATTCGCAAAAGCAGTTTGGTCACAAACTTTAAGCGGAATTCCTGGAGGTTTACTCAGTCAAAAATGGTTGCCAACAGTCCCAACAGTCATTTTTTGTTTCTCTTTGTAACAGCAGTGTATTGTGGTCACCTCCCCTTACTGGTTTAGGAACCAGGTGACCATAATACATTGCTGTTACAAAGAGAAACCAGGTGGATTAGACGCCTGGGTAGCTTGAGCCCAAAAGGGTTGACTGAACAAATGAACTTGTCATGTTTTCTATAAACATGATGTATATACGTTATTACATCTATTATTCCTTTTTCAGGAATCATTGATAGCCAGCGTATTAGATTATCACGGATCTCCTGCTGTTTCAGGTTTTTGGGTGAGTCCATAAATTACAGGAGACTAATCCATATTTAATTGCTGGGTAGTGATGGGCGAATTTATTCTCTGGAAATTCGCGAATTTTTCTGCGAAGCGAATCTCGGGAGATTCGCCCATCACTATTGCTGGGTTCTGTTACCTTATTACATTGTCACATTAACGCACAACATATGATTTTATGTACCTTTTGGATAGGCTTGTAACCAGTTTCCTTTAATGCAGGTTAGGCTATCACCGGCAGTAATCTGTTATTATGGAATAATGGAACTGGATTATTTTTAGAAATATACAGAACTGATGTTTCTACATGGACTACTGTCTTTTACGAACTCACAATGGACCATTACGAAGTTACTGTGTATGTTCACTAAGTATACTGTCACTTTAAGCCCATTACCCAACATGCACTTTGTTAAGGGTCACCAGTAGGCTTATTAGCCAATATTTGTATTGTTATTTCACACTTGAAAAAGGGCATCGCCCGAAACATGTTGTGTGTGTTTCACTTCCTTAATAAAGGCTTTAAATTGCCTGCCTGGATTCATCCTGCAACCATCGCTTTTCTTCTTTGTATAGTACATAAGTGGAACTCACTTATCTGTGCTGAGCACAGCGGAGTTCAAGGGCCCCATCTTCCGCATCTTCTGTTTTTTTCCTCTTCCCTTCTGCCATTTATGGAGTTTCCGGTACATGTGCAGTTGATGTGAACACCTGCCTGGCCCCGGACTATGGAATAGAATGCCCTTGAGCCCCACTGCACTACTCTGCACAGATATGAGTTTCACAATTAGGGGCACATTTTTCACTAATGCACTATGGGGGGGGGCAGAAGCAGGGAGAGGGCACTATAGAGGGCAGAGGAAGGGGAATTTCCCATTGGGGGGTTTATTTCTCCTTTAAGATATTGAAATTAGAATCTGCATTGAATCATAATTTGGATCTATTGAACGAGTTACTTTGTAAATTAATTTTTAGAGGCACCAAAGACACAATAACTCTGTAAATCTGCTTTTGTACCACTTTATTCCTAAGGATTGGTCCATATGTAAATTATCATGGGGCATAATGGGCAGCCGAGGATTACTATGCAATATGCATCATACAAAAATATCTATTACTTAGTAATCTGCATATGTTTAATGTCTCCTTCCCTCTGTTTACTACTTACCTTGGTCCTTGATAAGCTTACAGTATTATCCAATCCTTCGGTTTTAATCAACTACAGATACAATCCTTATTTTTTTCCAAAATGTTCCTTCAACTTCTAATATTTTCCTCATCCCATGCAATATTTCTCATTAATCACTTTTATCTATTTCTGTTATGTCCTTTCAGTTAAGCTATGAGTGTGGAATTTAATTTTCAACTGTCACATGCTGAGACAAAGTTGTATTGTGATTGGAAGAGACCTTAGCCAGTCAGAAAATTATTAGTAACACTTTCATAGAACCTGTTGCTTTCTTTTTTTATGTACATTTCTGACTTGTTTTATTTCTATGTGTTTGTTTTTATACATATGCTCTCTACATAAATGTAATGTTAATCTATTTCCCAAATAAAGAGCAAAGATGTATCATAAAAAGATGTCCTTTTTGAAATATGACATGGGTTACCCAGCTATGTATGAAGTAAAATAATATATTTGAACAAAATAAAGCTGCCTATGGGTACCAGGTGCATTTGCTAGTGTGAATCATCTCTACAAGCACTACACCAGTCCCCTTGTTGCTATCTAACATACTGAGATAAACATGCAATTTGTCCTTACTGATGTTACATTCAGGATGGACAAAATTATGCTATTGTGTTTAGTGTTTACAGCTTTTAGCTCTAACTCAAGTTTCTGTTGGATTCTCTGATATGTAGTCCAGCAACAACTGCTTAAAGAAGAAATGAAAATGCCCTAACATAATTTATAATTTTTACTTTATCTATGCTTTTTAAAATTGACACCAATTCTAGAAAGCAGGATATCTGCATTTGAAGAGACCTGTAGTTTTTCAGGGACAGGTGATGAATAGTTATGCTCTAACATTTCAGTGAAAACAAAACAGATAAACCATGAAACCGGAATTCAACCGAGCTGAGAGTAAACGCAATGCATTAAAAATAAAGGCTTGAGACATAGTTTACATTTACATGCTTTAAAAAAATAACATGTCTAACGTATACATTCAGGTTGTTATTTATTAAGGTCCTAATGCCAAAAACTCCAGTTTTTTTTTTTTACTATATAATCTGAAATTTTTGTTGAAAAGAGATCGAATTTTTCAAGATGGAAAAAGTCCAAATCCAAAAATGCGGCATCTCAGACCTACCTGTACCAAGGTTGTATAATAGTCAATGGGAGAGGTCCTTGTCCTATTTGGAAATTTCTGTGGTCTGCGCTGGAAGTAGCCCGAAAATCTAACTATTTAAGACTTTCATGCAAATATTAAAACAATTAGGCTTTTTGGGAAAAAGCCCAAAAAATCTAATGGTGGATTCTAGTTCGGTCAGACTTTTTTAATTAAAATAAAATAAAATAATGAGAAAAATTTGGATTTTGATAAATAAGGCCCTTAATTTTTCAATACAATTTTAGTTATGATACATATGTAAAGTTTTTCCATGTCAGTTTTCCAAGATTTTTTTACCTAGCGGAAATTCTAGATGCCAATTGCAACTCAGTTTCCTTGTGTTAGAAATTAGTTACCTATAAGTTAATGTATATAATTATAAACACTGATAAAAAAAACAGTATTTATAAAGCACCAACATAATCTACAGCTCTCTCTATGACACCCCTATTCTGTTTAGTTTTATCATCCCACTACATATATAAATTTGTGCCACATGGGTTGCTGAGTTTTCTGACATCTAGGGGCAGATTTACTAATGGTCGAATTTCAAAGTGAAAAAACTTCGAAATTCGAGTGTCAAATTTTTTTTTTAAGGGGGGGGTAATTTTTGATCGAATGTGTCTGTTTTTCATTCGAAAATGCCCATATTCATTTGAATGAAAAATTTTTGAAATTTCAGGACAAGTTCTGTGAGGTCCCCATAGGCTAATATGGCAATTCAGAAGCTGAAAGCTTAAAGGGCCAGTACTTCGGAATTGGAATATTCTATTTTTTTCAATTCAAATTGAATTTTGGGCTATTCGATAGTTGAAGTTGCCCAAAATTACTTCAAAATTTGAATTTTAAAAGTTTTAATTTTCATTTTGACCCTTAAGCTGGCCATAGACGTAAAGATATTTGAAAGATCCAATGATTATCGTGAGACCACGATTGTCTCAAAACGATCTACTATCAACTTTAGTCCATCAACTAAAAAGACCATTTCAGGCGATATTGCCAGCAAAAACTGAAGGATCGCAGCCTGCTTGCGCTGCAAACATAGGTAGATTGCATGGGGAGCGACAAAGATTTTCTAACCTGGCCGATCAATCAACAGACCAATGTCGGACGAAAAATCGTGAGACGAACGATCGTTTGTATCCCACTAACCGCACGATAATTTGACAGATTGGTCGGACTTCCCTTAGATCGGTCGTTCGGCAGGGAACGATCATTGCGTCTATGGGGAGCTTTAGTAAATCAACCCACTAACAATGCTCCCTTCCTGGGTAACTCAATTTAACTGCACTTAAGTTTGGGGTGCTGTCATCTCCTAATGCTGTCTCATAATAAAATAACATAAAAAGTGTTACCTTCCCATATTCTTAAATATTAACAAATATGTACTGACCAATGCCAGAAGTTCCATTAAATTGGTACCAGTTTTAAAAGAAATTACACAAAGCTATTTTAAAGGAAATAATTGTAAAATAAAGCCACAATAACACAAGAATGTATTCAGTGAATTAGTAACATGATGTACAACAATGTTAAAAGGTTCTATTTATGGTATAATAACAACAGACAGTATTGCTTCCTGTAATACTGTAGAGAGATTAACAATGTTGCCAAATGATGTCCCTTCATAAACTGTATTGAAACATACAAAGTGCTATGCGAATTTTAAAATAAAAGTATGGTTTCTGAGAAAATTACACAATTGTGTCTAAACTGTTAACTCAGTATAAAAAAGACAATAAAGTAAAAATGTAATAATGTTACACTTAGCTATGAAATATTTATGCTTTCTTGTTCACTAGCCAGCAGAAGCAGCTCATGCTCCACGGTATACAGTATATTATCTCTGATGCTAATGGGGCTTGGATGGCATAACGTTGCTCCTGGGCCCAGTGAATTAATCATCTGCTTTAATATTTTTTATATAGTATAGTATAATACAGTATAATGTTTTGCTCTTTCTGTTATTCCCTTCTTCTGTTGCCACATGTTACTTTGCAGGCTTATCTTTTAGCAACCAAATTCCAATACAAGATTTAAAAATATATTTTGTGAGCCGAGACACCCCCGCCCCCCCCTCCCACCCTGACCCTAGCTGACCTCACCTCGCCAGCCGTAGTCTTTAAACCCAATAGGGGAAACCAAAAGGTGGAAAAGCACAGACCAAAGAAATAAACATATTGTGATGGAGCAAATGTTTAATGTTGTAATACCATTGTTTAAATATGCTATCTAATATGCTATCTGCAGAGATTATGCTTGTAATATTACTAAGCTTTGCTTTTCTTTCTATTTTGAAAATGTGTCTTTAAAAAATAATAAAAAAGTCTTTTATAAAAATATATATATATATTTTGTAACCTGTGAAAATATAAAAAAGTGAAGACATAAATTATGGTCAAAGTCTATTTTACTCTTCAGCACGGCAAAGTAGACTATTGCCAAAACCATTAAATTGCCAAGCATCCTTGGAAGCTTCACACCGGTTCTATGAAGTTGATTGGTCTCTATAGAACTAATATTTTGCTGCAAGATGTGCTGTAGTGAAACTTTGGAAGTAAAAATGTAATGTTTAGCCAAATTTGAATATTATAGCTTACTCTGAGCACAGTACATTACATTCTATATGCATTTAAAGATATTAGGGGGAGTTACAATATTTTGTTTGGCTAAAGAGATATACAGGTATATAAGGGTAAATATAAGGCTTACTTTATTTAGACTGCAACTGTCACTATGGGCACTCAAAATGGACACACAGTCATTACATGCAATGATTTTCTTTAGACACACATGCATAAAAATATGCTCTTGCACTAGCCGCAAAATGCTTGCAAAGTGGTCGGGTTTCAGGTATAGAGTTCCTGATTTAGCAACCAGGCAGGCGATCAGTAACCAGGCAGGCGATCAGTGGGTACCCTGCCTGGTACCCTGCCTGGTACCCTGCCAGGTCTAGCCCTCCCATTCACCCTCAACTCAATTTTCTTCCTTCACCTGCATGATCCACCTATGGAGTGACGTCACTTTCGGTTGTGTGTTTCTACAACAGACCCAGGTCTGGACTGAGAATTAAAATAGGCCCTGGCATTTCAGGTACACAGAGGCCCAATCAGCTCACACAGAGGCCCAAACAGCCCCCACCAGCCCTTTAAATACTTTCTATTGGACCTTATAGCAGCCCCTCTGGCATTTGCCAGAACCCACAGATTGCCAGTCCGGGCCTGAACACACAAAAGTGGGAACCCCACACACAGTTGCTCCTAAAGAATCACCAAGAATCGGAAATGATGCCTTTCAATAAGGACTGCTCAGGGCTGCAATTACACTGAGGGTATGGAAAAATGTTGCATTGTGTCTGAAACTGCATTTTGCACACTGCACTTGCATTCAAATAGGACCGCAATAATGTGTATGCTGCTGCAAATACAGTATAAGACTGTTTTCAAGGATAGGATAGGATCACTTTGCCACAAATGTGGATTTATGCAGCGTATTTACCATCATGCTCGTAGGCTGGGGTATTCTGGATAAGGGATGTTCCATAAACTGTATCTCCATATTTGGGGGGGGGCTTGATTTAAGAATGGTTGTGCCTTTGTTCTCTAGCATTCAGCCCAAAAACCATGTGAGAGTTTTTTTTTATGTGGTTTCTTCCTTCAAAGAAACCTAAAGTTAATTGGACATACATCATATATTAAGATATGGTATATACTCAAAGCTATTCTACAACATGACATATTTTATGCTGTTAATTCTAAGAATATTGCTAGTTTTCTGATGATATAAAGCACAATAGCACAGGCCAAGAAATATCGGCCATGCAGTTCCACTGTGACTTGTTATAATGGCCAGTGGGGGAATGCTTTAGGAAGATTTATTATTATGATCATATGATTTTATTATCCATATAAAATGAAAACGAAGAATAAAATGACAAAATCTTTCAACAAATACAAGGCATAAAGAAACCGTCAAATATTGCACTGGATAATTGAAAATAAATAAGAATTGCCGTTTGTATGAATTAAAGCTATAAATATTTCTTACAATCATGGACGGTTTGCTTCATTTTTATTAATAAATATATCCTTTCTAAGCAGGTTTTATTGTAACACTTGAGAGCCCTAGAGCACTGAAGTGTTATCATTTGAGCCAGATCTTAGCAATTTAAAGCAGCAATAAATCTTACAGTGTTTTTCTGGCATATTTAACCATGTTCATTGAGTTGGTGTATGTGTCTATTTGTACACCAGAAAATAAGGGAAAGCCATAGACCCCATGCTAGGCAAGGGAATGCCTTTGCTTTTCATATATATATGAAACAAAGGTGATTGGACAAACACAGAACGGAAGATCAAAAATAAAAATGTTTATTAATCCAACGTTTCGGTCCCACACAAGGTCCTTTGTCAAGGTTTCCTTATATGCATGAGCACCCAGGTATCATCTATTTTTGGGGTGTGCAGCCCATAACTGTATTTTATAAATATATTTTCCAAGTCTGATGACTTTGATTATAAGCTCCACTGAGGCAGTGAATGGTGTACATTCTCTGTAATATCATGCAGAATATGCTGGCGATAAATAAAATGTGAAACAATAAACTTATTCTTGATATTCAACATATTCAACATTTTACCCAAATTGCATTTCAGCCTGACTTCCTTGTTGCTCTCTAATTGAAATATGGCAGAAGAAGCAATACCTCACCTACTAAAAGAAGATGAAAAAAAAATACACACATCATCAAATTGAATTTGAGGGGATTACAAGATAAAGGAAGTGGAAAACTGCAGCGTCTTTGTATATTTACAGGTCAGTTTATCTGCTTTGCTTCAGCTGCCAAACTCAGGAAACAGACTGGCTGGAAGTATATCTGACTGTGCATGTAAGAACGCTGGTACAGCATGTCTCAAAGTAGTAACATCAAAAGAGAAATAATGCACCTAAATGCAATTCCCTAATGCTATCTGTAAAATAAGGCTACCAGTTCACCTGAAAATTAGGGACATTTCTAAGAGAGGAACTGCACAATGGCATTCATTAAACATGACTATGATCTTTTAACTTTATCCTAGGACACAAAAAAAACTTAAAAATAGAAAATCTACCAAAATTGTAGAAAACAGGGGTACAAGTATCAGTGCAGGCAAATGGAGTAAATGTGGAAAACTGTACATCCAAACCAGTGGGAGCATTTAAGGTTACCATTAATAACCTAAAAACGTACACAGTCTAATAATACAGGCATGTGACCTGTTATACAGAATGCTCAGGACCTGGGTCTAGATAATGGCTCTTTCTGTAATTTGGATCTTGATACCTTAAGTCTATTAGAAAATCATGTAAACATTGTAAAAACCCAATAGGCTGGTTTGCTTCCAATAAGGATTAATTATCTTAGTATGGCTCAAGTACTGTATAATGTACTGTTTTATTTTTAAAGAAAAATTAATTAAAAAAAAAAATTGGATTATTTGGATAAAATGGAGTCTATGGGAGACCCATCTCCATAATTTGGAGATGGGTAACGAGTTTCCAGATAACGGGTCACATATATGTTATTTATATTTATATACTGTAAGAGACTAATAAACCTTGGATGAATAAAGAATAAGAAATTACAGAGGGATATACAAATATTAGTCAATGAAGTCAGAGGAGTTAAGGTCACGGTTATTGTGAAATTATTTTACGTTATGTTTATGTTATTGTAAATTAGACAATCTGTTCATGCTGTTTGAATCCTTTGGCAGAATTATTTTTAATAGAATATGCAAAAAAAATACATGTTAACAAATTATTCAAGTGTTCTACAATTAATGTAACATTTTTCTTGGAAAAAGAAAAATTAGCATTGTGTCCCTGATGCATTTCAAGGGAATTATGTTTAAAACATCCCATTTAATCTGAAGAATAATTGTTTCCTTTGAGAGAATGAAGTGAAGGATACTTTCATTCTATCTCTTGAGACACATTCATGGTCCATTGGGCATACTCTTTAAGTTACTTCCAGTTTAGTGAACCAGATCAAGATAAAGATCACACCCCTGATGTTCAGATACTGTATAATTACAATTCTAATAGAGAATTATCTGACCCAAAAATAGAATGTAAAACTGTCATGCAAAGTGCTGTTTTCTGCTTCCTTTTGTTAACAGCAAAGCATTACGTTAAAGTACATAAAGCAAAGAACAGCCACTCAGAGATATAAAACTAATTACAAAATTCTTAGAATTCTTATTCAGTAAGATGATCTATGGCTAGCTATTTAAAGGACAAGGAAAGTTAAACTAAAGGAGTAGGCTAGAAATGTTTTACATTATGTTTTGTTCTTCAGTACTAACCCCAGGCAACCACAGCCCTTTAGCAGGGAAGATCGGTGTCTCCAAAGATGCCCCAGTAGCTCCCCATCTTCTTTTCTGCTGATTCACTTCACATGCTCTGTACTGCTGTCACTTACTGAGCACAAAATATACAGTACACTTATGGGGTGATTTACTAAATTCACGTGAATAGATCGAAGTTCGATCGAATTCGATCCAATTTCGATTATAGGATCAATTCGATTGGTCGAATATGCAAATTGGGCATATTCGATCATCGAATAGTGAATGATCGAATAGATTTGAATGATCGAATATTTGATCATTCGATCAGCGAATAAAATAAAAATTTTTAAATATTCGACTGCCTACTTCACCAGACTGGACCTACCGAATTGCAATAGAATCCTATTGGAACGCTCCCATAGGCTTCTGAGTCTAAGTCCTGATCGAATAGGATTCGAACGATCGAAAGTCTTTCGATCGTTCGAATCGTTCGAATTATGTGAATGATCGAATTATTTATTCGACTGATCGAATTAATTATTTAACTGATCGAATAAATTTGTATTCGATCGTCGAATGATCGAATATCGAATAAAAGGTAGCCTAAAACTATTCGATTAGCATTCGACGATCGAATGCTAATCGAATTTGGTCGACCTAATTATGGGGAATAATAGTAAATTTTCACCATAGAATATAAATGTCACAGTAAAAGTCTGATTAGTAATTAATATGGATAATTACAACATGGCAGCATAATTAGCCTCATCATTTAATAATCAGTCCTGCAGCATCAGCTTGTATGACAGGCCAACCTAATTTTCTGCTTGATAATTTGTGACAACCCCTAAGCTTAGCTTCTCAAAAGCTGCTCAGAGTACACTGAGCATGTTAATGTCACAGACACTTTCCAAGATGGTGACCCCCTGTGACAAGTTTGAAGTACTGGATCATTGTTGCTATTGAGAAGCTGAAACTTTAGTTCAGTATATAAAACATGTCATTTTTAGTCCTATTCAATTTTAGAGTTTCCTTTTCCTTTGAATACTTAGGGGCAAATTTACGAAATTCACATGAAATGATCGAAGTTCGATGGAATTCGATCGAATACCGATCGCATAAATATTTTGTGAAATTTGGCTTCTTCGATCATTGAATATCGAATAGATCGAATGATAGGCTATTCGATAATTCAATCATTCGATGATCGTAGGAATCAAAATTTTACATTTATTTGACTGCCTACTTCACCAGTAGTGATGGCCGAATTTATTCGCCAGGGGCGAATTCGCGGCGAATTCCCGCGATTCGCCGCTGGCGAATAAATTTGCGAAGCGGCAGCAAAAATTCGCCCCAGAAAAATTCGCCCAAAAAACGAGTTGCGCGTTGTTTTTGACGCGACGCGTCGGAAACAACGCGACGCGCCGCGATTGACGCGACGTGCGACTCGTTTCGCGAATTTTTTCGCCGATTCGCGAATTTCTCTGGAAATTCGAGAATTTTTCAGCGAAGCAAAACGGGTGAGATTCGCCCATCACTATTCACCAGATTGAACCTACCGAATTGTAATAGAAGCCTATGGGAAGCTCCTGCTCGAATACCATTCGTACGATCGGAGCGTTCGATCGTTCGAATCAAACTAATTTTTCGGACGCTCTAATGAAATTTCGATCGTACGAATTCATCGAGAAATTGTATTGCGAGCAAAATGATAGCCTAAAACAACTAAATAGCCAATCAATGGTTGAATGCTTATCGAATTGCGAATTTGGTCGAATTAATTTTGGGGAATAATAGTAAATCTGCCCCTTAGATTCTCTGACTGTACATACCTTCTTACAGGAATCAATAAGTAAGCTTGATGGATAGACAGCATCACCTTGGTAGTTTCCCTTTAATAACTTTCGTGTTTGTACTTTTTCTTACATTGTACAGTGCAGTAGGTATTTATAATTTACAGTTTGTTGTTTTTAAATGGTATGTCTACCCTATCCTGCTTCAGATTTAGAAATATACACTACATTTTCTTAAGGGAAAACACCAGACTGGTGTGACATTTGGTAGCTGCTCATAACAAAGCAAATCACATTCTTTTGGTTGTTATTTCTGCCAGAAACAAATGTCTTTTTACATCTGGTTTCTGTGGATATCAAAACAATCTGCGTGATTTATGCATATAAAATCTTAACCTCTTCAGTGATGAGACAACAAAAACACACTTTACCTGAATTTGATTCAGAAGCGTAACCAGAGGATAGTCCCAGCATCCCTGCAAACTTTGCAAAGGTAGACCTATTTTGCACTCCTGCCCACCTAGACATAGGGGTTTCTCCTCCTGTTACAGTGAGATTCTAGTCATATTAGCTTTTCAGATTGTCTGGGATAGATCACTTGCCTTTAAGGATTATATAGCTAGTGCTAAATGCAATACAATACATCTCCTGCACTTTTAGGTCCTAGCAGCAACCCATTCCTATTATGAATGTTCTACATCTGGAATAGGCATGGTCAATATATTCTTAGCAAAAACAGGAGATGGACTTTGGTCTGGCTGAAGTTTTAACATATAAGATTTTTTTGGGGTTTAAGCCCCCCATATGGTCAAACCAAGGCCGGATTTCACCTCGCAGCACCCCCTAGGATGGCAAGGTTCCTTCCGGCCCACCTCCTGCCCCACCCCGGCGCACAAGAGTACAAGCACGCATGCACACTTCCCCTTTTGACACCGAGGACTGCGTGTGCCCAGTAACTAGGAAATTTGCCATGCATTGCCAGATGGTGCAGCTGGGCAGCATGCCACCCCTGAAATTGTGCCGCCTTAGGCATGGCCCTTTGTGGGTTCACCACAAGTCCAGACCTGGGTCAGAAATGTACTCAGGGTCCCTCTTTGCTCATAGCAAGGTTACACATATATCAAAATACAGGGTGCCTATATTAGCTAGGGCAGCAAATATGTTTTCTTCCAATATGTCATTCTGTAAGGGCATACTTTATAGGCATTCTCCCTAAATAGCCTTCAAGCCCCCCTGCCAAGGATCTGGGCCCCCCTTTGGAGAGACTGTCCAACAGTTTGGAAACCCCTGTTCTAGAGG
>CM044439.1:88998969-89012529 GCA_024363595.1 Xenopus borealis
TGTTTTTCTGTAAAGAAATGTCTACCAACAGGTGTATGTGTCTTTTTGTTATTTGGATCAAATGATGTAATAGACCTCTTGTGTTCATCAATCCTGGTTTTTACTATTCGTGTAGTTTGTCCCACATATAATTTGCCACACGGGCATTTAAGGGCATACACCACATAGTCTGAATTACAAGTGTGGTATTGTGTTATAGGAATTTTATGCCCTTGATGTGGGTGTGTAATGTAATCCCCTTTGATAACAGAACTACATTAATTACAGTTAATACATGGGAATGTGCCATTCTTTGGTTTATTAAAAAATCTGGTCTCCCTTTGTTTAGAGGATCTATTCACCTCTGCCCTAACGAGTAACCAGATGGTATGATACTTTTTCAGCATATATTTATACAGATTGAAACAATGTTAAATAAGTATATTATTATTGAAACTATGAATAAATAGCATAACAAAATGGTCAGTTCTAAGGATAGACTTCTTTGTAGTATCCTTTATGTTTTATCTTGTAATCTATACATCTGGCCTGTGGATGCAGCTGATGTATACACCTGTGAGGTCACATGACTGTAGTTGGAATGTGGGAGTTAGCCTTTAAAAGGTTTGTTGTATACTGCACCAGAGGAAGGACTCTTGAGGTCCGAAACATGTTGTGCTTGCAACTTGAATAAAATCCCTTGAAAATACAGCTCTCCAGTGAACCTTCTTCTACATGATACTATTTTCTGGATATGGCAAAACCAGATCACTGTATGATGGAGCTACTAACTGATGCCTGAAACGGACTGTGGATTCTAAAATATTTGTTTTTGTCTGGGTATTTATAATAGAAGTAAATCTAGAGCAATTGGACTTGCTGAGTAATCATTGAAGATATTTTACTACTCATTACTTCAATATTGTGTACTATACCAGTTACTCTAAAGCTTGAAAAATGAATTTATAAAGTGTAAAAACCACTAAAACTCTAATAAAAAAACTTCTGCATCTAAAAGCTGGCACAATCATGTAGCAGTCAATGGGTGCTGTCCTTTTCCAACTGGAAAATATTTTTTTATTCAAGGTTTTAGAGGTTATCAAGTTTATTTTTGTTTATAAGTGCACAACATTTTTTATGAAAATATCGATTTTGAAGTTTTCATTGTCTCATTTGGATTCATTCTGTATTTGTATTCATGCCCGTTATATTTGGATTTTTAATAAACAAGGAGACATTTGTGCTTTTTTTTAAAATGTGAGTTTAGTTAAGGTTGAAAAAAACCTCTAAAATTACACAATTCTGAATTTTGATAAATAACCTTCCTAATGTAGATATTCTGACTTAAGGGGGCACATTTACTAAGGGTCGAACTGATTCGAAATGAAAATTCTAATCAAATTAGAATAAAAAAAATTAGAATTTCAAATTTAATTTAGGGCTTATTCGACTATCGAATAGCCCAAATCCATTTAGAATTGATCAAATTCGAATTCGATTTTCAAAGTACTGTCCCTTTAAGTAAAATTCGATCCACAAACTTGGCAGATTATATCTACTGAATTTCTATAGAATCCTATGGGAAGCTCCCATTGAGCTCTGATTGATTCGAACGATTTTATCGATCAAATTTTTTATATTCGATCGTTCGATATATCGAATTGCGTCAAAACCCTTCAAATTCGAATTTTGAACTCAACCTAAATTCGAAATTCAACCCTTAGTAAATGTGCCCCTTAGATTTGCTTAAATGCAGTTTACAGTATGGGGGAGATTTATTATTTATCATAGTTTTTCCCCAAGATTTTATGCCATTTTATTTTTACAGTGAATGGAAAATTGTGATCTGCTTTTTTTTTTTCCATGACTTAAAATGAATATGACTAACCCATTTGATGTTTTTATAAAGTTGAGCACAATTGCTATTTTTCCATGTTTTCCAAATTTTGATTAATGTGCCCCTATGTAGCTGTTTTTTTTCTTCAGAATACTGAAGGGCAACTGTACTGTCTGATAGTAGACAATAGCATGGCAATACAACCTATATTTCTTTAAAAGAAAGGTTCTGTTGGAAAAATAAATAATTATCTATGCTATACACAAACTGCTAAAAAAAAGAGATTTTAGATGAAAGTCACAAATAACACCTTTCATCAACACAAGCACTGCTAGATTCAATTGACACTGTCAGAAGTTGAATTAAATCAGCCCATTTGCAATTAATCTCCTTGGACCTTTCTGCTGAAATTTCACTCTGCTGGAATCGCTTCTGCCCACAGGGTTATTAATCAATGGCTAGATATGAATCAGAGGCTTTCAGCACTTTGGTTGAGTTAAGAACTTTTCACACAGTACTGTTGATTTGTATCTGATTAGATCATTTGGGCTGCAGCGCTACCTAAATTGAGATGTTGTTAGCAATCAAATTGCTCTTTATTTGCCCGATAAATGTTTTGTATTGTAATTTACTTGACTGTCCCACCAATATTTGTTAATGAAACAATTGTCAAGAGTAGTTAACATATAAAAGGCTATTTTTATCAAGGTTATGTAGAGCAATCTGGGCTAGTTTCTATTTATTAAAACAGGGATTGTGTGGGGGCATGGGATCTGTTATTCTTATGCTTATTTATGAAAAAACCCAAATATAAATAAACTCGATGAAATGCAATCTGGGAAAAAAACTGGAACACCTCAAATTTATAGAGTTTCTGAGGCTAAACCACCATAAAAATAAAGCCCAAAAAAATCTTTAAATGACTTCTACATGACCTCGACAGGTTTTAGCTGGAGTATTTTGGATCCAGGCTTTTAGCAGCATTGGGATATAAGAAATCTTAAAAATTCTTTTTTTTTTAGGGAAAATATACTTTTTTTGAGAAAACACAACCTAACCTTTGATAAATAGCATCCTAAATAAACCCAATGGAATTGTTTCCCTCTTATATGGATTGATGTAGTTTAGAATCAAGTACAATGTACTGTTTTATTGAGGAGGAGGAGCTGGCCTCAACTTTTGATGTGGGATCTCATGCTAGAGACCCTGGTTTGATTCCCTGTGGCAATTCCTTGTGAACCTGGACAAGTCATGTAATCTCCTGGTGTTCCAGCTACTTAGGGGCAAATTTACTATTATTCCCCAAAATTAGCCCGATTAAATTCGAAATTCGATAAGCATTCTATCATTTTGCTCGATATTTGATTTCTCAATGAATTCGTATGATTGGATACCGATCATTCGATTTCACGAAAAAGTGTCCATTCCTTAAAGATCTCTTGTGACACTTAGGGGCACATTTGCTAAGGGGCAAAGTGCAAATTGTTTTTGGCTAGTTCTACTATCAAACAGCCCACAATTCGATTCGAATTGAAAAAATTAGAAAATTCAGTACTGACTGAAAATTTGAATTTGACACTTTGCCGCCTAAAACCTGCCTAATTGCTATTTTAGCCTATGGGGACCTCCTGGAACCTTTAAGGAGTGTTTTTGAAAAATTTTATGGCAAAATCATTTAAATTGTTTGAATTTAACTATGCATTCGAACGATATTTATTCGATTGAAAATGGACCTATTCAATCTAATTTTCAATCGAAAAAGCCCTTAAAAAAAATAAGATTTTGGCGGATTTTCAGATTCAGGCTTTTTGCAGCATCGGGTATAATAAATCTATAAAAATGTTTTTTTGAGTTTTCTAGTGAAAAAAACAAAATTTTTGGAGATTGTAACATTCAGATTTTAAGAAATAACCCCCTTCAAAAAAACCTTAAAGGAAAACTATACCCCCGACAATGTAGGTCTCTATAAACATATTGCATAAAACAACTCATATGTAAAACCCTGCTTCATGTAAATAAACACAAACATACCCCAAAAAAACTATAAAGTTAGGTCACATGAGCCAATTAACAGACAGAGTTGTGTCTTTTGCTTCCACACTTCTTCCTGTTACAGTTAGAGTTGAAATATTTCTGGTCAGGTGATCTCTGCGGCAGCACACAGACCATCATGAAATGGTGGTTCAAGGCAAGAGATGTAAAAGGGCAATATATATTCTAGTTTGGTAAGATTATTTAATATGCCACTTAATTTGATATAAACTATCTATTAAATATTCATTTTGGCGGTATAGTTTTCCTTTAAAAAAACTTCCCTCAAAGTGGTCATGCTAAAATCATAGAAAATGGTGCCTGCATTCTCTTTTTCCTAAACAGCATTATCATGTGACATCCTGAAATTGCTTCCTTATTATATTTTACTGGAAATGGCACCATTTGTAGCAGAGGAAATATATGCCTCTAATAAGCATAATAAAATATAATAAAGTCTATCTATATTAATGTGTAAGGTTTACATGGCAACAGAAAAATTGTCCTACTGTGCTTGCAATGCAGATAAAAATAAACTCCTATTAATAAACCCCAGTGAATAGGTACTGTAGCATGCAGTATGGAATGCATTTAAGAGAACAATTTACTCGAAGTGCCTGTAAACATCAGGTAAGCTAAAGGGATCCAAACCCAATTGGTGTAAACTTTTGCAATCAACATTAAGGGGCAAATTTACTATTATTCCCCATAATTAGCTCGACCAAATTCGATATTTGATTAGCATTCGATTGTCGAATGCTAAACGAATAGTTTTAGGCTACCTTTTACTCGATATTCGATCATTCGACTATCGAATACAAATTTATTCGATCAGTCGAATAATTTATTCGATCAGTCGAATAAATAATTCGATCATTCAAATGATTCGCATGATTCGAACGATTGAAGACTTAGATCGTTCAAATCCTATTCGATCAGGACTTAACCTCAGAAGCCTATGGGAGTGCTCCCATAGGCTTCTATTGCAATTCCGTAGGTTAATAAACTTAAAAATGTAAATCCTTCGCTGATTGAATGATCGGATGATCGAATATTCGCTCATTCGAATCTATTTGAATGTATTTGTTCATTTGACCATTCGCTATTCAATGCCAAAAATTTGCATATACGACCAAATGAATAAATCCTAAGTTCGAAATTCGATCAAATTCGATCGAACTTCGATCTATTCACGTGAATTTAGTAAATCGGCCCCTAATTGTCTATTCTTAATCATTTCTAAGTTATTAGCAGTTTTACACAGTTTAAGAGGCTAATACCAGGTGTTCAGCTCAACAACTGCCGTTGAGGGTAAGTGTCATTGACTCTAACTATCTATGCACTCCCAAGGGTTGCTGAGTCTCAGTTGGTATTAGCGTCTCATAATAAACATATTTCAGAGACTGCTAAAAGTAGAGCATTTACAAAATGAAAACTGTCACAGATTAGCACTAGAAGTAAACCACATTAATTTCTTACTCAAGTGCAATTTTTTTAAAAATATGATTGCTTCCTTGCTATATTCACATTAAAGATATGCATATATACAGTCTTCATTAGAGGAGGATACATTTGTACCATTATCATCCATATCCATTTAAATATTAGTTTCTTCACCTACCGTCTTTACCAACAAACTACAATTCTAGGAGATATCAAGCAAAAACGTTAATCTACCATAAAACTTAAAATCTCCTAGATGACATCCATGAAACTGCTGTGAAAAAAATAATTTTTTTGCAAATAACACACATTTCACACCAAATATATTATCAGAAATGAAATATATGGGGGCAGATTTACTAAATTCGTGTGAATGATTTGAAATCTTCTAAAAGATTCGAATTTTGAATTTTTGAATAATTTTTGTGGCCACTTCGACCATCGGATTTAGAAAATTTGAGCGAATCAAATGATTCGAATAGATCAAATATAATTCTATATGAATATTTGACTATTTGACAGTCAAATTACTTGAAATTTTTTTTCCACTGCCTAGTTCGCCAGATTAAACCTACCGAATTGCTATTCTTCCCTATGGGAAGCTTCCATTGCATTTTTTTAAAGTTTTTTAGATTGAATGGTTAAAATAGTTCGGATTGTTCGATTCGAACGATCTTATCGTTCAATCGAATTCTTTCTATTCTATCATTCAATTGGTCGAATAGCGTTAAAATCCTTCAAATTTGATATTCAAATTCTAAGGATTTTAATTCTATTAAAATGCGACCCTTAGTAAATCTGCCACTTCAAGTATTTGAGGGAAACAGCTCTCAATCTAGATTGTTCTTAAAGGAAAACTATACCCCCAAAATTAATACTTGAGCAACAGATGGTTCATGTGACCTTACAATATAGTTTGTTTGGTATGTTTGTGTGCACCGTTGAATCATACGATCCCAGGAGGCTGTCCTTATTTTTTAAAATGGCTATTTCTATTTATGCTACCAAAAAAGTGTATTATTATGAAAATGGTTTATTTACATGAAGCAGGGTTTTACACATGAGTTGTTTTCTGCAATATCTTTTTATAGAGACCTACATTGTTCTGGGGGTATAGTTTTCCTTTAATACAAGTAGAAACATGATCTGAGTTCTGGTGTAATAAATGATGAGAACATAAAAACGCTAAATAAAATACAAGGGCTGATCTATCATGGAATTGAAAATTCCAAGTATTTCAAATCGAATAAATAATTCCATATAAATAAAAAATAAGAAAGATTCTGATTGACAACTAGGTCAATACACTGTTGTGTGTTCCCTTTGCCTACACATTACTGCTAACTGTTTCAAAATAAACAACTCTGCCACAAACCTGCGTGAAGAGAGACAGATGCAACTTTTTTATTTTGGTACAAAGTTTCAGAAAGTTTCTGAAGACCATTTTAAGGGGGCTATTTAATAAACCTTGAATTTTCTAGTCTGGCTTTTTGGGGCAAAAACTCAAACTGTTTGTGGAAAAGAACCTAAACATTTTCAACATTTATTATACCCCGATACTGCAAAAAGCCCAAATCCACCATCTCAAACCTTTCGAGGTCATGTATATGTCAATGGCAGATGTCCCTATCCCAATTTCAAGATATTGTTGTATGGGCTGTATTTAGTGATGGGCGAATTTATTCGCCAGGGGCGAATTTGCGGCGAATTCCCGTGATTCGCCGCTGGCGAATAAATTCGCGAAACTGTCAAAAAAATTTGCAAGAAAAAATTTGCCGCGCAGAAACGAGCCGCGCGTCGTTTTTTGACGCGACGCGCCGAAAACGACGCGAAGCGTCGGAAACGACGCGACGCGCGTCAAAAACGACGCGCGACTCCTTTCGCGAATCGGCGAAAAAATCGCGAATTTCTCTGGAAATTCGTGAATTTTTCGGCGAAGCGAAACGCGGCCGTTTCGCCCATCACAAGCTGTATTTAGCCAGATAATCTGAAAGATTTGGGGGTTTTGGGTAAAACTGGGATCAAAGTCTGGAAAAATCACATGATTCAGGTTTTTGCTCACTTTTATAATTTTTTTAATTTTATTAATAAATAAAGAAAACCAGTGATGGGAGTTTAGTTAAGCTTATTATTATTATTATTAATAATAATAATTAGGGATGCACCGAATCCAGGATTTGGTTCGGGATTCGGCTTTTTTCAGCAGGATTCGGATTCAGCCAAATCTTGCTGCCCAGCCGAACCGAATCCGAACCCTAATTTGCATATGCAAATTGGGGTGGGGAAGGAAATTGCATGACAAAACAAGGAAGTAAAAAATGTTTTCCCCTTTGCATATGCAAATTAGGGTTTGGTTCTGTATTCGTCTGAATCTTTCTCAGAGGATTCTGGGATTCGGCCAAATCCAAAATAGTGGATTCAGTGCATCCCAATTATTAATAAATAACCCCCTAAATTTTGCTTTTCATCAAACCTCCCTTCAATTTGACTCCAATCCAGTTTGTCTTTTCAGTAATGTATTACCAAATGAGAAGAATATACATGGGGGAATGTACTCATTTTTAATACAGCTTTTGCAAAACCTCAGTGCTCACACAAAATTGGCAAAAATGATTACATATTTTCTAGTTTGTTCCAGTAAAGGGGTATAGTAAAATGTCTTAATACAAAAGTTGTTTTTCTGCCCAAGAAATATGCCTCCTTCAAGAAGGTCTTAAAACATGCATTATGCATAATTAAAATTCAAAATGTAATAACTATCTAATGAGTTTTACATTGCAAATTGCACATTTTTCTTCTTGTTTGCCTGTTTTTTTCTGCTTAGGAATTTTATTACTTTATCCCTTTAAATCTTGTTGGTTTTGAAAATAACATATAATTACTGTAAGTATTCAGTGTTCTGTTATTGTATACAGACATCTACCCAATGCCCGTGCCATACAATAGCTTTATAATAACTTCATAGCTACATTCCTGCTTTTTCACATATACAACATTCCTACACAATAAAGAAAATAATAAACTGTAATAAAATGAAGTGTTTTGTTCGACTGCATCGGTTGATTTTTATTCTTCCGTGAAGGAAAGGCCAGCTATTAAATTATACTCCAGAGCAAATTATATAGTATACATTCAGCTCTGAACACTATGCCACCAGATGCAGTCAACAAGCACTGAGCACATGTAAACTCTCTGGAAAGTAAGAAGTAAGATTATGCACAAGGAAGAACACAATATACTATATTGCTCGAGACAGCAGTGCTATTGGTAGACAGCCTCTCCAGTCCAATGAATGGAGGATGATAACAATATTGATTTTCCTGGATTGTACAAAGGACTGCAGAGAATTTCTTATTAGGAGACCAAATGGGATTTTATTGATTTTTATATGATGTGACAGATACTATTGTTGTTTCATTTTCAGTTTTAACTGGTAAACTAATACACAGCTACATTTTCCAATGGTTCACATCACTTAACCATTTCAACATAATATGGTAAAGACTAGGGCTAATTAAATGTAAAAGTATTATACAAAGTTGTTTTAGCTGTGATAAACATACTCCTTTCCAATGCATATTATTAGAATGACTTAAATGGCCCCAGTGTAATTTCTCTCATAACACATATTGGGCAGGACACAGAGCTATGTTAAGTCATCAGTGATGATGTAGTATTGATATGTATTGGATTATTGTAAAGACAGGATTATTTATTCAACAAATAATGACAAAAATACATAATCACAAACAAGTGCCTCTCTAATGCTATTTGTGTAGGTGTATGATAACTCTGTTAAAAAAGTTATACAAAATTAAATACATGTATGGAACCTGTTCAGAATGCTTGGGAGCTGGGGTTTTCCGGATAATGGATCTTTCCATAATTTGGATCTTCATTCGTTAAGTATACTAGAAAATCACATAAACATTAAATAAACCAAACAAGCTGTTTTACTTCCAATAAGGATTAATTATATCTTAGTTTGGATCAAAAGGATAAAAGGATATAAATGAGTTTAAAAGCTTGGTAATCAGAGGAGGCAGTGGTGGACTTACCTCCTTCAAGCAGACACAAAACGACTGTAATTAAGCAGTCAAAATTTATTAACGAACTCCAATCAGTACAACGCGTTTCATGGGCTCAGACCCGCTTCTTCAGGCAATAAACATAGGAGTTACAGCATCTGGCAGTAGTATACACATTCAGCGCCAGAGGCAAGCTTTTAAACTCGTTTATATCGCGCCTCTGTTCTTTCTATACAATAATAAGTCCACCCTGGGTGGAGGGTTGATACCTTTTTTCTATCTACAGAGAGCGACTTCTTAATCCTGAGTGGGGTCAGGACATTCTCCCCACCTGCCTTTACAGTGGTTGCCTATTGGTAACCCTGGTTTGTGAGTATATGCTATTTACTCTTATTTCATTATCCCTTACCAATACATATTACACTATTGGGGCTCTTGGTGTTCCTTTTGTTTAGTTTGGATCAAGTACATGGTACTGATTTATTATTACAGAGTAAAAAAAGAAATTATTTTTAAATATTTGGAATATTTGGATAAAATGGAGTAAAATCATATTTCCTGGGTTAATATTTTGAATAATCAGCCAGTTTTCAGGTGAAAATAGTTATATGTTCATCCTTGTTAATCTGGAATGTATGCATATACAATGAAAATTAATAACAGAACTACATGTGGCTGGTGAGAACACTCCACAAAACCTTTCAAAGAACATACACGTGGTGTTTATACAAATGGCCTGCAGGTGGCACTGTGCAGACATAGGACTTTCTGTACAACTTGAAAGTGAAGGTAAGACTTACTTTTGTTATGTAATTGCTGCATGAACCTGCTAATAAAGCACTGTTATACTCTCCTCATCCTCGGCTACCAAACACAACAATACAGCCCCACCACATCTATAAAATGTGTCAATATAACCATGCAAGAAGAACCTAGGGCAATAGACAGAAATAATTCTGAATAAAATAAGGCATATTTTATGACTACAGTGTCATTTACATTGGGGAAGGCAGCATACGAAAACTCAGTTTTCACATTCTCACTTTATACACATACTTGAATTGTTACAGGTTTCTGTGCTCTATTTTGGTTGTCTCCATGAAACATTGTGGTGCAGGACCAGCTGATTGCATTGATTTTAGAGCTGTTTAAAGATATTAGGTATCTAGATGAAGGATATTCTATTATTTTCAAAGGGCTCTTAATACTTATATATTTTATGTATGGCTATGTAATATTTATCCAGTCACAAATGGCAAATGGTCTATCTTTGAAACTTGTAATGACAATGGCTATACAATATATCTGTTGGGAGCAGTGCTAAATCTGCACCATATGTGTATATTGTACTGATCTGAGCAGTCACAGCTCTGAACTCAGTGGGAGGTATATGCTTGATATTTGGATCAACACCATTTTTCCATGTTATGTCGGTATTGCTCCAAAATCCTTTGCATTAATAAATTACAGAACATTTATGGATATGTTTTCTCTAACTTACCTTAATTTCATTCTATTGCTTCAGGTTCTCTGTAGCTTTATGGGCAATTTTCTAGTTCTGCAGGCATGCTTAGAAGTTGATCATAGATGCTCAGTAAGATGTCTGTTACAAGTAAATGTGTTATTTATGAGTTAGCAAGGAAATAACCTGGATGCTAATTTCAAACAGGTCAGCAAGAGACCTGCATTTAAACAGAGCAACAAGACGATAAATTGACTACAACTACTTGAATATGTATTATGAGCTCCTGTGCTCAGTTTCACTACAGGATTATGCAAATAACGCAGGAGCTTTTCTGGCAGGAACACATTGTATAAACACATATATTTTCATTCAATGCAACTGCAGCAGAAGTAATCTAGAGGCAATGACAATTTGGAAGCCCTACTGGCATACAATATACTGTACTTGTTTGCTCACTTTCAAAATATTTGTTTCTAAAGTTAAAATCATTTCTCAAGGAACAAAGAAAAGTAAATGATATACATTTTTAGAAACTAGGGATTATTGATTCTTCTTCAAGTAGTTATAGTAATGATATCAAATCACGGAACAAGGTGGCATGTACAGTATTTGTGAAGAACTAAGGCTCTATCTTCCTTTTATGTTAAAATTTGATCACATGTATTTATACTTATTCACCTATTGATTATTTATCTGAATGTATCTCATTGCCCGAATAAAAAAAAAGCTTGACCAAACTCCCAATACACGATTTTGCCATATTTGTTAATAAATGAACTCGATTTAATCAGATCAGTAAAAACTTAGGCTAAACCCAGCACAGACCATGATAAATTAAATTTGGCACAGGTGTCTCTCCCATTGACTTCTACAGGACTCAACAGGTCTGAGATGGCAGATTTTTGGATTCAAGGCATTTTGCAGCGTATAATACATTTTCAAAAAGTTTTTTTTCATTAAAATTTTGAGTTTTTGCCCCAAAAAGTGTGAGCAACAAAATTTGAGGTTTAGTAAATAACCCCTAATGTATCTATATAAGTAACCAATTCCACATTGGCTCAAAGAATACAGGTATTGTAAAAATTAACATATTCATATAGGTTATTTATGAAAATAAAGCAAACGTAGATTAACAAATTCATCAGAATGATAGCTCAGAAGAAATCCTGACTAAAACAGGCAAGAGAATTCATCCATCATATTATTGTCACGTCTCACCTTGATTTGACCTGAATACTGCAAATTCAAGGTCAATACAATTGATCTTGGACTCTATATAAATTAAGTAAATTAATGATAACTGCTTTTCTCAGTGCTAAAGGCAATGGTAAATTGGGTATTTAGGTGGCTAATATCTCTTGTAGCAAGCAAAATTCACACTACCTGTATTAAGTCTTACTGACATGATGGCTTTGGCTTGCCTTTATAGGTAATTATCACTCATAAGCACACAGGAACATTATTTTATGTTCTTAAACATACTGTATATACTATAATCAAATACTGTATCTTGAAAATATCTGCAAAATGTTTTAACCTTAAGATAGGGTATTTAGGTCACATGGGAATTTGGGATAAATCCTACTGTTAATGCAATGTGCTTGAAACCCTAAATTGCCTATAGGCAAGCAGCCTACCCCCCTCCTAACCCATTGTTTCCTATACTTTGAAAAGCCTATTTTGCAATTTACAGCCTTTAACGTTCACCCATTGATAAATATGTTTCTAAAATTCGCTTAGGAATTAATAGAAAGTTGGTGGGTTTTTTTGTGGTTAGCCCTAAAATTCACACTTTGATAAATCTTTCCCAACCTAATTATAGTGTTAGTAATAAACTTCCGCTTTCTGCTTTAAACATATTTATTGCTGGTCAAAATGAATTTTCACAAAAGTAACATATTTCTTAAAGGAAGCATAATGGGGCAGAATTACTATACTGTATGTATATTACTGTTTTGAGCTATTGAATTGAGAGCATTCCTAGCAGTGTTATATAGCCTGAGGTTTTAGATAAAAAGTACACATTAATCAAAGCATCTCAGGTGTTTTTAAATGTGTCAGTATGTGTTCATCTTTTTGAGTTGATAAACTTCATTCTGGGCACTATAGACTGCATTGCTAATTAAAATAGATCATTTGTAATTATTATTATGAACTAGACTAATAATACAGAAGAACCATAAATGCTACAAATGATTCTAAATATATTGCACGTTTGTTCTTTTTTGTCTTCTTACCTTGACTTTTTCTTTATTATTATGTCTTGTGAAACAAATCAGCCAACATGAACTCCAAGCTGTTTCCAGACTCTAAAGTACAGCTCCTCATTGTAAGTCTTCATCTGAATCCATAGACTGAAGGAATGTGTTCTAAAAACAGACAGTAATCAATAAATCTTTGTTTTAACACCAACAAAATACATCAGTGAAGAGTAGAAATCTTTAAACTGGCAACAATATTTGTAATTATCAGAAATAAGATTTTTGAATATTCATACTTAATAAAACATTTCTCATATTTCAACTTTGTTTTGTTACCAGCAACAGCTCTGAGGTAGCAAAGCTATTTTAACCAAGGGCCAACATTGTTGCAAGTATGAAAAAATTTAAGCAACACAAAATAAATATTAACTTGTGCTTTCAATGCTTTCATATTGGCAAGACATTTTAAATATACTGCCTTATAGCTGTGAGTAATTTCCCAGAAGTTATAAATTTTAACTTTAGGAGGGAACTGCTTTCTGGCAGGCTGTTGTTTTTCCTTCTCAATGTAACTGA
>CM044439.1:89013775-89025882 GCA_024363595.1 Xenopus borealis
CAAATTGTCTCAGAATATCACTCTCTACATTATACTAAAAGTTAACTCAAAGGTGAACTGAATTGAAAATTGAATTTCAAATTTATTTTAATGTAATTGGACTAGGGAATAGTCCAAATTCAATTCGAATTTTTAAAAAAATTGAAATTTGAATTTGGACATTTTTCATGTACTGTCCCGCCATCTAAAACCTTCCAAATTGGTGTTTTAGCCTATGTGAGACCTCTTACAATCAATTTGGAGTCATTTGGTGAACCTAGATGCCAATTATCCCAGACTTTTGTATATACAGTAACATACTAAAAGCTAATTTTAAGTTGATTATTCGTTTTAGATTTATTCATTCTCTTGCATGCATAAAATTAATTAGTTTTGCATTCCGTAATATTTTCCTCATCAAGTCTGTATGCTCTTACTGTACCTTCTTCACACATGTATGATCCTTATGTTTTCTTAAGCATTAAACATTTAGCAAAATGTACTTGCTTTGCTATCACTTTATTTTACTATACTGCCTATAGACTTCAGAGCTGCTACAACTTCACCAAAATCTTCTTATTTGCACTTCAACTCAGGCACATCAGCTCAATGTTTTTGTTCTTTTTTTTATTTAATGTGGTTGCTTCTCCATACTGTTACTCTTTTATCCTCTAAATGTAGGTAGACAATTGTTTCTTCCATCTGCATTTATAAAATGGGTTCCATCAATTAAATTTAAACTTCTCTGTATGTTATGTCTACTTGCCTCTCTAAGAATTGAAAGCACTTCTGTTATCCAAGTCCACTAATTAACAATAAGGAGTTACTATGCTCCATCATTCCAGCTTCAACTTCTGCTTTTTTTTCCCTACAAGCCTATTTGTAGCAAGGTGGCTTAGGTACCACTGCTGCCTTGAAGGGTTGGGATGCTGATTTTGATCCAGCCAGGGCACTACAGTATATGTAAAAAGATTGTATGTTCTCCTTGTGTCTACGTGGGTTTCTTCCCCCACTCCAAAAAATATACAGGCAGGTTAATTGGATCCTGATAAATTGGCCATACTTGTTTGAATCATGTGACAGTGACATTAGATTTTAGTAGCCGCTGGGGCATTGAATGAATTTAAATTTCTGCAAAGCACTGCAAAAATGTGTAAGCACGAAATAATAATATCTGCAAATGTTAAGTCACATTTTTCAAACCACCAATAGAAAAATCAGATGCAGTGGTGACAGAAAAAGCAAGATATTATTTGAAATAACATTTATGAATTCATTCGTTTTAGAGGAAAACTCCTTTAAGGAGATAAAATCTATTTTAAAAATGATGCCTTATACCCAAGTTTCTACATGTTTTCTCCTCAAGGAGCACTTGAAATTTCCCCATGCTGTGCAAGAACTGTAACCTTGAACAAACCATTACTGCTTGTGACTGATACATTACCAACAGATTGTAAAATCACTGAACTATTGATTCTTCTCACGCACACTGTCAGCACTATGTAAAATTAAATTGTACCAGTGTAACTTCCATAAATAGGACAAATATGGCTAGCTGAGTAGAGAAAATAAATACAGAATCTTAGCAAACGGGACATGAAAGACAGAATTTCAAATATTCCTTTTTAAAAATATTAAAACTGTATTTCAGCTGGACGCACAATATATTTCTAAATTCTATAATAAATAGTAATATTTATTTGCAAAATTGAATTCAGGTGCAACAGGAAAGATGCAACTGAGTTACCAAAACTAAAATGATAAGAAGAAATTGTAATGGTTCCATTAAACCAGTTTTGTAACTTGGCACCACAACATAATTGGAGATCTAGATTTAGTTATTTGGATTTAGTACTTTGCACTTTAGATATCACCGATGCTGCTAGATAAATAAACATATATATATATATATATATATATACACATGTGTATATATGCATATTAATATTAATACAAATAGCAACAAAAATATCTGTACTCAATTACTGGATAAAATGCCTAATGTCTAAAACTTTGGAATAGTAAATACAGTTTATATATATTCTGTATATATATATATATATATATAATATATATATATATATTGAGGGGGGAGTCGCAGCCAGCACGCAGTACACAGTTTCTTAGAGAAAAGTCAATTTATTTAGAAACTGAACTCAAAGTAGCTTTTCCTCAGCAGAAAGTAAAGTAACATATAATAAACAGCTTACTTCAGCTAGTCCTTTGGTTTTCTCAATGTCCAAAGTAGGCCTGGTCAGTCCACTTGAGGCCAAACAACAAAAATAATCATGTCCAATATTAGCAGGTTTTCTTTCATAGTCCTGTACAGAAGGGTTTTAGTACTTTTAACTAGTGATGGGCGAATCTCACCCGTTTCGTTTCGCCGAAAAATTCCCGAATTTCCAGCGAAATTTGCGAATTGGCGAAAAAATTTGCGAAACGAGTCGCGCGTCATTTTTGATGCGCGTCGCGTCAAAAACAACGCGCGACTCGGTTTTTTTGGCGAATTTTTGCTGGCGTTTCGCGAATTCATTCGCCAGCGGAGAATCGCGGGAATTCGCCCATCACTACTTTTAACACCATCTAAAGGAAATGCAGCTCACTGGCTGCAGGCACCAATCATACACACTCAATTGTACCAGTGACTCCTCTTTATGCAGAGTAAAGTAAGGTGTATACCTGGGTGGAATGGGAAGGCCCACCTGTACCTTCCCTCCCATTCCAGAGCCCGGGCCCTAAGAAACTAAGAAAAACACAGCAACTGGTGTTGCTACCAAATAATCCCCAGACTCCTTCCCTGACACACACACTGCTTAAAGGGACCACAGGTCAAATAATGGGGAAATATACTTCCCATTAAGGACCCATCCCTGGTGTCCTCTACAATATATGTATATATTTTATTTTGTGTAATTTCAGGAAGAAAGATATTTGACAATACCTTTCCCTAATGAATGGATAGGGTTAATACAAAAGTAATGTAGCTACAAACTTGCATTGTATGATGAAGCGAGTAGGGATACATTGTGCTGAACTTGCTAGAACTGGAAAGAGGCATATGTTTGTATTACACCATTGATCTGTATCCTCCCAAAGACTAATTGAGGGAATCAAAACAAAAGCATTTTCTTTCATTCTCAGCAGTATGTGCAATCATGTCTATCCAGAGTTATTATGAATTCCAGCACAATGTTCATGGAATATGGACAATTCTGACGTTTTTAGTAATTGCATATGCTAAATCAGTGCTGTCCAACTTCTGCAGTACAGAGGGCCGATAATGGAAGAATGGAAGCAAGTATTGACCACTCCCTGTTTTTAAACCACACCCACTTTAAACCACACCCGTATTACCACAAGACGATGTCCACATTAATGGTGGTAGCACACCAAAAAAAATGGTGGGTGCTCACTGCAGCGATATCACTCCTGTGAAAAACATTAAGTCAAGTCATACTGACACAAATAAACTGCTTTTTAGAATTTGAATGTAAATTAAAAGTTACCAATAGGTCATGTTGATCATTTTTTGCTGAGAGGTTTGTTTATCTAAGTTATTGTTAGTTGAAGTTTATAAACCTGACTGTTTTGCCAACCTGTCTCATCGTAGCCTGTCAGTTAGAGTTTCTAATACCTCTCTGGAGGGAATACCTACTCACCAGGTTTAAGAGGTATATAGGCCAAACACAGTTAGTTCAATCATCATAACCTTGGATAAAAGAAAGATAGGTACACCATATAGTAAAGTATAGTTTTTTAATTGTTGATAAAAGAGCCCCCAACTGAGTATACTCACAAGATCCGAAATTAAAACAGCATTGAACAAATGTTAGTCCACATCCACAATATTCATTTCTCTACGCATTTCATGTGGTACGACACGCTTCCTCTGGAGGATATGAATAAAAAAAACCCAACAGGCATTTTTTTCTTCCCGTAAGGATTATTTGGTTGAGATCAAGTACAAGGTACTATTTATTTATTAAGGAGAAAAGGGAAATAAGTTTTAAAAAATTGGATTATTTAGATAAAATGGAGTCTGTGGGAGACAGCTTTCCATAATTCAGAGCTTTCTGAATAATGGGTTTCCTATAAGTATACAAAATGTCCCAACCTACAAAAGCAAGCTTTAGACATAGTTGTTAGTGTGTAATTAGTATTGTTAAACAGAATGTTATGCCCTCACTCCAGTACAAACTAAGCATTGCAACTTGTTTTTGAAGTTGAATACAGGATCAGTTTAATGCAATAAGATATTGAATAGAGACATGCTCAAGAAATGCACTTGCATTATCTCTATTGTTAACTTGCTTCATTATTATCACATCAGCAATAATTTTATAAGCAAACATTTAGCAATTAGAATTGATTACAATGTTATAAACGTAATGCAAGGTCAGGAATTCAGTAGGATTAACATCATCTACAGAAGCATAAAGGTAAAATAACATCCTTTATCTTACGGGGATCAGTATGGATCATTAGAGTATGATCATTTTTTTTTACGTGTACATACATTTAAAAAATACATTTTGTAAAGGGTCACTACGTATTGTATATGTACATGTTTCTTTTTTTTGTATGTGTCTATGGAAATAGATAATTATTTTATTTCGACCCTGATTCCTTTTACAAAGGTGACACAGATAAAGTATGCTGTTTAAGGGTTGACTATATAATAAATGTGTCAAGCAGACTGTCCATAATCTGTGTTGCCGCCACCAGGAGCTCTTCTATTCTGTTTTATCCCAAGAATCTAGAGAGCCATGTGGTCCAACATTCAATAAAGCTTGTACAGAAAGGAGATGTGTCCAGACAAATAGGGCTGAACTCACTATCCATATAACCTTAATTAAGGTTTGCCATTGCAGGAAATGGATTTTCCATATTAAGCAAAATTATCTGGCAAAACTTTGTAGGTAGTGTGAACCTTTAATACACCTAATAATCTCTATCTGATCTAGTTATGTGCTGAAGTGAAGAGTTTTTTTTCAATTCAGGAAACAGGATACAGTTAAATGCTTCGTGACTCAGGGCTAATTGAAGAAACTGTGTTATCTAAAGTCATCTTAACTCATTTAATGCATTTAAACTTTTCATTAGCATACCAAAGCACCATTGTTTTCAATGGTGAACTCTTTAATTGGATGGGATGCTGTGACACAATATTCTGTGCTAAGTGGGATAAATGGGATAGACGAGTTAAGTTTTTCTGTGTCAAATGCACAATCCAAAGTGGCTTCATCTGTAGTTGTGATCTACCAGTAGATCTTGATCTGCCTACTAGCAGAACACAGTCAGATATGCAATGGAATTATTTACACTGGCCCACACAGTGTGCAAAGAGCAATTAAAGGCTGCAAATTTGCTTTGCCTATTTGTCACCTGGACATTTTTTATCAGCCCATCTGGTAAAAAACAGATTTTGTTAACAGAGAAGAAGGGTGCTCTTTGGCATTCCTGAATCCATGTTTAAACAAATGTAGCCATGCATTTTTATGGATTTTATATGCATCAAAAATATAACCCAACCTAGTGCTGAAACAAGGTAAAATTGAACACATATAGCTTCTATGAAATATGTTGTCTTGTAACATTACTGCATTACTCCATTTTGCATAATTCCATAGAACAGTTCATTCCACTGGAATCTGTCATATTATAGGAATGATTTCCAGAGTCAAAAACTGTGAGATTAATATAAGAGAGTGGTGCATGATCTTTTACCTAGGTAAGTGAAGATGTTAAAAGTCAAGGGAAGATATTCCAAAAAATGTCAAATAACATTGACGTTAACCAATATTGCACAGTCACTTTGCACCACTTTGTTTCTGTACATATGGCCCTAATGGATGCCCATAAATGATTTTTAATTAACTCACATGTTATCAGATGACAACAAATCCATCATATAGATAAAAATTCTTAACCAGGAACCACATTATCAATTTTCTTTTAAACTACACAGATAGGTAAAAGGGTTTCTGATTCTGCTATAGTGAAAATTCTCTAGGCACTGGGAAGAAATAGTCTATATTCCTCACAGATGAGACAGCTACCTCAAGCATCATCACAATAAACCGTCTTTCTCTTATCTTTCTTAAGAAATATCTGCTTGATAAAACTGTGTTAATAGAACACTTTATTTTTGTACTAATTCATCACCTGCTACACTTTCTTGGCAACACCTACTGCTTTTCTTTTCTTTTCTTTATTTGGGAAGAGAACTGCACTTTCAATTTGAGCTAACACTTATGGAACATCAAGCACAGCAAAAAACATTCTTTATTTATAACAATTAAAATGTCGGGAAACGTGGGTAGCAATACATTATTTATATAAAAGATCTGTTACTGGAAGAGCCCAAACCATTATAAATTGCTATCTATTTTTTAAAGTGCATTTATACTTGTTCTGCATGGATGTACTGTGCATTCTACAGCTTTGTGAACATGGACTTGCACTTTAACATGAACCCAAGACATGAAAAATAGGGCTTCACATGCTGTGCTGTGCACATTGTCTCCGCAGAGGGGAATTACTTTCCCGGAAATCTAATGGAGTCAGCAGCATCAAAACTGTACTGCCTGAAGCATTTAAGGGCCCAGTATGCAGCAACTAAGGTAGCAGACATTTTCCCAAGTATACTAATTGCATTCAATAAGAATTATCAGGTATTTTAGGACAAGTTATCCTACAGGGTCCTAAAAAAGGGTAATCCTAAAATATCTGATAAATTTATAGACATGTTATATCTTGCAATTAAGTGTCCCCATGACATTACATGAAATAATTTATAGACCAATCCATCATTATGGAAATCTGCTGTCTCTTGTAGACAGTGTAGCAGTGGGAGTTAATTGTAAAAGCTGTCAGATTTGTTTTGCACATAATAAAACATTAAACATGTGAGAGAACCCATACTACAGCCGATAAGAGACGCAATTTACAAGAGATTGGTGTTTATTTTATCCACTGCAGTAATGTAATAGCATACAAAAGCCTCTCTTTACTAGTAGAATAACGTAAATATTCCTAATGACTAGACACATCCCTTACAAAATATCGCTAGTGAGCCATAACCTTTCCTGTTCTGTAGTCATTATTGATTTTTAGTGTTTCGGCAGTACAGAGGCATTTGAATTGCTTCTGTAGTCAGACAACTTGAGCAATGCAATAAAAGCTTGACTGCACTTTGCCCAAATAAAAATGGATGCTATGTGGCCTTCACACACTCCTAGATACTGAATGCTAAAACCAAAATGCTTACAGCGCTGCCTCATCCTAATTGGATAAATCTTCTAAGACTACAAAGTAAATCTCTGGATTTGGACAGGGATTTTAAGCCTGTCTTAAAGTGTGCCCAACAGCCGTGTAGTCTCATGGCAGACTTCTTAGATCATTAATCCCTCCAGTCAGCGGTGTTCTAAAGCATTGAAATTCTGTATTTCCCAGGCTTTGGAAATATTCCAAATGGAAAATACTAAAACTTGCTATTATCACACATTCTGCGGAACTGATTGCTTAACCTCTAAAATTAAAATGTGCAAAGATCCTCAGTTCTGAATAAGCAATTAAAAAGCATTTAAGCCATAGCAAATGTAAAGGTCTGAAATACTATAAATTTACAATTTTACAATGGCTGAGAATTGATTATGTGAACCTACTGCATCACTGCATAATCTATGAGCTAAGGCGCAGATAATAATCTGTTGTTCTCATGCAGCTGCTCCTAAAATAATATTGTTGCATGTACATAAGTGATAGTGCAGTAAATTGCTGTGAATGGAAATCATTTGGGCAATTCAAGCGCTTGAGGGCACTATTATCTGCCTCTTTCCTTGACTGACAGGTTAAAGAAATACTTTAATACAGAATTGAATTCCAAAGCAAAGGTTACACAAAGATGTGTGAAAAATAAACAATATGATACATTGACATATAAAAAAACACAAATGGGTTTGTCTGAGATGTGAGGTCCTACTATGTATTACCAGTTTTGTCAAAAGGTGCACAGATGTGTGCGACACTGGAATTGTGTGTGGGGTGCACTGTATTGTGGTTAAAAACACACTAAATTGCACTGGAAATTGAATTTTGAAAACTGAACGGGGGGGGGGGGGTTGTCTGGAAACCTGTTATCCAGAAAACTCCAAATTATGGGATGACCATCTCCCATAGATGGTCAACGAATTCAAAATTTTAAAAAATATTTCCTTTTTTCTCTAATAATAAAGTTTTAGCAAACTTCAGGTATGGAGATCTAAATTACAGAAAGATCCTTTATCCAGAATGATTAGGACCCCTAGCTTTCCAGATAACAGGTTCTATACCTATACTAGTGGTTCATTTATTTGTATTTCCCCCTACCTCCCCTCGGAGTCTGGGAAATTAACCTGGTATAACTGACCACCTCCCAATCCCATCTGCTGTCTGTTTCTCAGGTTTTACAGAGTTCATTATAAAGGGGTATGATTAAGTGCTGAGAAGCACGAAACGTGTCAGGCTCCATGTGGGGTAATTTGTATTGATTTTTGATTTTTTATGTATCAACAAATTTGTACTTTTTTACAGCATGGCTTCAAAGAGAAAAATTTTTTGTTGATACCATTAAAAAGGGGGACAAGCTGAGAAGTGCAATGTGATCATATGTCCTCCCACAGGGTATCCAGTATAAACTGATCTTATGTTCAATTTCATACATAAATATTTTAATTAAAGAAATGAGCATAACAAATGTCTAAAAAAAATTATTTCTAGCCAGTTTAATGCTAGTTAATGAGGTAAATATATTACAAATTACAAAGAAATCTAATTATCCTGTGACTTGCAACCAATCCCACAGCCTTTGCACAAGTGCTGCAATGAACTACTTTTCAACAGCAGTATAGAAATGTCCCTATCTATGATCTACACCCTTCTTGGACAAAATATAATATTATATTTACATACAACTTGCCTTCACACATAAGTTAAAGTTGTTTCCATTTAAGGAACAGTATCAACAAAAAAAATGAATGTGTTTTAAAGGAATGGCAATATAATGTATTGTTGCACAGCTAAAACTGGTGTGCTTGCTTCAGAAACTCTTCTATAGTTTGTACAAACAACAGGCCCAGATTAGTGGCCAAACAGAGTCCCGGGTCTACGGCGGCATGCAGCCCAGCCCCATGTGGGACCTGTGTCCTGCCCATTCAATGGCGCCCTTTGGTGGTGCTTACACGCAGGTGCACATACACTTGCGACAGGAAGGGGGAGCGTGGGCGTGCGCTTGGACTGTGCGGCTGTCTGATTGGACTGTGTGGCCTAGGGGCGCCCTCCCAAGGTATCCAGCCCTGATAAACAAGCTACTGTGTCGCCATGTGGGCAGCCATTAAAGCAAATGATACTCATTACAAAACAGATAAGTTCTAAAGAATCTCATTATATACTATAGAGCTTAACTGTTATCTGCTGTGTATTGTGTGCCTTTTCTCCTTTTTCAGCTTTGCATGGCTGCCCCCATGGCTACACAGCAGCTTGTTTATGTAAACTAAAGCAGAGTTTCTGAAGCAAACACAACTGTTGTACCAGTGCAGCACAACAGAACATATATTTTCATTGCTTTAAAACACTTTATTTTTTGGTGTTACAATTGATTTAAGCTCCTAGTCTTCAACATGATACTATAGCACCCCATATCCATAACACCTTGAATATCATTCCTCTACCTCAGAAAGACACAGTGCTAGAACCCCTATCGAATACAGATTATTCCTAACCTTAAAGCCAAAAACTGCATGGATTGAACATCTTAAAGTCATTTCATTCTTGAGAAATGATTTGCATCCAGAGATATTAATTCATTGCTTAGGTATCAGAAGAGCAGGTTGAAATGAAAAAGGAATGAACAATGAAACCCGAAACAATAGTAATTTAACCTTGTACTAATGATCTGCAGTTCTTATATCTGCATTTTGTAAAAGTATCTACAAATCCTTTCCAAACAGCCTATTGTTCTTAGTCGTGTAATGATCATTTTTATTCAGAGAGAAACATTTAATGTGGTTTTATTGCAGAGGCAATGTTTATTTTATTAAATTCTAAATGCACTAGAAATTGATGAAACCCTATAATGATAGCATCAGGCTCATGTATCTGTGATATATAGTACCTATCCCTGCCACTTAAGTAAGTGTATCTCCTACATCCTGAAGATCCATCCAAAAGTATTGATTTGTTGGGTAAAGGAACACATAAAACAAAAGTAAATTGAAGATACAAGGCATACAGTATAATATAATATAATGGCCTAATTAAATGAACTAAAACCACGTGCAAGCTCATTGTTTGGTTCTGTACCAAGTGGTAGCCCCTATGTGGAATGACAGGAGGCTGTGTTTGGCAGTACACATCATTTTTAAGCAGCTAAAACTTGCCAAGCCCGTAAATAGAAAAAAACATGTGCTTTGAGGCAACTGGGAGCAACATCCAACTAGTTAGGGATCACTGGTGTAGAGGATGCTTAGCCCAGTTGTAATGGCTAAAATGCCAAACATCTGAAGTTTCTCCACCAGTCTCATTTTCTCCCATTGTTTATCGTTCTATGGACTATAAGGGGCATGTTTACTAACATTGGAGATAAATATTTCTCGAGATGTTGCCCATGGAATCCAATCAGCAATAAGATTTAAACAGCCACCTATAAGTTAGAAAACAAAAGCAAAGATCTGATTGGTTGCAATTGTAAACATGCCTCTAAATGACTAAATGACCAAAGCATGAATTGAATTTAACGGACTTTTTGATGGAATGTGTTTTTATCAAGGTGCCTATGTAAAACAATTAATTCCATATATAGACGGTATAGACTGTACAGGTATGGAATTTGGAGCTTTCTGGATAATAGATTCCACATAACAGACAGGCTGTCTTCCATAGTCTCCGTTTTATCCATATAGTCAGAATTTTTTTAAATGGTGCCCTTTATCTCTGTAATAATAAAATATTACCTTGTACTTGATCCAAACTAAGACAATGAATCCTTATTGGAAGCAGCCTATTTGGTTTACTTAATAATTACATGATTTTCAAGTAGACTTAAGGTATGAAGATCCAAATTACGGAAAAATACCTTATCCTGAAAACCCCAGGTCCCAAACATTCTTGATAATAGGTCCCATACCTGTATGTAAAGAAAATACTTTTCAGATGTTCTACGGGGACAGAATACTGTAGTGAGTATTCTTGAACTTTTCAATAAAAAATATAGATTTAAAAAAAAATTAATTAATTAAAAAAAATATATATATATATATTAGTTATAGTCGGCTGAAATTATTTCTGATTTTGTAGCAGTGCGGTAAAATCTAGAACTTTGTCACTGCTTTATAATTGCACAAATATCAACTTTTAAGAGAAATGACAGACCATTTATCTTCATGACCCAAAGGTTTTGGGAGTCTGAGCAAAAAAGACTTAATAACTACTCTCAAGGTTATACCATAGTGACATATTTTTTTTAAATTATCAGACATGGACACTGATAATGACAAATATGTAAAAGATGACACAAACTCATTTGAATTTAGATTTATCCCTGTTTGAATCTTTAAAGCATTTGAACTGTTGCTAGTGACGGTAAATAGGATAACATCACATTTAATACTGGTGACTACCATGTTGTAAAACATTTATATATGAGGTTAAACCTATAAAAGTGTCACGTCGCCGCGTTTTTCAAACCTAGCAACAAACTGAGACATCAACTGCTACACCCACCCATCATTGAGACATCAACTGTTGTTTTCTAGGGCAATGTCCTGCACATCATAGAAGTTTCATATGCAGTGAGTGTGTTGATTCACCAAGTGCTGTTTGGTGCAGCAGTTGTTTTGACTTTCTAATTGTAGTTTGAAATAAAACACCAGCCAAGTAAGTTTGTAACAATTGAATTTGCTGTCTGAACTGGTTTGCTTAGAGTAAAAAGAGTTGTAATGGTGTCTTGTCATTCTTTTACTTTATTTATTTTGAAATTCTTATATATATTAATACAAACCTGCTGGCAAGTTTTCCTTACTCTAGAGCGTAATGTCCAGCACTCTGAAGAAAGCTAAGGAAACAGGTCTCCTTCTCTGTATAAACTAAAA
>CM044439.1:89033926-89051657 GCA_024363595.1 Xenopus borealis
ATTACCCCAGAAATGTTTGGGTCTTGCCTAATTAGTTGGGCTAGGGGTTCTACCGCCAGTACAAATATCAGGGGGGGACAGCGGGCAGCCTTGGCGCATGCCACGGTGAATAGAAAATGTGTCTGACGTAAGTCCCATACTCTTAATTTTTGAACTGGGGAACTCCTATCATGCTTTAAGCTGGGAGTTGTAATGGTAGCTTTATGGAAGCATTTAATGGAGATTTGTTCTTTACATTATCTTACAACATCCAGACGTGCCTTCATTTAACTCTGCATATTCATTTACTGAAAATCAAACTCATAATAGTATTCAGTACAGATCTGGGAGCAGAAAGGAGACTTCATTTGATTAACAATGCATCGCTTTTTGCTCTGTTTTCCAATTAGTGGGCTGTAGGTTCTGAAAGTTCATAATAGTTCTACTATTGAGTTTCCACTTCTAGTCATTAGTTTCCCTAGCCTTTAATTCAATACCATATAATGTCAATCCATTTCAATTATCACCCCCTAGTGGCGGCTTCAGGACTTACTTTGGAATTGTTTTGTAGTAAGGACTATCAATAACAATGTTTTTTGAGGTTAATGGCAGTCCCTGGTTGTACTGTTCAAAAGAAATTTGACATTGCAAAGTACGATTAATGATACATTGCTTTTGAGGTTAATGGCATGACCCAGTGGTACTGAAAGGGTAGAATAATCTTTCAAGGCAAATCTATTTAGCGTAAAGACATATGGATCTGAAGGTCGATGGAGGTAGAAACACATCACACCTCCCCAATGTCTATTAATAACAAAGAAAGATAAGGTCAGAGATTCAGCCATAAAGTCAATGTTTAAACAAATCAATGATCACTACAATAAACTGTATATAGCATAAGTACTAAGCTAACGATTCTTAGAAAACCAATAAGACATAAAAGAGTAACATAACATTGTGGTTAAAAATACACTGGATATGTATATAAATAACATGAAGTGACATATTATGTTAGTACTTATACATTAATGCCAGCCTATTTCAGCCTATTTTCTATATAAAATATTAAAATCAAAGGGCATCTGCTTGGGAAGGGAAAGTAAGGATTAAACGTATAAAAGAATGCAGCTATGCCTCATCCTGAACCATAGTTACTCATTTTCCGTCATATGGTGCCTTACATGCAAATTAAAGAGTGATTGCCAGTGAAATCTGAAGGAATAATAAAAGAAGCAGCAACACATTGTGCAAACTTCACAGAAAAGAGGGCCAGCTCAATGCTATCAGTGATAGCTCACTATCTTTTGTAGGCAGAAGGCAATGCAGAATGAATATTTATATGTTTAAAGCTCTTAACAGTGTTTTGCTGTTGTTAAAGTTGTAGTTTACTTTTAAAATACATTTAGCATGAGGCAGACATTTTCTTTATTCCGGTCAGGCCCGGATTCCTTTCTTCCGCGCCCCTAGGGCGCTAGGCCCTGCTGCCCAATGGAAAACGGTTTATTTTTGAGCCAAAATCCATCCTGTCGGAGGCAAGGTTACCCACAAGAAAAAAACACCACTTGGAGCCTGGCAAATTCACTAAAGGGCGAATTTTCGCTTGTGAAGGCTTCGCCACACTCCACACCACTTCATCAGGCACAAATTCACTACCACTATGCTAATTCACTAAGATACAAAGTTGCGTCTCTGCAGTCGAATGATGACAAAGTTTCATTAGCGTTAATTTGTCAGCGCAAGCCTTTCATAGCAAACTTCCTCTAATGTTCATTTATGCCTAGCGAAATTTCATTAGTACATGTATGCTTAGGTTCATTTGAATAGGGCAGGTACATATAGGTTATATATCTGTCTTTAACAGAGGTGTTGGTGCAAATGCAAAAAAAAATGTAAAAACTGTCTAAGGAAGCAAAACAAAAAGACAAATCCTCTAATGTCCTAGACATGAGCCCACCCTCAAACAAATCTGGCAGATGATAAAAAAAAAATGTTAAACTAATTTTTTATAGTTACAACTTTTAAAAACAATTCCACTTTAAAATATGAAAAGGACTATTGGTGCCTGTGGAGGGTGGCAGCCTAGGATTTCTACTTTTTATGGCATTGACATAAAAATCACCACCATAAAATAAATGAAAACGTTTAGTGTTTATTGCAAAGTAGCTTTTGAAGAAATTTCCTTTCATGATGCAAATATTTTATTTTGATATAAAATAGTTTTAATACTACAGGTAGGGACCCGTAATCCAGAAAACCATTATCCAGAAATCTCCAAATTACAGGAAGGCTCTCTCCCATCGACTCCATTTTGATCAAATAATTAAAATTTTTAAAAATGATTACCTTTTTCTCTGTAATAATAAAACAGTAGCTTGTATTTGATCCGAACTAAGATATAATCAATCCTATTGGAGGCAAAAAAATCCTATTGGGTTTATTTAATGTTGAAATAGTTTTTATTAAGAAGACATGGTATGGAGGTCCATATGGAGATCCATAATAAAGAAAGATCCCTTATCTGGAAAACTCTAGGTTACAAACATTGTGAATAAAAGGTCCCATAAATGTATTTTGCATGTATCTGCATGTTACATTTGTACAAATGTCATAGGCAAATCTAGTTTTCAGATCAAATAATTTTGTTCACTACACACCTCTTAGGGAGGCAGGCTGTACAGAAGATTTCAATGAATAATAGGTATTGATATATAATTACACTTAAAAGGCAAGGCTGTGAAGTCTAGCTCCAATTACTTGTAGTGGAGAAGAAATTGAAGTGGACAATTGATTAGACAAGATGAATGGAATGCAGATAGGAAGCTGATTTAATTACTGAGAAGTATATAATTAGTATCTAAGAAACTTTGGTGAAGTGCCCCTTACAAAAAACTTATCAAAACACACTTTATATTGTGTGAATAAATTGTGTGAATAAATTCAACTCTCTGGTGCTTAGGATAACTATGTGAAATAGAACAATATTTCCATGCATTGAGGTGAAAAACCACTTTCTTTTAATTCAGTTCCAGTTTTTACCATAGACTTCAATAGAGTTTTCATGTGATAAACAGTGAGCTTTCCACATTGAATTGCATCTGACTCTATGGGAAAATAGGAATAGGAATAAGGAGATAAGCCTATCTCATCAAACTGAATGTGGGCGATCATGTCTCTGTAGAGCACCCCTGAAAAATGTCAATTTTGAAGCTTTTCCATATTGTATATCTTGAAATGAAACAGCTATATGCAGACAATAGAATCTATCAGTCTTCTGCCCATGGAACTCACCCAAGCACACTACAATTCAGCTCCATACACATAGGAAGGCTGGAAGCTTTAAGTCCAGTTTTCCTAGAAATGAACAAGTCTGTCCTTTACCCAGGGCTGTATTTCTATATAGGCATCCGAGGGCCTGTGCCTAGGGTGGCAGTATTGTGGGGACGGCCCTCGGGTGCCTTAACTAGTGCTGCATTTAAATTTTTTTTTTAATTCCTTCATCCCCCGCCACAGATTTCCTATTGAATCCGGTGACGGAGCTGAGGGTGAGAGTGCGCCGTTCGCGTGACATCGCTTCCGCTACATGAGCAAGCTTGGTGAGAGGAAGTGACGTCAGTGCGCACGTCACGCTGATGTCACTTCAGCACTGACTCGGCCCCTCTACCCCTCTCCCCCTCAGCTTCGTCACCGGATTCAATAGGAAATCTGTGGCGGCAGGTGAGGGAATTAAAAAAAAAAAATTTAAATGCAGCACTAGCACCGCGACGTAGGGGGCAAGTATAGGTCCGATGCCCAGGGCAGCATCGGACCTAAATACAACCCTGCCTTTACCCCAATGTCTGGACAGTGTACTGTAATGAAGCATATTAATCACTATATTTAAGATAACAGCAAGATGTCATAGTGCAGGTAATCAACATTATCATTGGTGAATTTTCTTGAATCTATAATGACATTTTTGGTCAGTAGAATTCTCATTGTTGAATTGTTATCCAAGTGGATTTAAGTTTTTTTCTACCGACTAGGGCGGAAATTCACTAAAGCGTGAAGCAGCTAACGCTAGCGCAAATTAGCTTGACGTCATTTTCGAACTTCAACGATTTACGGTCCCTGGCATAACCGCTAGCAGTAGACAGACTCTAGTGCAAATTTACACCCTTACGCCAGGCGAGTTGCTCACTGATGAAGGGACGTAACTACGCTAATTCAATATGATGCGGATTTTACTCAACGTTACCTCTTGTGCAAGACTTGACTTTTTATTTTTATTACTGACAAATAATCTTATAAAAATTTAAATATTAATTAACCCAACAGGATTGTTTTGCTGGGGGCAATTATATCTTATTTAGAATCAAATACAATGTACTGTTTTATTATTATAAAGAAAAGGGAAATGATTTTTTAATTATATCTTAGTTAGAATCAAATACAATGTACTGTTTTATTATTATAAAGAAAAGGGAAATCATTTTTAAAAAGTTTAATTATTTGTTATTATTATTTAATTAAAATGGAGTCTATGGCAGATTTCCATAATTTGGAGCTTTTTTGGATAACAGATAATGGATCCCATATCTGTAGTTAGAGAGCCTCTGTGAAATAGTACAAGCTAGTGAAAGGTCTAGCTCTTGGACTATTGGCAGGGATAGTGTAGTTCGAAAGATCTCCCTCTATCATCTCTTCTTATAATCCCTTTAATAGCTTAGAAAAGAGTGTGAGTTAAATATATTGAGTTGTGTCCAGTGAAATAGAGCTGAACTTGTAACTAGCACATGCCCCTAAGTCCTCTCTTAACCTGTACATAGACGTGAATATGATACTATATTCCCATGAAATAGGCACTATTCTAACAAATCAATAACCATTTTGACTCTTTTTTTGTTTTTTAATTACACAGTTTTATTTGATTTTATCTTATATAGTACAAATAGCACTGAATATTTTGGTTGAGCAAACTTAATTCAGCATAAATGAGTATAACCAAAGAATGTAATATTTGCATCTCAGAGCCATAGGGTTATTAAACTAATTCCTCATTGAGAGCTTTGCCAGTGGTTAATAACATTTGAAAAAAACCCAGCTTACAGAGATTTGTAATGGTTCATTACAAAGAAGAAATGGAAGATGGAAATAAATAGGTTTTGAATTATCTGTGCTCTGTTGGAATTTTAAGAATTCACTTCAAAACAGCTATCTTAATGAGAACAGACATGTATACAGTATTAGCTTAGATGGAAAGTTCTACTACTACTACTATCTGACCAGTCACAAGTGTTTTAGAGGCAGGTTATGAAGTAACGTAAATCACAATTCTCTGCACTTAACTTAAGTAATTTCACTGAAAGTACAATTGTTTGAACAGAAAGTAATCCTTACAGAAGCTATTATTGTGTTTATCACAAAATATCAATCTATCTATCATCATCTGTAACCCTGATTTGACTAGGTTAAACCTTGTCCAGCTAGGGAAGGATGGAGCATTGGTTACATTGCAATCTAACGCCCAGGATGGGCCTTCGCTATATAGAAGGGATAAAATGAGGGTGTAGTTGAACTAATAAGAATAGACTAGAGGACTACAGGGTTAGACGCTCACAAGTACTTGAGGCATCATAGAGAGTAGTCAGGTGCAATTACAAGCATTATTAGTGACTAATGTTGAAACCACAGTAGGCATAGCTTGGGAGTTGAAAGGTTCACCTTCTGCCTTGTGTGGTCCAGATCCCCTATAGCAGACACGGATCACAAAGAAAACTATGCCCGAATCCCTTGCCAGTAGGGATGAGCAAAATATTTTTTGTTGCTCAAAAAAAATGTCCATATACTTCTATGCATTTGCCAATTGTTTTTATTGTTTTGTGAATTAGGTCAGGTTTACCAGTTACTACAAGTTGTTAATACTGCAGTCCCTTCACTGCAGAGCCTAGAGGAGCCCTTCTTCCTTCTATCCTCCATGGTGGAGCACAAGCTGCTCTTTATATTTTATTCTAAATTTTTAACTTTCATTGAGAAAGTGCTATTACAGTACTTACCTACCTGACTTCACTAGAGGTGCCTGAAACATCCACCTGATTCAACAGATGCAGGCCAAACAGGAAGGACCACACCTTACCAAACAGTTATTACAGTGGGGCAGGAAATTCTCATAAACCTAAGGGTCAAAGATACAAATATGGAAACTGTATAAGTAGATACATGGGCTTTTGCCCAGCAACTAAGTAATAAGACAATATAGGGATTTAAATCCATAGGGGTTATAAACCATATGGGCCCCTACATATCTATCTATAGATGTATATCTATAGATAGATATATCTATCAATCAATCAATCAATCAATCTATCTATCATTGTTGATAAAATAAGACATTGCTTATATTGAGTCCCAGTGCATCTTTATTTTTTTAGGATATTCTATTACCTTTGATAACAGAGCCCTGCATATACTTAAAATTACACACTGTGATAACAATAATTGGAGAAAGTAATAGGATTATCATAAGGATTAGAAAACAGTACTATTTGAGTATTTTCTTTTATGATATTATTAATATGTTGTACTGATTGAAAAGCTTGTATTCATCTAATCCATCAATACAGTGCCTAGAAAATGCATTTTTTAAGAATTATGAATGCCAGGACTGTTTGCATTTTGTGCTCCAAAGAGAAATGGCAGGGACTCCAGAGCAACTGGGGCTTTCTTTTATAGTTTGCTATGTGGTGCCCCAGCAAGAATGGATTAGAATGATGATGTATGAAACAAATTGTATTGAAATAACCAATGACTTGACTGGACATTTAATTCTGCAGAAAACAGAATATAAATTTACTTTAATTTGTGCTGGAAGTGCTGAAAAATGGAACCTCACCACCAATGTTATACCAAAAGATCAAAATGTACTCATGAAAGATACATTTTTTTCAGAAATCATCCCTTAGGATTAGGATCAGGAATATTGTACCCCCCTTTTGAATATGAATATATTAGACACTTCATCTGAGTTCCAAGGCCTATATCAAAGCACTCAGCCTGCAGTCTTATGCCTTTACATTATCATATCTATATATATCCATTTTACAATCAGTATACATTATTCCCTATAATATTAACAGTAGTCTGTATATACCAGCAACTGTAGTTTCTGTAAAACAATGAATGTTAAGGAGCTAGTAGCAGATAAGTTTTGTTCTTCATAGTAGAAGTGCTTGTAAATCAGCTTCCTAAAATCTATTTACCATCCGTAAACTCAAGCCTCTTTCATTGCCATAAGTGTGAGGCTTAACCCATTTTAAATTGTTGCCCATGATTATATTCTTATAGTTGCAGAGATGTTTGAATCCTGTACAGTGATACATAGTCATTCAAAAAGAGTTGGCCATGCATTTAAATCGAAAGTGGAAATGTACAGTAGTTTTTACTTTTCTGCCATTCAGTTAACTCCCTTGCCAATTCAGTAGACTCTGGGTCATTGGCAGGAAAGAAATTATTAAATAAAATCTGTTTTATCACAAAGTTGTTTATATGCCTGCAAGTAAAAATTTTACTTTTGTAAACTGCATGTGTGAATACCAATAAAATACGCGAAGTGTCGAAGTTGACGCGACGCGCGTCAAAAGCGTGCCACGACTCGTTTCGCAAATTTTTCGCCAATTCGCGAATTTCCAGAGAAATTTTTCGGCGAAGCGAAACTGGGGAGATTCGCACATCACTACCTGCTGGTTGTACGATGATACACAACACTTTCTGCACCAAGAATGCTTTTGATATGCATTAAAGGGGTTATTCACCTTTGAGATAACTTTTAGTATGATGCAGAGAGGGATATTCTGAGACACTTTGCAATTGGTTTTCATTTTTTATTATTTGTGGTTTTTGAGTTATTTAGTTTTTTATTCAGCAGCTCTTCAATTTGCATTTGAATCAGTCTGGTAACTAGGGCTCAAATTACATTAGCAACCATGCATTGATTTAAATAAGAGACTGGAATATGAATAGGAGAGAGTCTGAATAGAAGGATCAGCATTAAAAAGTAGCAATAACAATACATTTGTAGCCTTACAGAGCATTTGTTTTTTAGAAGGGGATGGCGACGCCCATTTGAAAGCTGCAAACAACCAGAAGAAAAAGACAAATAACTATAAAACTATAAATAATAAAAAATGAAAACCAATTGAAAAGTTGCTTAGAATTAGTCATTCTATAACATAATAAAAATTACCTTAAAGGTGAACCACCCCTTTAAGTACAGGGGAGGGAGTGCCTACATCTACCATTGCCCCAGATACAATTGCTAAGGGCATGGGCCTAAAGAAGGCACCACTGTATGCCTCGTAGTTCTCACTTACTGTACCATGTATTTGTGTATTTGTGCTCTAGGAAATGCTGCAGAGTACTGCTTACCAGTGGGGGGGGGGCACATACATGCCACCCCCACCACCCCTATTGGCTAAAGAATTGCATAATGCAGGCAGTGTGCTATCCAAGGAGTAAACTACAGCTCTGTGCCAACCTACGCAATGCAGAATGCAGTGTGCAAAGTACAAAAAATAGCTAATTATGGCATATATTGCAATTTCTATACTGCATTGTTATTGACCCCTCAGGAATATAATCCTTATATTAGATAACCCTACTGTACTGTACACTGCTCAATGATCCATTATTATACAATGGATCCCACAATACATTAATATACTATCAGGGGGAAGGCATGATGCAAGCTGTAGTAGAGCAACATAAGGATTGTATTCTTGAAACATTATTGCTAAGTAACACTTTTCCCCAGCTTTCTAGGGCCCACATCTGCCTCCTTCAATGTGAATCTACCTCATGTGTGTAAGACATGTGTTCTTGCAATTGGAGTTGGAAGCATAAAGCATAGTGTTTCTAGCACTGGTCAAGGCTGTCCTTTATCCTCATGTCTGATTACGTCTAATACAAAAAAACCAAAATGACATAACAACCACTGTATGTTAGATAATAGCAAAATGCCTGGCATAGTGCTGGTAATCAGCATTCACACTGATGAATTCTCTTGCATCTGTAATAAAGTTTTTGGTCATTATAATTCTCATTGGTTTTTCATATGAAATTCTGTTTGTGATCAGCTACTATAGAGAAGCAGTGTGGCAGCCTTATAGCTGGGTTTAGTGTCCCTTTAAACATAGAGAACCTAGAGAGATGCACAAGCTGGGCCGGGCATTTTGGTCACCTGCAAGTTGAAAAATTAGAATTAACTAAACAGCCCCAATGTATTATCTGTATCACTGGCAAAAAAAGTGCCAATAATACAGTCTGCATTTCTGAATTCCATTAAAATCTATAGAAACTATAGGACTCTATAGAAATCTATAGACCAATTTTTTAATAATGGCTGTTTAATTTGTATTTTAGATACTAGGTTGCATAGGATTGCCACGCAATCAAACTTTTTTTCAATATACAGTATATGTTTGGACCCTTATTCCAGAGTTGTTCAGTGCTTGCTCCAATAGCAAACTGCTTATGAACATAAACAGATGATAGTTGGGTAGATTATATCAGTAAGGTTAAAAAGTAAGAACAATATTAGACAGGAAAAGGACTTGGAAGGTTTTTAACAGGAGGAGGTTAATAAATTCTCATCAAGTATTTTGTATTTTGCACCAAGTGCTTTCTAGCTTTGTATACAGCAACCATAACTCTTTTCAGACTCCCACATGTGTGTAGGTGTTGAGAGGTTCTTTCATGAATTACTTATTGAATTTACTGTGAAACTGGTACTGGCAGATAAATAATAAATATAGTTTACTGCAATACTTGAACTATATATATTTTTTAAATCTGTATCCCATTCTAGAAAGCCTTATCTATATGTACAATCACTTTAAAGTTACGGGTTTGCGAGTTAAAAGGATGAGTATTTCAGTGCCTCTCTCAGAAGGAGACAGCCCTGATTGAAAGCCCAAAGAAATAAGAGACACATTGGGGCTCATTTATAAACTTTGCGTAGCACAGAATGATCCGCATAGTGAAAAATCACAGCTATAATTGAAAGATATGATGATCTGTTTGGAACTGGCAAGGTCCTAATCACTAAAATCAGCCTGCCGGAATGAAATCACAGCATCTGTCAAAAGCGGCACTGTATGCAGATCCACTGATGTGATTATTATTTTAAATTAACAGTTTAAGACTGAAAAAGAATAGTCAAGCAAAAGATGTGGGAAGAAGCCCAATTGTCCAAAAAAACTGTAGGAGGACCATATCAGCCTGTTTAGTTCTCCACGTGGGAATCATGCAGCGGGAGAAATCATCTCTTTCAGCCATGTCTATAGTACCTGGAGCTGTGATTACAGACGATCCATCCACTTAGGAAAGTAAGTCTTTTTGCCTTATTTCCCAATGAGTTATTTTTTTATACACGTACTTGACCTAACATTTATTCTGATGTAAAGATTGTTTCTCATTGAAACTTTGCAGTCTTGGTGTTGTATCTATATTTGGACAATAATCTTTTGCATCATGACTCCTATTTTTACTGTGAGCAAATCTGGTTACTAGGGTCAAATGGAGCCTAGCAATCAGCCAGTGTTTGTAAACAGAAACACAAATATGGATAGAGAATGAAGGCAAGAAGTGAAAAGTCATAATAACACTAAAATATTACCCTCACAAACAATTGTTGGTGTTGCAGTCACCCCTATTTAAAAATTTAACATTCTTAACCCCCCAAAAAACATGGTCTAAAATTACAAAATGTACGGTAAAGTTCAATCAACCATCTTGTGCTGCAGCACAGAAAAGCAACTTGGCAAAAAATAATAGTATCTCTTTTATCACTTTAACAATATGTTGGGTATTGTTGTGGGGCAACAATACCCAACATATATGATGTTCCAACAGCAACACATCACAATCCTAATGTACACAGTTACCATCCACATCCTTATTCCAATGTGTCTCCTTATATGTGGCCTACACAAAGACCTTTTTCCAACCATTGATGCCTACTTTAAAACACTACATTAGTACAAAATGCTACAAGAGCTTTATTGAGTGTTTCTACAAGCCCAAATATTGAAGTTGTTGATAATGCAACAAACTGTAGTGAAAAAATGTAGAAAATAAAAGTCATCCTGTAAGTGAAGTAGAATGTGAGACAATCACATGATGATGATGTATGTTCAGAGGAGCCAGAAGAGAATCACGAACCATCTGACGATGATCATTGTGAAGGTAAACTGGATCCATTCCATGTGTCTGATAAGGCATTTCATTCTTTTAACAATTTCTATGTGGAAAAACAAATATGATGCCATAATGATATGATGAATTTGAATTGCACAATAAATAGAGACATTTCTAAAATTATGATTTTTCTGTGACAATGAAAAGAATGGAGCACAATGAAACTGAACTTGGAAGCAAAATTTGACATAAAACCTGTTTGAAATCAGTTGTTCATTGGCAGATATTGCTTCATCAATGAGTAAGCATGTAGAAAACACAAAAAAAAGTTCTGAAATAACTACCATATCTAGTGCCGACAACACACCAACCACTTGTGTTGTGTGACACAATGGCCACTAAAAAAACAGATTGTTCTCACAGCTGGTTGCATAACACAGGCAATCTTGTTAACACTAAGTGCTATAGCATGTCCCACTTCAAGTATTCAAAAAAGGGTAAGAAAAAAACTTTTTTTTTTGTTTTAAGACTTTATTATTGTCCTGATATGTGTAATTTGCTATGTGGATACTGTATTTTGGTTGTGTAACATTTGCAGTTAAGTTCATTTTTATTTGACACCAATGGTCAGGTGTTTGTAAGTGAATATAATTATATTTTTTAACACTCAAGCCACAACAAAAAACATCCTGTTGTAAGGATTTTTTAAATCAAAGATGTGTTGTTGTTTTTTTTAATTAAGGACAAACATTTATTAGACAACAGTTTCAACTAATTTAGGGCTGAACTAAACAATGGGCCTTCTGCAGATCTGTCACTCTGAGAGGAAGTGCATGAGATGAGACAGATGCTCCAAATATAATGTAATAAAGTAATAGAAATGTCGCACCTACAAACTGCGTGCATCCGACGCTACACGTCAGATGAGAACACCGCACTTTGTATCTTCATCCGACAGTTGTGTCAGATGCACACAGCTTGTAGGTGCGACTTTTCCAGTACTCACATTATATTCATTGCATCATCTCGTCACATGTGCTTCCTCTCAGCGTGTCAGATCTGAAGAAATTGCACCATGTAGTTCAGCCTATAGAAGGGCAAAGGCTATAGTCTCACTCGTGTACTCCAAGCCTAGCTTGAATGATAAAAATAAGTTTTACTTATACTGTATGTAGTCAAGGTTTCCTTCCAATTCTATGGAAATGTGTAGAATAAGGGTTAAACGTCATACAGACACATGTAGAATATTGGTTTATAATTGAACATCAAACATATATCTTTGGTTGTAACACCTGCACTATTGATATCTTACTGAGATGTCTGGTTTCTAGGGTACATTTTACTATAGCAACCAGTCTGTTTGCATAAGAGAGTGTAAAGTGAATTGTAGAGCATGTTATAGAAGGAAGATGTTGATAACAGCAAAAGGTATCCTGCATAAAAAGCTATTTTGTGTGGTGAGAACAGTAAGAAATGTTTTGAAGCATGTAATGTGCTAATTACACTTGTCTAAAAAAATTGTGCCAAACAACAACATTACAACAGCCCTGTTTGAAAAAAGAAATAGTTTACAGTGTGATATAAACAACAACAAGTGAAAATGACCATGTTATTAGATGAGGTAGCAGACACATGATATTTGTAAGCTAACCAATCAGAATGCTGTGATAGCATATTAAATGAACTTACAAGAGAAGTAGCCACAGATGATTTGCTGCCGGACCTGGTTCCCACATTGGCCTGCATCTGTGGGATGAACAGGAATATCTTAATGTTGCTGATCACTTTCAATAGCTTCAGGTAATTGAAGATCCCCCAACATATTATTTTCCACTGCAATATTATGTAAAATGTAGGCTGCTAAAATATCACACACTTTACTAGGGGGATACTGCAGAACACCCCCTAAATGGTCCAATCACTTTGAGCTGCGTTGTGCCTGTGTTCACTAGGTGCGGCTGGATTAAAAATTGGAGTAAACTGTCAGGATAGGCAACCATAACCAGCATCTCCTGAAAAAGATTTGATATATGTATGTAACAGTCACTTGGCCAACCCCCTGGTTGCCAAGGTTGTACTCGCTTACCACTCGAGTCCTGAGTCCCCTTTGCTAGGTGAAAGGGTACTGGGATGTTTTCTGGCAGTGCCTCACCTAATGGGATCTGGGAATACACCTGCGGCTGGTCCCATTAGGAAACAAATCAATCACACACTTTATTATATAACAAATATAACTTTTATGCAAATTTAAAGGGGAAGTAAAATTTAAAATTTTCATATATAAAAATGCCCCTCTACCCTATGAACCTGTAGCAGTCCAGTCCTGGTAATTCCCTGACATGGAAAGTCCTTTACTACTCCTTTTGGTGGATAAAAGAAATCTCAGCCCCTTTTCCCCAAAAGGTTACCAGTCCTAGGTAGAGCTACCTGCCCACATACAGATGAAGCCACTTTGGATTGTGTGTTTGACACAGAACAACTTTACTCAGATATCCCATTTTTCCCACTTAGCACAGAATATTGTGTCACAGCATCCCATCCAATTAAAGAGTTCACCATTGAAACAATGGTGCTTTGGTATGCTAATGAAAAGGTTAAATGCATTAAATGAGTTAAGATGACTTTAGATAACACAGTTTCTTCAATTAACCCTGAGTCACGATGCATCTAACTCACAAATCCAAGTGGCTACATCTGTACTTTCCCACTGTAAAGTGCTTGCTCCCATGTGGCAGGCACACAAACAGCCTGTTTCCCTAAACAGGAGATCGCTGGATCCTTCTCCTTTAACTACCCTCCTACAGGCCACTCACCTGAGTGCTTACACAGAGCTGGCAGGTATCCACAGCGATTAAATCTCTCCTAGCCGTGCACACTTTAAGGCTTACGTCCTTCCGGTCTTTGCTCTCAATGCTGTCTATTGTGTGAGCACTCTCGACATCCATTGCTGAACTGTAGCTATCAACACTCTCCAGAGTGCTGACACATCAATCTGGCATCTAAGCTCTAAACCTTCCTGGTTGAGCTTTTAGGCATGGGGCAGCCCCCCCAGACTCAGATGCCTCCTGCCTCTGCATCTTGGCTGCCTGAATCACTGTCTCCTCCATGAAATAGTATCCAGCAGTCCAGAGATGATGCAGATCAAGATGGCTGTGTGAGCATATGGCATCCCTTTTTATAGTCCAGTGGTGGAGCAGCGACACCTTGTGTAATCCTCTTGTAAAACCTTTTGAGAAAGTCAAAATGTGCCAAGGCAGTGACGTCATCCCTAGGCACCCCGGGTCCCAGTATTGAGTGAAACGCTGGCGTTTTACCAACGATACCAACCACTTGAAGAACCCAGAAGTGGTGTGGTGGTGATTTCAAATAAGACTACATGCGAGTTTTAACTGGACTTTTGTGAGTGTAAAAGTTTTGCTATATTTTATTATTAAAATGTTTACAATTTTATGCTACTGTATGTCAGCTAGAGAAGTGGAAATAGAAGTTAAGTGGAGAGGCCACCAGTGGAATCCCCATTCAATGCACATGATTATATAAATGTTTGTGAGTACCCTAACACATAATTTGCCACAAAGTTTGGAGTGACTGTTAATTTTGGCATACAGATTTAACCAATGAATTGGTGAAAGAACACGTAACCAACTTTTGTATGTATGGGTAAATCAGCAAAGGGAGCATTCATTAATTAAAGGATTACTACACTATATTAGATTTATTTTCTCTCTTCCTATTTGTCTGACTTTGTGCTGCTGAGCGCTGGTCCATCACAAACCTAATTGAACCTCTAGTAATGCTGCACCAGCACAAAGGGCCTTGCCCCTGCTAGACTTGTTGGAAACCCCATAGCTCAGCCCAAACACAGGGGAATTTACACACATGTGGTTAGAACGTGGGATTAACCCTACGGGTCCCTACATGTATAAATCAATATTGTGAGTTTTATCATTCTACATAGATTCATCTTTATAATAATCTGCTCTTTTGGCATCTTTAATTTTATCTACAATTGCATTTTAGTTTTTGTTTGTGGGAGGGCAACTGGAGTGAAGAGAAAAGCTGTTATGTAAAACAGCTACATAATTACTTTAACAAACAAAGGTTAGAGTGTCAACAAATGTGCTCCTAATGAACACCTTTTAAAGATAGATCTTTCATCCCTTTGCAAACATGGCTGGGTATGAGTGTTTGGTAGTAACACACGTCACAAACATAATATAAGCAAGGGACTACACACTAAGGATGGATGTTGACAAAGAATGACTTGTAATAGTTCATGTTACTTAACAATTGTTTGACACTCTTTAAACATCATTAGTATGTAATAAGAGTTCTAAAATGTTTGACATAACAAAACTATGCCAACATATTTAGTACTATATGAAAGTTAATACTTACCTACAAGACAACCGCCACTTAATTCAAAATGCCTGTAGACTGGTGAATTGTGCAGAATATAAGAACCATGTGCACTTCCAGGGATGGCAGCAAAAACATTAATCAAATCCATATTTGCATCACAAATGATTTGAATGCTTATTGAATCAAATTGCCTTCTGTTCTGGAAAATTTGCTCCATGCCACAGGAGACAATAAAGCCAGAGGGGCAGACCTTCTCAGACATAAAAGTCCCATTTTACTTTCAGCCATTCCTGTCTGGTGTTGGAACATTTGATATATAGATGATATCTTTTTAAGAGCTTGAGTCAGTGACTGAGAGAAAGTGGATTTAGACCTGATGACTGAAAGCTGCCAGGTGCCAGAAAATGGCAGGTAATAAATTGTTGAAGCCCGGAACTGCCCTATTTGTAGGTGCCAGGGGATAATTTTTTTATAAGCTCATAGAGATCCATAAGACGCTGGGGCTTGTTTATAAACTTCGCACAGGGCAGATTGGTTCGCAAAGTGAGTATATTTACCCTGCACCTGGTTCTATTTATAAAGCTGAATAAGAGTGTGCAAACAGATTTGCAAATTTGTTTTTCACATTGCCAATGTCTATACAAGTTTTTAATATATGACTAAAAAACGCAAATTGCGAATATTTATGCACATACTCTGTGTTTGAATTACGTCACAAATATTAGCAAAACAGTTTTGCAAATTGCGAATTTAAGTTAATGACAATGCTATTTTCGTGAACCACGCAAAGTGCCTGTACTCATGAAAAGACCCATCTTGTTTGCGAATTATTTGCAAAATATCTTCACAATGCGAATTAGCAAAAACCGGAAAGATGGGCACAGCAGTGCAATATTTTAGCATTCAAGAAAAAGCATGGGCAAAACAACCATTTGCGAACAATTATGCTCTGTGCAAACATTATAAATGACCCCCACTGATTATTAATTTGATATATATCAACGACTTTAACTTCCCCTAAGACAGCCAGCAACACACTGGCTCTATATAGCCTTGGGAGATGTTCAGGGATGAAAAGCAGAGGTGCTGCAGTAACTACTAGTGGACCCTCTGCTGAGTGGTGTTATGCAGCAGAGGAAGCAACAGCCCTTCTGACCTGCAATATTAAGCAAAGTCTCCTCGCTCTTCTAAGTCATTTTCTCTTCTCATCATTCCAGGCACATATGAGAAACAATGGAGCCCCAAAATTCTCCATCGTATAATGACAAGAATCCAAGAAGTGAAGGGTTTTTATAGACTTGTTTGTCGTGGTTAAATTTAGCATTAACACTTTCAGATCTGGGTCTTAAACACAATATTGAAAATGAACTTGGCACATTCAATATGCAAAGATAAAGGGTTAACAGTCTTGTACAAACAACTGGAGATAATTAAATGGTTTACACGGTGAATTAGTGGAATTCATTGAAAGACAAATAATTAAAAATGATTAATGATGACAATTGTTGAAATGCTTAGGCTGTTTAGGATTTGTGTGGAAATGTTGTAATTAACATGTAAGATATTAATATTTAAATCTAATTGATATCTTTTTGAAAGTTTGTCTCATAGCTTTAGAATTTGATCAATAACCGAAAACACAAAATACATTGAGGTGTGAGGTTGAACATAGAACATGTGAAAGTACTTTTGTTAATGAAATACACACAGGCATAGCTGTAAAAAAAACACTTGTGCATGTGTGAGACTAGAAGACCGAAAGAAGGCAAAAAGGATTTAGAGAAAGAGCATTTTCGCCAGTTCAAGGTGGTATAAGGGAAACCGGAAGATAAAGCAAAAGACTTCACTTGATAACTGGTTTTGGATTTAATTGAATTGCGAAAAGTAAGCATTTTCTAAGCCTAATTTGGTTACTGTCTCTTTAAATAGCAATTAACCCTTTGCACACAGTTCAGTTCAGATGGAGTGTCCCTTCCCCAGAGCTGATACCATAGGTAGTGCTACCTTTCCCAAAGTACCTCTCCCTTTGGAACTTAGCAGCTGCTCCCACGTAAATGCACAAGACCTGTCTTCAAATTATGGCCCCATACTCGCATTCTTGCCAGTATCCTCCCTTGGGTGGCTCACCAGGGTGCTCTCAGAGGCAGTCACACTGGAGATTACAGGCAGCACTGCAGCAGGATCAATCTCACCAGTGGCTCCTTTCACCTCCTGAGTCTGT
>CM044439.1:89053622-89086756 GCA_024363595.1 Xenopus borealis
GACTACTTTGAAATTCAAATGTTGGGCTATTCGATAGTTGAAGTAACCAAAAATGAATCAAAAATTCTGATTTTTTTAAATTCAAATTTAATTCAAATTTTCACTTTGACCCTTAGTAAATCTGCACCATACTCTCATGCAAGTCCTGCTATATGGTGAACCATTAAATGCGTTTTTGATGACTGATTAGGATTCTTTCTTGTGCCTTTTTGAAAATATAAGCAGTCATAAACATATAATTGTCATCAGGAGAATGACTCCCTATCCCTATAACTAGTCAAACAAAAACTACACCACAGGGAAAATTTACTAAGGGTCAAAGTGAAAATTCGAATTAAATTCAAATTTAAAAAATTCAAATTTCAAAGTAATTATTGGCTACTTTGACCATCGAATAGCCCAAAATGCAATTCAAATTAAACACATTTGAAAATTCGAATTTTGAAGTACTTTAAAAAAACTTTGACTTTGGCACCGTAAAGCTGCTGAATTCCTATTTTAGCCTATGGGGGGCCTTCAAACGATTTTTATTTGATCGAAAACTGACCTATTCGGGTCATTTTCAATCGAAAATGCCCTTAAAAAAATTTGATTGTCGAATTTCAAAGTTTTTTAACTTTGAAATTCGACCCTTAGTAAATTTGCCTCCACATAGATTTGTTGGAAGCAATCATAAGAAAAGAACAAAACACAACAAATATACGATAATATACATAGCATCACTTCCACAACACACCAGAAACCTCACAGCTTATATGTTTAGACAAACAACATGGTATAACAAAGAAACTTTAAGAGAACAGCCACACATCATAGAGTCATCCCAATACCTTGATACCTGGCAACAGGAACAAGAAAGACTAAACTACTCACCCCCCCAAAAGTCATCAAATTAATAGATTGTTGGCTACATACCCACAAAATTCCGCATAGGATCTTGTACTTATACCTAATTTGAGCTAAAAGTTTAAAATGTTAATGTATATTGTTGGAATAATTGTTAAGAAATTATATTCATTACTAATTTTCTGAATGGAACTACATAATGGAAACAAACTGTATTATGTGACAAAAATAAATCAAAACATGTTATTGTTAAGTATTTCTCTGTCCTAATTGGTGTAATCTATCAAATATTAATTTTGTTATTTCAGTCTTTGTAAAAACCTATGATTATAATTTTAAAGCACTTTGCCTTCATAGTTCAGCCTCAAATTTATAATTTATTTATCTAATTTCCAATTTTTATCTTTTACTTCAAGCTTGATGCGTCTTTCACTGCCAAACTCATAGCTTCTTCACTGAGACATACATTGGGATTAAAATATAAGATCTTAATAAATAATGATTTAAATGTTTCCAGCAAAGACACTAGTGCAAATACAATAAATACTGTAAATAAAAAAGAGGGCAGGTTCCCAAAGAGAAGAGCTTTTATCATAGAAGGATCTCATAAAAAACACAACATATGATATATACTGAATTTCAAACAGTGCAATTTTCAGAAATGTTACTTGAAATTTTAGCATTTGAAATGAATGTGCTGTTTTCAAATAAATGAACAAAATGAATAAGTTTTCTTACATGGATGGTCTATTTCAGCATTGTTCCATCTCAAAATGTCCTGGTGTGTTTTACAACAGCCTTATTATAGAAAGGAAAATGTGTTTCCCTAAGAACAATTTTCAACATTCAACAAAATGATAAACCTATTTGAAGTAACATAAATGCTAGACACAACTATAATTCAGAGCAATAACTGAAAGGCTAGATCACCAAAGATTGATGTTCTACTGATAAATATTTGTAAAATCTGCCATAAATTGACATAAATACATTATCTAGAATCCAATTATCCAGAAAGCTCTGAATTATGGGAAGGCCATCTCCCACAGACTCAATTTTAATCAAATAATAAAATTTCACTGTTTTAATAAATTATCAAGGTTAAGGGAACTATACTCTAGCAACATCAGAGTTATAGACTTAAGCAATAAAACTTCTGCCCAGCTTTTCAGGGCCCGTGGTTGAATGAGAATACGATATTTGTAAATCTGGCTCCATGTTCTTTGTTTCTGCAATTGGAGTTGGAAGCTTTAAGCACAGTTTAACTAGCACTGAACAAGTCATTCTCTATATCCCTATGCCTGATTACATATAATGAGTTCAAAATGGCATAACAATCTCTGTATGTAAGATAGCATGCTTAGCAATCAAGTTATAGCAATATGCCTGACATAATGCAGGTAATCAGCATTCTCATTAATTAATTCTGTTGTATCTATAATTAAAGAGATATGAAGCACTACTGAGATATTCTTCACTCATCCTTTATCAACCGAATGGCTAGCTAAACCCAACCATAAAGATGTCCCACTGTGCATCCTAGTTCTCTATAGAAGTTGATGGAAAACTTAAACACAGAAAACAATTCAACTCTGAGAATTCTGCTTATCAACTAAACTTCATTATAAATGCAAGAGAATTCACCAATGATAACACTAATTACCTGTTCTGGCAGACTTGTGCAGTGCTAGAAAATCTGTGCTTAAAGCTTTCAACGTCAGTTGCAGGAACAAAGAACATGTAGTCAGATTTACACAAGTGGTATTCTTATTGGAGGATTGCTTTGCTTATTAATGCAGCCTAAAGCCCTAGAGAGCTGGGCAAAGTTCTACTGAGCAATATTAAGAATTAATAATACTAATAATCCTTATGTTGCTGTACCGCAGCTCACAGCCTGCCTTCACCTTACTAATATGTTAAAGAATTTTGTGATTTGTAGTCCAACAACAACTAAATAAAGTGTGATTGAGCAGTGAAGTACCCGTAGTGCCCTTTCAAGTGCAAAGAATATGCTTGTACCCCAGCTACATTTGGTGGTGCAGCACAGTTATAAAAGTTTCACTCAGTATTGCTCGCCTGGTGGCTACTACTGAGTTCTAGATGTAAAAAAATTCAAACAATGACCACCTCATGGCGTCATCATACATCATAATCAATACATCTGAACAATATTTACAGTTAGGAACAGGATAGCTCTACAATATTAGGGCTTTATTTATCAAAATTTACATTTTCTGAGTATTTAAATAGAAAACTCTAGAATCCATCTATTAATAAAAAAAAAAAGAATGATTTAATTGGATCGGGGAGAAACTCAATAAAATCAAGCATTTTTTCTGGCTTTTTCCCAACAAGCCAAAATTTTGGGGATTTCTGCCAGAAAAAGTCCAAAATAGATTTTTGGGCTAATTTCAGCACAGACTACAGAAAATTACAAATAGGATAGGGACCTCTCCCACGGATTTATATACAACCTCGGCAGGTCAGGATGCTGCATTTTTTAATTCTGCCTTTTCAATACTCTGGGTAAAATAAATCTTGAAATATTCTAGTTTTTTTTCCCACTAAAATTCAGATTTTATAGTAAAAAAAACTAAAATTTTTGGCAATCAGACTTTAATAAATAACCCCCTTACAGCTAGGAACAGGGTAGCTGTAAAGTGAAAACACATTGCCTGACACTGACAGTTCCCATTAAAAATACAACTATGTTATATACAATATACATTGCTAGTGGTAAATCTATAAATAATTGACAGCCATCTTACTGCATAGACTTCATGAAAATACTGCACCAACAGCATTGACAATAAAAAGCAGTACATAAATAACCTCCAATACAATTTTAAAGAGCTAAAGCAATAGTACAGAATTAATGTGCATTTAAGAAAGAATATATTTCTTTTCTTACTTATCACTTAGGCATGACATAATTATTTTATATGGCATAAAGAGAGCTAAAGTTGTGATGAAAACAAAGAAGCATAGCCGATGTGTATAAATAATGACAGCCTCAGAGTACACTTTCCCAATGTAGCACTGTAAGACCTCCAGCTTTGCCTGCTATATAATGAATTACATTCATAAAATCTTGCAGTTGATTTTAGCATTAAAAAGGTGCATTTCAGGTGCATAAACCATTTTCACAATATAAATGGATTTTTATTTTTCTCATTTTGCTCTGCGGTTTTACTATCAAATGGCACTTGCCCTCTACATTACATTGCTGCAAAAAGATAAGCACTTGTTCACTAGAGTCAGTAAGGGTAAACTGTATACCTGGAAGAATAGGACCCACCTGAGTATTTTATAAACATACAGAGCCTAAACTACAGAAATAATGCATAGCATATTACATTAAGTCATAAGAAGAATTTCAGTTTGTATAAAACCAATTTAAAAACCATTAAAAAAAAAAGAAAAAAATAATTTCTGCTTGCGGTGAGCCTTTATTTATTCCATAATAAATTCAACATCTCTAGAGACAGCACAGATTGATGAATACTGATCTCTAGATCAACATCTCCATTTCTTGCAGCTAAAAACGGCATCATATGAACAAAACCCTCTGAAAGGTAGACCATATTATAACATAAATCTTCAATCAAAACTGTGTTTAAATAGGCCTTTCCTCCGGGGTATCTGAAAAGATTTAATTTCATTGGAACTAGAATGCATACATAAAATACCTTATTATCTCAATGAATGTACTTGGTTAGTATGTAGAAAAAGATAGGGTGATACACATGCCAAGAATACTGTAGTGTGGCTTTTGAATGCATCCTGAATGAATTCCCCAGTACTGTAATTGTATTCTACAATGGAACTTCTATATACAATTGTAGATTAGAAGCCACAAAGAGAAGTGATATAGCACAGCACTGTGAATAACGCTAGTGGCTGCTCCCATTTCCATTTAATGCTTGTGCACCTGTTGTTGTGTTTGAGGCCAGAGATGTTTATCAAGAATCCTTGTTTTTTCATTGTCTGGCAAAACTTTCCTTGATTTTCTTGATCGTTCACTTTGTTAAGTATGTTGCAATTTCTTTTTTGCATTAATAAACATCACTATGTCATAATCTCTCTGAAATAACTTTTACCATCTTATATTTTAAGGGAAAGTCCAAACATACCTCATTGTCATACTAAATGTCTATTTGTAAATAGGTTGTACATTGTAAATATGTTTTTAGAACATATTCGTAATAACAGTTGACTCTGGTTGACTAGGTTTAATCTCTGAGCATTTAGACAAATGTTATGAAAGGGGCACATTCACAGTACGAGCTATGCGGAAGTTACTCCTATACTAAGATGGCAGCTCTGAGCTTTTAAAGAATGTTCAACTGCTTTCGAAAACAATTTTGAAAACAAATTACATGTAGCAAGTCAAGAGACTGGGGTAGGGGGAATCTGTAAAACCATAAAACTGTAATTGCAAATTTAAATTGTAAGGGTTTTAGAAGGCTAACCACTACCTACAAACTCATGCTTACTTTTTAGTTTGTTCCATGCAATGACTTGTAGTGTCATCGTAAAACCCTGCAGTCTCCGCTGTATTTACCCATGTCCAACTTCACTAAGACATCACATTAGCCTCAATATATTGCAAATTTTTAAATCTCTTATTTCATGAGGAAGTATTTAATATCTTATGCTGTTTTTTTTTCTACTTTCTCATTAAATAAAAATGAAACTTTCAAACCTCTAGAATATTACTTTATTACTGTTAAATAAATCACTTGTGCATTAAAGTGAAATGGGAATTGTCAGTAGAGCAGCATCCAAAGTATTTTTCAAGCATGAACAGAAGGAAAATGACAGTCATTGATTTATTTTAGCCGAAAACATACAAGAAAGGCCTTAGAATTTCATATTCTTGATGAATTCTCATTCACTTGATTAATAGTGTTCTGGAACCACTGCTTATACAAAAGAACACCTTACAGACACAATTTGTGCTATTCAGATTTTCATGTAATCTTTTACAAAATAAAACATGATAAATATGTCCCAACAATAACATGCAATAAAGAGAAAGTTTCAGTTAGCAGTGTTCAGTCAACATCAACAAACCTTCCCATAGATCATCAGACAACACAATCTGACCCTATTCTACAAGTTTACAAGGAAGTTCTCAAATCCCTCAAAATGTTTAATCTTCGCAAAGCTGCAGGTTCAGAGAGTTTCTCCTAAAGTTCTTCCAACCTGTGCAAACCTTCTGGCCGGAACCGACACAGACATCTTCAATGCTTCCCTTAAGCAAACCTTAGTACCCCGCTGCTTCAAGACCGCCATGATAATACTTGTACCTAAGAAGCACAAAATCGAGGGTCTCAACTGCTACAGATCGATTGCATTAACATCAGCTGCCATGAAGTGCCTGGAAAAAAATTGTTCTTAAATGTATCAACTCTATCATCCCCCAACTCTCTAGACACACTCCAATTTGCATACCATCCAAACAGATCAACAGAAAACGCATTTGACCTACAACTGCATTCTGCTTTATTACACCTGGAGAAACGCAACACTTACTTAGGCATGCTGTTCTTAGACTACAGCTCTGCTTTCAATACCATAACTCCACACAAACTCATCAACAAACTTGTAACTCTAACTTTTCCCCAACATGTCTGCAACTGGATTTTTGACTTTCTCACTAACAGACTATAGTTTGTGAATGTTGGGAACCGCAGGTCTACTACTATGCTCACCAGCACCATCACACCTCAAGGATGCAGTCTTAGTTTCTCCCTATACACCTATGACTGTTCAGCATCTGTAAATAACTGCAACGTTTACAAGTTTGCAGATGACACAATGGTGCTCAGCCTCATCCAGGACAACTATAGAACCGGATACGACAGTTACCCCCATATGTAATATAATGCACTAAGTTTGACCGGAAACAGTAACCCATGACAACCAATAAGATGCATGCATTTAAACAGGCGACTAATAAATTCTAAATGCTGATTGGCTGCTATGGGTTATTGGCACAGGGCAAACTTAGTGCCTTTTTATTAAATAACCCCACTAGAGTGTAATATTGTCGGATACGGCAGAGAACATGATTATAGAAATGAAATATTCATAGGACAAAAAAAAATCAACAGTAATTAAAAACAATGCAAAATTTTGCCTTTAAATTTCAAATAAAAATATTTTTCCTTAACTATTTCTTTGACTAGAATATTTTATTCTGCACTGTATTCCGTCTAATATTGTGCCCTTCTGCTTAGTATATAATACAATAATTTTGCTAGATCATATAATTCTTTGGTGAACTTCTTGATTTTTCTCCCAGAAATTCATGAATTGCATTTAAAGTGATTTGCAATTTACTTGATTTTCCAGCTTATTCCAATCTCTTTCTTGAGGAATCAGTGTTACGTGAATATAAAGACACTGCTGGTACTGTATGAACTGCACCTGGAGCCATTAACACATTTTGTGTGTCCTCAGCTGCTTTATAATGTTTTTTTAGTTGCACAGATCCTAAATAATGATATGGAGATCTGATAGAGGGGACATATGTATGTGACATAAGTAGGTGGCATGTGACAGGGAAAAATAACGTATGCTTTTGATCTTTTCAGTGGAAGGATGATTAATGCTATTCCTCCTGAATAATTTCATGCTGGAATTTTTGTTAATGTTACAGGGTATTGTTTAGGATTGAATATTGTATACTTATGTGCAGTGTTTTAGTAATTTGCCAAAAGAACTAGTTCATTAAATATTTGATAGATATTTAATGTTTTGTTTTTAGGGTAATTTGTAACATTGTAATATTAACATTTACATTAAAGATCAATGATGTAGCCAAATACAAAAGTTTGGGAGGTATGAACTTGAAATACTAATTCTAACTTGAACGAAAATAACTGGAATGGTAGGGTTTCACAGGCTCTGGTATGCCTAAACCTGGCTTTGTAATGAAGTTTGGTACCGTAATTTAAATAAATAATAAAAACGATCAAATCATTTTGACATGCTATTGATTACTGACTTTTGAAATGTTTAAATATCAGCAGTTCTCTTCCATGATAATTTCATACCATTAACTGCCCAAATTGTTGTGAGATAATACAGATTATAAGACAAAAGGGGGCTTAGCCTACCCAGAAGGTTTATCCATGACTGGACTACATGAGTTGTGTGGATCACTAACCGTGAAACCGGTTTAAGCACCTTTAAAACAATTTCTGAATGATACCAAATATCTCAGCACAGGATATAATTCCAAAGACAGATAGTTATGGCTTTGTGGCACATACCATAAACCAGCTCTGTTTTTTTTTTTTACTGATTACTCTTTGTTGTGTATTTTAGTTTCTTAGGGTCAAGTAGTGATCTGAAGACCGGTATGGAAGTTAATGTGTTCAAGACTACTCAGGGTCCCATTATAATCTGGAGGAGAACAGGGAATGTAGAAAAGAGACACTTCAGTGTTGTGTTTACAGACAGGCAAGTTGCCTTCTTCCAAGATAGAAAAATAAAACTACTTTCATCATACCAGAAATCTGTCCCAACACCCCCTCTAGTTCTCTGTAGAAGTTGAAAAACACCTAATTACCCATGCATGAAAATTCACCAGTGAGTATTCTACTGACTAAACTGAGCTGCAGTTGCCCTTCCAGGAATGTGGACATGGTCTGAATTATAATTTGATTTTTAAATGTTGGTTATATGTTTTATTATGTCCACCTGTAAAATGTGTATAGGAAGACAGCCGGCCAATATAACATCAGGTGGCTGCAGTTTAAATAGTCTAAAACTGTATACTTTTTGGAAGCAAAGGGAATAACAATGTCAATTGCAAAAGTTTTTAGAAATGTTACATTAAGTTGTTTTCAGTATTTACATATCCTTTAATATATAATATAATTATGATAAATCTATCCTCTGGTTATAAATGTTTGCAGGTTGCTACTCTCACTGATCCTAGTGACCTGATATTGTTTTTAAACTTCACTTTGGACAGGGGCACAGTAGTTTATTTTCAACCGTAGCATTCTAAAAATGAGATGTGAACTTCCTCTATAGCAAAAAGCCCTTGGCTTTAAATTGATTTGATTATATTTCCTGGAACTGGTATTTATTTATACATAAAACAGTTATAGGAATCTATATACATGTAGTTGCTGAATTTGGTACTGTGTCAGATCTTCACTGTACCATCTTTTTGAAATACATTATTTTTATTGTTGTGCTGTTTGCTGTGTCTTTCTATATAAAGCATCCAACATATGTTGTGCTAATACTGGGTATAACATTTTCTATAGTCAACACAAAAATGTAATTTATCTGATGGCACTACACTAATACAGTCAATAGATAATTCAAAGAAGTACATTTATTAAGGGGAATAGACAAAACTCTTGAAACTCCTAATTGAATGTATTTTTATGCAAAATATCAGCTAAAGGTATGGCTCTACATATAAATGCACATATCATTCTACTATATATCTATATTTTCATAGCTGAGTTTCTAGAGCAACATGAGAACCTCAGCACATTAGTGTTTTACATATCAAGTGAATAAGATGATGTTTAAACCAAGCAACAAGAAACAGCTTCAGGGAAAGGAGCATGATTGCACGTTGAAGTGTACTGACAGGAGAGTGAGATATATAAATGGAGAGCTTCTTAAAGAAAAGATCTCAGACTCAATCTAAATTCCAAGCAAATACATGTTCTGAGTATAACAAAGCTGATAATTAAAACCATATAGTTGGACTTTCATTTGTAACTGCTTATACTGGACTGTTGTAAAGTCCAATATGCTAGTATGTGTGCCAATATATAACCTGTGTCTTCACAACTACAAAAAATGCTGAAAAGTGGACAATGTTTTCATTTTGAGTCATAGTATTGGGGGGAACGGATTTATAATTTATTTCAATACAAGCTTGAAAACAAGGTAGAACCATTGATTAACAACTTTTCTTGTCTGGCACATCATCACATGGTATTTTGAAAGGAGCATGACACTGTGCAAGGAGCATGGAAAGGTACTACATTATAAGTAGGAGAGTGAGGAAGAACTGAGTAGGCGGCATATGTGTGTTTTAAAATAATAAGATAATGTTATAAATTAGAAAGAATGAAAATAGAGGAAATATATAAACAAAGAAGTTAGATGATACAATAGAAAATGGAACAGTGCTTGAATATGGTAGGGATAAGGAGAGAGAAGGACACGAGGGACAGTACACAATAAGAAACTATTAATGCCTTTTCAAACACTAAACCCCACTACAAAGCTGTGCCTCTGCACCCCTAGTGACAAAAAAGTTTATTATAGATGAGAGAATGGAGTATTGCTGATTACCAGTATGCCATGCATATTACTGGTATATTGCATATAGAGATTATTATGTCATATATACCTCCATTATACCTCAATTTTACATCCCCTGATTTTAAGTTTTCCCTCATTTTGCATTGTTGTTTTGTGGTCCCTCCTATATATTATGCATAATACATTTCCCTGAAGTGATCCCCTGAAAAAGTAAATATATATTCCATGTAGATACCAGCACTCACAATAAAGGTCTGTAGTATGCCTGGGTGCAAGATCATCAAATACATTCTTCATCCTTGTAGAAAGATCAGCACTCTCAGGTCTTAAATTCAAACACATAATTTTATTGTAAACACTGGACTAACATTTTCGCCCGAGAACAGGCCTTTCTCAAACTACACACTTAACAATGAACATGCCTTAAAGACACGGTAGGGTGGGAAAAAACAGCTGCATCAATCATGACGTATCTCGCTGTCATAGTGGAACCACTGCCTTTAAAGGAAAACTATACCCTGAAAAAGAATACTTGAGCATCAGATATTTTTTAAATGGCAATTTTCTATTTCTGATTACCCAATGGCACAGGCTACTAAAAAAGTATATTATTATGAAAATTATTTATTTACATGAAGCAGGGTTTTACATATGAGTTGTTTTATGCGATATCTTTTTATAGAGACCTTCATTGTTCGGGGGGTATAGTTTTCCTTTTTAAAGCATCACTGCAGATATAAGCAGGACACAAATACACACATACAATACATCTCTATTAAAAACCTCTTGATCGTAGGATTCATCAAACAAAACACATATACTAAAAACAAGACACACAGTAGCTATTTTCTATTGTTCCAAAATGTAATCACAAAATTGAAACATAGTTCATTTATTGACACTAATGTGATGAAAACCCCACACCATAAATCCACTATCCCTGTGTCCACCCCATAAATATAACAAAAGTGGCATGGGGTACTGCTCTCAATTATTTTAGTGATTCCCTCAACCAAAAGATAAGTGCCCTGCCGCTAATATAATATATTATATATATAATATATTATATAACAGTAGCACAGAGTATGCAGTGAATCAACAGAAAAGAAGATGGAGATATACAGGGGTATCTTCATAGACACAGATATTTACTGTGGTTGCCTTGGGCTGGTACAGAAGCCCAACACATAATGTACAAAATTTCTGCCTTTAAAAATACAGTTCTGATGCTGCTGGACTACAGCTCCCAGCATACCTTAACCTTCATAATATGTTAAATTATGCTGGGATTTGTAGTCCAGCTACAACTGATTAAATTGTATATGAGCAGTGCATTCAGATTCAGAATGGGCTGGAAGGACACAGGGAAAATTCCTGGTGGGCCCTTGTGGGCCCTTGTGGGCCAACCAAGACCGGATCCCTACCTGTCTCTCCTCCACTTCCTTCCTTCCTACAAGTGAGGAAAAGTCTAGATTAATTGGGGGGGGGGGGGTTGAATAAGAGGGCAGCAGGGGCCCCTGAGTGGGTGTGAGGGCCCCTGGGGCAACATCCCAGGGAGGCCTTGGACACCAAGTCCGATGTTGAGTGCAGTAGGGTTTAGTATCTCTTTAAATGTTCTTTGATGAGGAAACATGCACATTTAAACTAAATTATACATGCAAGGAGATTCAATAATGATATTTATGAACACTACACAAATCAACTGACTGTGAATTAGCACTATGAGACACTATTCAATTTTTGTAAACAAACCTATATAGAGCTTTTCCTTGAACTGTCTCTTGCAAACCGCCTAGCAAAGTAGGTATCCCAAAATGCAGATGCAATGGGATTAAACAATGGAAATGAACCCTACTAGGCCTATACCAGTCATCTCATTGTTAACTAATATATTGAGAGTATATTTTTAAAATACATATTTGCTTTCATATAATGCTCTGTAATTAAACTACATAATGGAGGAATGTGTATAATGCTGATTAAATGTGCTCTAAATAAATAATGTTGTTGATTATATTATATTATTATATATTGAATCATATAAAACCAAGAAGAGTGAACAGTAAACAGGCAGGATTCTCACATGAAAATCCACTTGCATCACTGATGTGCAGGACCTGCAGTATCTAGAAAACATAGGATCATACACTGTTGCTTTAGGCATCCATCTCTGTAGCTTCAACCATCATACACTAGCTCTTTAAAAAAAATGCTGCAAACGTCTGGAAACTGTAGTCCAGCAAAAAAATTTTTGGGAAGCACTGCTAAGGAAGCTTTATGCCATCTTTAAAGGGGACATATACCTTCTCTAAAACTGACAGAACACAGTTGCAACACTATATTTACCTATGTTTTGCTTGATTACACATTTCAGCATAATGGCATGCTGTGAACTGCAGGTCATCAACATAATTGATGTATTATTAAGGGGAATGTAAATATGCTGTTCCGCTTGTCCCACTGCAGGTTGTGTTTTAAATAGGCAGCCAAACATAATTACATCCACAAGAGGTCTTAGCAATAAAAATATTCATTCTAAACACACAATATTCAAGATTCAAACATAGGCATACCTCAAATGTTTAATTAAAAAAAAAAACAAAAAGTGAAATAAACTTGGTTACACTTTTTACTATTGAACTCAAAAAGCTGTGAAATTTGGAGTTCTCATTTATGCATTATAATTAAAGATCAGAAGGGAGAACATACTGCTTTTTATTTGTACATTTCTAAAAGAAAACGGTATTTAATTAATGCTTCCAGCTCTGGCACAGAGAGCAAGAAGCCAGATTTACACAGATTAGGTGGTATTGTCATTGTAGGTTTCTCCTGCCTTAATTGGGGAAAAAGTTTCATTGAGCAATAGTGGTTTAAAAATACAACTTTGATGTTGCTGGACTATAGCTCTCAGGATGATTTAAGTCTTGATAATATTTTGAAGGGAGAATGGTGTTATGAGCGTTTGAATGGCCATTTGAGTGTCTGATAATAACATTAGCAAGAGCTGGGGCAGGGAAAGTGATTGCTGTATGTAGAATGTTAATTCTGTATAAATGAAATACAGTGGTAATAATAGTAATAATGCATAAATAGGCTAAATTGGTCATCGTAAGATGATATTTTTGATTTCAGATATTTTTTATTTGCTTTTTATGCACATTCAATTCATCTGAAGGGAATACAGTTCTGTTCTTGATCATCTGACTCTCTGTGTAAAGTAGGTGTATCTCATTTCAGTAGATCGTGTCAGCTGAACAAACCTTAAAATGTGAACATGTTGTAAGAAAATGATGAAGATTCCTATTTAAAACTAATCTAATTCCATAGCAGATAGAATGACCCTAATGATGCCCTGCCTAATACAACCTGGTCTATTGATGATTTCTAGGCTGAAAGCTCAGTTCAACTGGATCTATAAATGCATCAGATTCTTCAGAATTGAATGCAGCCCAGCAGCTATGATAATGGATACACATACTGTAGAACATATGTTTTATAGTCTTAAAAATAGAGCCCTCAGACCATTTCTATTTATTTTAGTTACTTTTCAGTTTTAACAGTTATTTTTGTCCATAACCACAATCTTGCTTTGGCTTTATTGTGCTTAAACTGAATGGTGGTATAAAAAAAAATAATTTACATTATGCAGGAATATTGTGTGAACATTGTTTAACATTCTTTGAAATGTTTGTATTTAATTCTAAATTTTTAAAACATATTTCCTTTTTCTCTGTAATAACAAAACACTGCATTGTACTTGATCCCAATTAGGATATAACAGTGGTGTTGGTGATAGAATAATCCCATTGGGTTTATTTAATGTTTAAATTCTTTTTAGCAGACTGGAGTATGCAGATCCAAATAACAGAAACATCCCTTTTGCGGAAGGCCACAAGTCTCGAGCATTCTGGATTAACAGGTCCCAGTTGGAATGGTATAGTTCACTTTCAAAAATGCACAGCTTCATACTGAAAAACATTTATTTGTGCAATCACAGCAAAAAATAAAACTACAAACACATCTTTTTTACAACATCCACAGTGCAGTGTTACCCCTCTGTCTGCCTACCTGTGTTAGCCACTCCCTCCTGACACGTTTCACGCTACTGGGCGCTGAAGAGGGGTAACACTGCACTGTGGATGTTGTAAAAAAGATGTGTTTGTAGTTTTATTTTTTGCTGTGATTGCACAAATAAATGTTTTTCAGTATGAAGCTGTGCATTTTTTAAAGTGATTTATAGTCGTGATATGTGGATCTAAGTACAGCTTTTACTGTTTGAAGACAGCGGTTTGCCCGATTAAATATTTAATTATTGTCACGAACGGCACCCAATACCAGAACAATTGCCAAACACCTTTGTCTCAGCTCGGCTTCACCAGTTAAGTGACCGCCTTTGGCCTCGGTAGGAGCCCTTGGCTTACTCAGATGCCACCTGGACTTAATGAGAGGTGTAAAGCAAAGGTTCTGGCTAGCACAGGGGCACGATCGTCTCACCAAGGAATTGGATTGAAGAATACCACCAAGCAGAGTAGGCAGGCCGGAACAGCACAAGCTGCGTAGAATAGTCAGACAGGCCAGGATCAGGATTAGAGAGAGTAGAGTAGTCAGGGGACAGGCAAAAGGTCAGGATACCAGAGGACAGAAAATAATCAGACAAGCCAAAGGTCAGGATTGGAGAATAGCAGGATAGTCAGGCAAAGCAAGGGACAAATACCAGTAGATCAGACAGGAATCAATCAGGAAACACACCCAGGAACTAACAAATAGAACCTAACAACGGGCAATGCTCTGAACACTAAGATCCCCTTAAATAGTGTTTGAATTTGGCGCCTACAAAAGGCGGAAGTGCGCGCGCGGCGCGCACTAGGGAACCGGCAGGGGAAGGGTAAGGATGCATGCGGTGAGCGTCCCCGCTGAAGGCATGGCGGGCGCTCCTGCGTGCATGGAGGTGAGCCACTAGACCACCAGGGATACGGTACGTGACAATTATATTTAATACTACTGAATGGTATATCCTACAATAAGGTAGAAACAAAAGTTTGACATTCAGCATCAATAGCATTTAACAAAGTATTTACTGATAACCGTATATGAACATTTGCCCAGTGCATACACAACTCTAGTGATCTAGTAAAGTGATCTTGTAAATATTCTCCTGCACTTTATACCATCTCTCTGCTACCCCAGGCAAATGCCCCAAACTTTTTACTTACCCCTCGCGGAAGATTCAGGCGTTGGAGTTCATGGCAGCCATCTTCTTCAGTAATCTTCTATTGAACTGCCTTTTGGTGCATGCACAGTTGGAACAAATTCCCGGTTCAGGACAACTGTGCATGTGTGGAAACTCATTGGAAGCTGAGAGAAGTCATAAAGTTTATGAAGATGGACACCTGAATCTGCCGCGAGAGGTTAGTAAAAAGTTAGGGGCATTTGCCAGGGGTAGCAAGTAGGCTGTGGGGAGTGGGGAGGGGGGTCTACGGGGGGAGGGTTTTTTTTTTTTTTAAGCATGGGTTTAGCTCTCCTTTAAGACATAAGTGTCAAAGAGACAAGAGGAAGGAGGTCCTTGTAACACAAATCTTACAATTTAAGTCTGCCTATGTTGTATTTTGTTAACTGTTTGTGCTTCACTGCCATCTTGGACTAGGAGAGAGATGAAATGAAACACATGAATGCAAGTAGCCTAGTAAAAGATAGGATGACTTTAGACTTGGTCATTTGTCTGCTAAATAAGTTGTGCTGCTTGGTACTTACAGTCCCATAACAATGAGCACAAACAGAAATGAACAAAGGAGTCATTTAAACATGGTAAAACATCTTTTGGCTGCAGGGGGAACCTGAACATAGTTTAGATGCAAAACGACAGCTATGCATCTTTTGCCCTGCTTTCTTATTCAGAGCTGCATAGAACTGCACTTAGCAGAAGAATTCTAGCCAAATGGTACTTAATAGCAAAATACCACTTTATACTGTACATTTTAGATGAAGGTGCAGCTTGGCTGACGAGACACATATCTAAAGATTTCCATTTGGTGTGTGCAGGGGGGGGGGGGGGGGTTTGTGTGCCAAAGAGTAACCCTCCAAAACTGCATTGCGTGGATTTACTGTAACTCCCTTGTCCATGCCAATGAAGAAGAGTGTTTTTTATAAATTACATTGCTGTTTCTTTTAATAACATACTATTTCTAAAAGTGTACAAGAGGTTAGCTAGGCTGGAAACATGTCTATGCCCATCTGATGCTCTGCTGTCAGGATCAGTCCTTGTACACAGAGGCAAAGCCAATCACCTTGAACCTATTCATGGCTATCCCTGGCAAGAAAGTCTCAAGCTACTCGTCATTCTGCATGAAATACGCTACACCAAAAGCAAACAGTCACATTACTTTGCAGGTGGACTCCATCACAGGCTGCAGGGCCAACTATCACAGGTTAAATTAGGTGTAACGGAATAGAACTCAATGCCACCACAACATTTGGCAAAACCAGCATGCGCATCTGCTATTGCTGTATAACTTGGATGTAGAAAACTATATGAAACGCTGCCTGGGGGAACATCTCCCAAGGCTACAGGTACTTTTCTTAGAATTATTCCATAGCAAGTAGAGCTTTGTATTCTGGCAGAGCAGCGTGAGACTGATTGGTGATGGGATGAGCTGCTGTGGGTAAACAGAGGATTGTATGAATGGGCACTGCTGCATGGCAGATTTCCTACAGGACACCTGCATATTAGAGAAGCCCTTTACCTGGATCAGAGCAGTGTTTCTCAACCACATTCTCCTCACCCTTTAAGTTCTAGTTTCACAAACGCTGGACCAAATCTGAATGTAAAAGTATCATATATATATATATATATATATATATATATATATATATATATATATATATATATATATATATATATATATATATATATTCTTTGCATATATTCTATATATTCTATGTTGTGTTATACCACGATGCCAACCTGCTCATGTCTCTCTGCATTTGCATTCCCACTGAAAATAAGAGCAGCTTGTTTGGGTTAAATACCTGAACCCCAAACAAGATTAACCCCTTGCCCTCCTCCTTCCATAAAAAGCTTTGGATCCAGAATGGGAAATGTGAATGAATGCAGAAAGCAAGGCAGAGCTAGGGATGCAATGAAATGAAAGGGAATAAGCGGTTCGTATTAACGCTGCCAGGCTAAAATCGCAGCTTCTGATAGGATAGCAAAAGCATCCATTACATGTCATCCCTGCACCGGCGAATCCTACTGAAAAACTACAACACACACACACACACACACACACAAAATAAAGAATCTATTGCAGTGCACTTGACATTGAAAGGAATTGCTGGTGGGAAAGACGCGGCGCAAGCATCACAGACAGTCGCATCTCCTCTTACTTGTATATGCGGCTGGAGGGAAGCAGTGTGGGCAGCAGCAGGCAAGTCCTTGCTAAGAGTGGGGCACGATGCTCCCGGGGCTCCAAGCTGCCTCCATCTCTCCCAGATCCCGTCCAGCACTGAGTGGCTGCAGCTCTGTTCAAAGCTTTGGGGATGGAGCGCGGTACCAGTAGGAGGTGCGAATTAAAAGGGGGGCGCGCATTGCGAGCGAATCCAAAAGGAACGCGCGTAACCCCTAATCCGGCTGCCGGGAGCGCGCATCTGCGTGGGTTCCTTTCCCTTGTCCTTCCTTGGCGCTGTCACTATTCCAGGTGCTGGGATCAACCATCCCATTGGCCCAAAGTAATAAGGCTCATCATAGCAGTCTCAATATGATAAAATGTAATAGATTTCTCTGTACTTGTTTATCAGCAGGACTCTGACTGAAAGCCAGCCTCAGAGCACAGGTAGAATACATTGTTTATTGATGTGTAGGCTGTATGTATCTGTAAAGCATCCTCCAGAAGTAAAGACACATGCCCAATACACTGCCCTTGTAGCTTAGATGTCACATACACACTGGTGCCCAGAAATCAAGCATCATGTCCAGATCAGATGCCAGTTACCCATACAGTTACCTCCCATACACTCAATTTTATTCAAATAATCCACATTTTTAAAAATGATTTCCTTTTCCTCTATAATAATAAATAAGTACCTTGCACTTGATCCAAACTAAGATACAATTGATCCTTATTGTAAACAAACCAATCATAAAGGGTTTATTTAATGTTTACATGATATTCTAGTAGATTTAAAGTATGAAGGTCCAAATTATGGAATTATGCAGAAACCCCCAGGTCCCAAGCATTCTGGTCCCATACCTGTACAAATGAAATCACCTTTGGCTTAAATCCAGCTGAGTTTGAATGTGGGCAGTGTCACTATTTATTGGGCCTCTAGGGAGCTGTTTGGGCATCTGTGTACTTCCCAGTCCAGACCTGTAGGTACAGTAAATCACTAGAAAGATAAAACGGTTAGAATGGGTTAGTTATGGGCAACTGCTCATTTTTGTAAAAATCAGAGCATGTAAAATAAAAACTTTCTAAGAAAAAGTCAGCGCAGCTTTAGATAAAACCTTATGGAACAAATAGTTTTTTTGTATAATTTGAATTACAATTAGTGAAATCACTCTAAAATCATAGCAAAGCCCTTAACAAACAGTGATAACTTGTTTGTATAAAATATTAAAGCACCTCCTCCAACTCATTTTCTCTTTTGTTTCTTTTTTTTCTGGTGATCTAGGAACATTTCCTTAGTCACTGGGGGATGGCATTCTGTCACAGAACCAAAATAGAAGAAACCTTTGCTAGGTTTGCATGTTAGTTTGCATAGGCTAAATGAGCTAAAAATTGCTCCGTAGGTTTTATTTTTAGGGTGTGCATGCATTTCATCACAGTTTGAGCACCTACTATATTTGTAAACTGGATCATTTGGCTTTCTTTTATTTTATACAGATGGTTTAAGATCTATTAGTAATGGTTGATGAGAGTTCTTGGTATCAAGCTGCTCATGGGATAGTAAAAATTAAAATGATAGCCATTGTAAGCTTCACAGTTTTACTTGTGGTACACAATCAAGCTGAATGTCAAAATATTTTACGGTTTTTGTTATCATTACAAACTTGAATGAAGAACATGATACCTTGAGATAAAGAGAGGGCTTGATGAGAAACTGCAGGGCTCATTGCTGTTACACATGTACAGTAACTACAGATTATTTTGGCTTTTTATCTGTCTTGACGTGGCATTGCTTTTCCTGACACTGTATATTCTACAAATTGATTCAGCATAGTGCAAAAAAATAAGGCATTCTGACCCAAATAAATATGTAGCTCAAAATTTTAGGTAATCAAAGTCCTGCAAAGCGTCATTGCTGTTACACATGCAACTAACACAAATTGTTCAAACTTGCAGCTTTTAGTATTGCAGATTTCTATTTACCTGATACAGAACGTAGCATTGCACTCCTTATTCCTATATTCATCTTCGGGAGATTAACCCTAATGCTGGCCACTAGTTGATCTGATCATTCTCCAGCACTTGACATGAAAAGGTGGCAAGCCAAGCCTAAATGCCCACACAATATTAAACTTGGCAAGCTGTAAAATGTTTGCAGTTGTCTCTATCATATATAATTATAATCACCTGGACCCCACTATTACAAAACCCACCAGTATTATGATTGATCTGTCCAGAACTGCAGAAGACCTATGTATCACAGATACCTTCTAATTAATTTGGATACTCTCCCTTGGGACAAAAGTGCTCATTTCAATATCATATCCAGTAATGCATTTGAGTAGATTTAAATACTTTGAGTTTTGGCTTGAATGAATGGAATGAATGGAAACAAGACCTACAAAACTAAAGTCTTGTGTCTAATAGAAGAAATGGCAGCTAAGCACTGCATTGTCCTTATTATGGTTTCCATTCATTGTATTCAGTCAATATCTTACAATTCTGACAAATTAGTTATTTTGTTTGAGGGAATCAGTTTCCCTCTCTTTCAGTTGATCTTACAACCCATGACATTGCAGAAAAGTTTTAACCTCCAATGTACTGCATTCTGTAGAACCATCTCCTTAGATCTGGAGACAGGTCAGGAGATCCTCTAGTGAAAAATGAGAATGTCTCACTGTAAATAAATGATTTTTATACTTCCAATGTTGATCTGCTATCTTAAAACAGAGAGCAGTGGAAAATCTGGTCTATAGGGACATTAAGGTGTACCTACTTTATATGAGACAGTTTTCTGTCACTAGTGAGGTATTGATTGCGCCAACAGTTTCCACCTTGTAGGACATAATGCACAATAACTTTCTAAACCACTTTAGAATTGGTTTACATGCCCTAGAATCCTTTCATGCTAGAGTACTTTAATACTACCTTCCCTATTAGTAATGAAAACTGGAGAAGTTAGATCTTGAATGCTCCTTTTTTGGGTTCCTTGTCAACACTGTTATCCTAGGGAATCTCCCCTTGGATCACCAGACAGCAGCCTTTTCTGATTACTTTTTAGATCAGACAGTCTCCCTTCTAATACAAGAGTTGTGAATGGAAGATTATCATGCTTAAAGGGCTTGTTCACCTTCAAACAACTAGTTGTTTTCAGATAGATCACCAGAAATAACGACTTTTTCAAATTACTGTCTATTTTCTATTTGTAACAGTTTTTCTAATATTGAAGTGTGAAGTGTCATTTTTCACCTTCTAAAGCAGCTTGCCGACCCCCCCCCCCCCAACTGTTCTAAACTGATACATTTAATGGATACATTTCTAATCTTTGTCCCTGCTGAGTAGAATATCTGGGTTTCGTTACAGGCAGCTGTTAGAATTGATACAATAGTTGCTAATACTCCAGAGATGTTGCTGTGAAATGTATCAATTAAATGTTGCAAAATTGTATGAGTCTGGCAGCTCAGTAATTCAGGTGCAGACTCTAAACACCAGAAACACCAACATTCAACTTTAAACTTAGATTTTGGAAAAACAGTAAAAGATAAATAATGGAAAGTAATTGAAAAGAGTCTTTATTTCTGGGGAACAATTTGAAAACAACTGAACAGAAAAAAAGTGTTTGGAAGGTGAACAACCCCCTTAAAGGACCAATAACATAAAAAAAGAAATTGTTTTAAAGTAATAAATATATAATACAATATTGCACTGCACTAGTAAAACTGTTGTGTTTGCTTAAGAAACACTACTATTGTTTATATAAATAAGTTGCTGTGTAGCCATGGGGGCAGCTATTCAAATGAGAAAAAGTTCAAGTTACACAGCAGATAAGTTCTACAGAATATGTTAATATTATTTATCCTGTACCATATAGCCTTTTTTCAATTTCTGCCACTGCTAAACAAGCAGCTTGTTTATATGAACTATAGTCGTGTTTCTGAAGCAAACAGATCAGATTTACCAGTGCAGGGCAACACTGCATGATATTTTCATTACTTTAAAACACTTTCATTTTTTTGTGTTACTGTTCCTTTAATCTTACCTGCTGAAGATATTGAAGACTTGATCTTACATCTTCTGAAGAATCTGGACTGGCAGCATTCAATTAGAACATTTCAGATAACAATATAAAGTTTGAATTCATATGAATAAAGCATTCCATTAGGATGAATTTATTCTCTGACCACTGGAGAAAAAGGAATTAAACTTAGATGTAGCTGTTTGGGGGGTTATATTTATTTATTCCCTCCTGAAGTCTTATGTAATAAAGGGGTGAACCTTTATCAATTAAATTTTTATTAATTACAATAAAAAAAAAAATAATTAAACCTTCTGATGAAACTGTGAGGGGCAGATTTACTTAGGGTCAAATTCGAGGGTTAATTAACCCTCGAATTCGACCATCAAATTTACATCGAATTAAAACCCCTCGAATTTGAATTTTGTTTTAACGCAAAATTCGAAATTGGAATTTTTTCAATTCGAATCCTTCACACGAATTTCGTAAATCTGCCCCTTAATGTTTAAGAAATTATACACACACAAGTAAAACAGAATTTATAAACATTTACTTAGCTTGACATGAGTGTAGTTATTAGGACAGACAGTTCAGCATTAGTTTAGCTTATTCAGAGAGCCCCTCAACCTTTGGTGTGATACTTAGGTTTCCCGAAAATCTATCAGTGATCCAAATTCAAAATGTCCTGGCACTTGTTTATGAGTCCTAGGTGAAGCTACTGATCCAAAGCAAAGGCTGTTCCCAAAATGGTTGGAAGACCACCAAATTGTTTAAAAAACAACAAAGAACTTTATGTTTCTTAAGCCAGGTCTTAATCAAATAAGTTGGATTTATGAGCCTATTGTCTGCCTGCTGTCTGCTTGGTATTATTAGGACTATTTAGTGGGTAACAATACCTATGTTTACTATATAAAAGAAAACAATAGTAAATATGACTGTTTACCCAGCAAGGTACATCCAAGGATACTGGACCCTTATTTTCAGTAGTTTTCTAGAAAGAGCTAAATTTACTGTACTGATTAATCCTAAAACATTCAGTATATTAAAACAGACATTTATATAAATTCTAAATCTTTAAAAATAACCCCTGTATTACACCTTGTAAACAATATCTTCTTCCCTAATAGCTCTTGAATATGAAAAAGAGAAAACTGTTCAAATCTCCCAAATGTACACCAGTTGAATTATTTGAAACTAAAGCCATTATACTTCAAAAATGGAGCAGGAACATCCTGGGGGAAACATATGGCAGAAAAAAAAGAATCCCTATGACAGAGCTACAGCTGAGCATTTGGTTTCTAAATATGAAAAGTATCCATCATTTATTCCATATAAAAATTCATTAATAATGAATGAATTCATGCATGCTCTATCCCGACTAGATTACTGTAACCTTCTACTAACTGGCCTTCCTAACGCTCATCTTTCCCCTCTACAGTCTGTATTAAACACTGCTGCCATAATTATCCTTCTCTCATCCAAAAGGGTACAGGCCCCTCCCCTGCTGAAGTCCTTATCATGGCTTCCTATAAAACAAAGAATAACGTATAAACTCCTCCTCATAACCTTCAAGGCCCTTCTTTCCTCTGCACCTAACTACATCTCCTCTCTTGTTTCTCTTTATGTTCCTGGCCAAAACCTCCACTCCTCTCAGATCAACCGCTTGGTTGCACCTCCACTACTACAAGCAAGCTTTTTAACCAAAAAAAGAGACTCTTGAATAAATATTCTGGTATATTGATTAGAGATCGTACGACCAATAATATTCAGCAAACAGACCTTGTGTGTTCTAGGAATAACAACTTCAGTAATATTATCTATGTGATTTAAGATTTCAGCCCAGTATGATTAATGTTCCTTTCTCCACAGCACACCTATTGCACTCCTCAGATACAGCGGGATTTATCAAGTGTAGTCTTACTGGAGTGAGATATGCCCTATGTATTATATATAGTTGAATCATTCTTAGTTTATAACTCACCGAAACCATTTGGTGAGACTCAAGAGCCTCTTGCCATTCCTCATCTTGTATAATATCCACTGCCTTTTCCCATTTAGCTCGGAGAGTTTCCAGTGGGGCATCATTACCAGCCTGCGACAGTATTGCATATAGGCTGAAAATCAAGCCCTTAGTGGATGATCTGTTTAAATAGGTGAGCAACTTGTTTTCATGGATCTGTATAGCTTTTGAGTGATGCATAGCCATAAGGACCTGCCTCACCCCAAGGTATTGTATTGGTTAGCTGGCAATCCCCTGGTCAGTTGTAGTTCTCTAAATGTAGACATACCTTGTTCAGACCATATGTCACCAATAGTATCAATCAACTTTCATATTTCCCATTTAGGCTAGTTTGTGGAAATATAGATAATTCCATAGCGGGGTACGAGGATCTGTATGTTGCTCTTTGGTCATTTGTATAGCCATTGTTCATATTTTAAACATATATTTAAGAATAGGGTGAACAGGCAATTGTTTAAAATTTTTGGGCATTTTATGTAGGATCCAGCCAATAGGCTGGTCCTCTTTACCAGTTAATAGTGACCACAAAACCTTTAAAGTTTTATGGTATGTATTGTTTAACCATGTTCTGTGTGCTGAAATGAGACAGTTGGGTTGACAAATAATATAGAAACATATCAGGGAAATATACCCCGGCTTTGGACTTTGAAACTAGTAACCTTAATGAGATCAGTCTACTTCTAGAGTTGGCCCATATCAGTTGTCTAAATTCAGAGTTTATTTGCACAAAAATGGCTTTCGGCACCCACACCGATGCTTGTTGTAAAATGTATAGTAATTTGGGGAGTATTAACATTTTTGCTAGATGTACTCATCCCATTGGGCCCAGAGGGAGTGCTTTCCACGAGCTCCGTTTCCTCTGAAGCCAATCCAGCAAAGGTTTTATATTTAATTTTACAAAGTCAGTAAGAGGTAGTGCTACAACAATGCCCAAATATGTCAGTTTTGATACTATTTTATAGGGAAATTGTTAAAATTTTCCTCCGGGCCTTGCAGATCTAAAAGAAGGGCCATAGATTTTGAGTTATTTGTGATTAGCCCTGAATTTTGTCCAAATTTAACAGTTCCTCTATCTTTCCTATAGTCATACCTCTATCCCCCACATCAAAAAGAGTAGTGGATGATCTGTTTAAATAGATTTGAATGCGTTCTTCCAAATGACCAAACTTGAAACCCACTATGTCTGCATGCAATCTCACATGTTGTGCAAGCGGCTCCATAGCAAGTGCAAACAAAAGTGGGGATAGGGGACAGCCCTACCTGGTACCCTGCCCCAAGGGAAAGAGGTCTGTGAGTTCTCCATTTATCCTAAGTGAAGCTTTGGGGCTTTGTACAGCAATTGTACCATATTTATACATTTCTTGTCTAGTCCAAACTTCTCCATGACCATCCAAAGATATGGCCACTCGACCGTATCAAAGGCCTTGGCTATGTCCAGGACTAGGATTGTACGTTGGCCTGGGTTATCATGGGTGTGTAGCAGATTACAATATACAGAGGGAGGGACTTTTAATTGCACTTGAGGTTCATCAGCTTGACCAGGTGCAATAAAAGAAAGAAGGGACCACAGAAGAGCATCCCATGGAATAGCATGCACTTTTTGTTGTTTTTTATTTTTCTACTTTATTTAGACAGTGAAATATATCTAGAATGGGTGGCAAGCCAGTCCTTCAGCTGATGGAACACAACATTTTGACCACCACTGCTGTCCATCAAGCATAAAGTATATACTCTTTTTAATGGGTTGGTCTACACCTATTTATACATTTTTCAACACAGGCAAAATAAATCAAAACTATTCTGGAAATGTATTCTATTTTTGATTTAAAAAAAAAATGAATGAATCACTGTTTAGTTTTTTTTTACCCTTATTGCCTCCCTTTGTAATTAGCTGAGGCAGTTTAAATAAAGATAAAGAGCTCTGTATAAACAACCCCCCTTGCCCTGTTGTTGTGCCTTCTGGTGTACAAATAGGAAGAATCCATTATGCAGGGAGTTAATCTGTGCACTGGTACTCTGATTACTAAAATTACCTTCCAAATATATTTTCCAAAACTCAAATTTATCAGTTTGGCTACATAATACCTAAATATGCTCAGCCATTTTCTATTTCTTTATAAATCACAAAAAATGTGTTTCACATTCAAGCATCTACTCTCAAAAATGGTTATACCCTTACACCTCTACAGCACATAACTGCATTTCTGCTCCTATATGAAACATAATATAATGTCCATTTCATTCTAGCACCATAGATAGTTTAAATTAATTGCAGAATACAGTAATCCTTTCTGTGGGTTCTCACTCCATTTACCTTTAGCAGAAATGGCTGAACAGTCATGCTCATATTTTATTTAGTTCAAGTCATTTTTTAAACATGGGAAGAGATAAAAGTTGCTAGGGGCCAGGTGTTTGATAAAGACATTTAAAGCTTCAATTGTATTTAATGAATTGCAGCCATTTCGGCATATTAGAGGAAAACTGTGCTGTGACCTCTCGTGAACTGCTCTTTTCCTTTGGCCTCTAGCAATCCGCAGAAGAGGTTTTTCATGTCGACAGTTCTAGTTTATATAAATTGCATGAGAAAAAAAACTGTATTCTTAGTTTTGTGAGATGACATATAGAGAGATGACATTTACTAAGCGTCAAAGTGAATTTTTGAATTAAATTATAATTTTTTAAATTTGAATTTCAAAGTAATTTTGGGCTACTTCGACTATCAAATAGCCCAAAATTCGATTTGAAAAAAAAATTCAAAAATTCAAATTTCGAAATACTGGCTCTTTAAAAAAAATTCGAATTCGGCTATGCACCACCTTAAAGCTGCTGAATTTCCATTGTAGCCTATGGGGGGCCCCCTGGAAGCTTTCCTGAAAAAAATTCTGTCCTGGAAAATCTAAATTTCCTTGAAAATCGTTTCAATCAATCGATGTGATCGAATGATTCCAACAATTCGAAAAACACCATTTTTTAAATACAGTTTTCCTATAGCAGCTCAGTAAGGCAGACACAAATTTCTAAACTGTTCATTGATACAATGCTGAGCAACAGAAGCTTCAGATTCAATTGAGCATGCTCCCTGACCTTTATTAAAGTCACAGATCCACGCTCATACATTAGTTTCAGGCATTTCTCTGGTAGTTCTGAGCAATGTGTCATATAATCAAGATAATCTCCTACCATGAGCCAAGGTTTCAGTAGAATGAGTACAGAATTGCTTGCTGAATAAAAATGCACAACATTTTAACTGTCAAAAAAGCACACATACTGTAGCTTACCAGAGAAAAGAATATTACAAATGGAGCATAAGACTGTAAGGAGACGGAGATGGCCCCCCCAGTCTGACCCTGAATCAACCTAAAAAGCACTGTAACGGGGAATGTAATATTCCCTGTTAGTGCAAAAAACATTTGCAAAGACAATTGAGAACATTAGCAACCATGTTTATGTCATTTGTAACTGGTTAAGACCTCAATGACTTCCTTGCAAAGCTTGCATCCAAACTGCTTTTGCAAACATTCGCAGTGTATGTAATAAATTTTGCTAATGCAAACCGATTTTTGCAACAAAATATTTAACTAAGCTCTAGAGCAGATGTTAAAGGTTTGCAATGCACAGTTAAGATTCACAATGCAATAGAAGTCTAACTAAGAATATTACATTGTGACAGGCGAATTTAGCAAATTTTCTTTGATTTCCCCCATAATGAATAAAACACAAGTTTCACAAGTGCAGAGGTATAGCATGTGTGAAGAACACATTCAGAATACAGGGCTTACACAGTAGCTTCCATCACAGCACAGTTGTGCCAGTTGTTCCAGTTGTGCCAGTTGTGCCAAAAGTATAGGGTGTACACATCGAAACAACACACAGACTTTGTGTTTGAACTTTGTCACAAACCAGGTGTAGTTGCATCAGATTCATTAAGTTGCTTGATTTTTCAACATTTGAATTCATATTTTTGCATTGAATTTCAATTTTTTCAACTGATTTTTCTAGATAAAACTCCTGACTTTGAAATATGCTTTCAAAAATTCATACATACAAAATATATTAAGTGCAAAGCATTTGTAGAAATCGAATGTAAAACCTCTGAAACTGTTGAGTTCATACAGAAGTTAATGGGAGCCATATATCGTTTATATAATAGTATTTTTTTTATGTTTTTTCAAGATATTCTTAAGATTTTATAGGTCTTCTCATATCATCATTTTTTTTCCATACAGCAAACAATATAAATATATAAATCAAACTATAATAACAGTAGACCAACTTTTTAGCATAGAAACACATCTTTTCTTTCTGCAGTCCTACATTTTATTAAAACTTGATAATCTCGTTATCATGGCCACTTCATATCAGCCTAACTAATGGGGTTACTCCTCCTTCAAAACCCTAAAGAGAGGATTCACTATGATCTAGAGTCAGCTGGCTAATTACACCATTGCACTATAAGGTACAGCTATGATTATTCAGCTTTTTAAATCCAGGTAATGTAGCCAATCTGAGACAAGCCTGATAAATGATACGGAATTGGACAGAGTATGCTTGCTTACAGTGAAGGAGTTTGGCATTGCTGCTGTGCTTATGCATTATCATTCACTTTGCATTCTGTATTCAAGCTGTTCTTTTGGCTATAAAGTAGTTTTTTTTTCTTTCCAGAGGATACTAATAATATGCCCTCATACCATCTTATAAATAGATGAGAAATTGGTCCCTGACATTACATTTTGTAAACTGACCCCTCTCAATAGGAATTTATTTACATAACTACTATTAAAAGAAACTCTCCCGCTGCTAGGGATTAATCATCCTTAATGTTTCCCTTGAGGATTGAAAGTGATCAAATGATAAGTTCATGATTAGATGTGGGACCTCATGAAACGGGGGTAGGTGGGAAGTTTAACACAAGTGCACAGCCACCCCTGGCAAAATGTACTGACAACTGCATGATGAATCTTAACCTGGGACCCTTACTTAAAGGACATGTCAACCCTTTTCACAAAAATTTAATCAATGAACAGCGTCTCTGAAATCTCTAGATAACTGCCACTCTGGTTGTTAAAAGGTTAACAGTAAGGCTGCAGTATCCCCTTTATCAGCTACAAATCCTTCTACTACCACTCTGCCCCCTCCCTCAGGAATTTCCTTTGGCTCTTGGCTCAGTGAGCATGCTCAGTTCCTCTCAGCTCAGATTACAAACACTCCCTCCAGACTAACAGCCAATGAAGAGAGAGCATTGCTGGTTCCCATAGAAACTGTCTGATGCTATCTTTTTCTCCTAACCACCTCTCCTGAGCTCAGCGTAATAATTACAGTGCTCAAACCCAGCAGAACTTGTTTTTATCAAAGTATGTTGTGCCTGTGTAAACCTGCATTCTGCATTACATGGACTTTACAGCATACATGTCTTATTTCAGATGATAATGTATCAGAGGGAAAATGGCCGCCAGGTGAAAGCTGCTATTTGTTTTAGGAAAATGTGATGGTGCTGGCAAACAGAGGGGGTATATGCAGTACAAATGATGTAGTTTGGGTACAGGGTAGGAAAATGTAGGCTTTACATGTCCTTTAAGTACTGAGAAGATGACAAGTTCAGTTTATGCTAGGAACCTAGTTCAGACTTCAAGATCAATTTGCACCATTTTACTTTCCAACTATATATTTTAACACTATATTGTTTTTCCAAACTCATTCTAAAATAAGGCACATTCATCCAGATTGTGTTTACCAATTAATTCAATTCCAATTAAAAAAAGAATAATGTTTTAGTTATTGTAAATAAACTTTCAAATGCCTAAACAAAAATAATAAATCACTGCTGTTATTTTTACATTACTGACTTTACACATTTTTGCTAAATAGTCCACGGTGGCAACAAATGGAAAAGTGGGTAAACAACTTAGAAATACAATTTTGTAATTACTCTCCCCATGACTCACAAACTAAAAGTGGTGAGGAAAAGCGTATGGAGAAGACAAATGTACAAGGAACTTAGTTGTACCAGAAGTTTCATAGTGTCAAATTTGTAATATAGATAAATGTACTCAAAGTGTTTCGAGTTGATTGGAGTGCAGGGAATTGCTGTAATTAAGTCAGAATACGATAAGTGTATATATTAAAAGTTTAGTTGCATACTGAGCAAGCTCCTAATATGCAATAATTCATAGCGTTAATGTAACATTTGACAAGTTTAACAGATTGCAGTCAGAGATGACCTCTAAGCCATATGTTTGCTATGTTGACATGTCAGTGTAGATAAATAGTGCTATTAACTTTGGTATAACTTGGCAGCAGTCTTAAAGGAACAGTTCATTGTAAAGATAAAAACTGGGTAAATATATAGACTGTGCAAAATAAAAAAATGCTTCTAATATAATTAGTTAGCCAAAAAAGTAACATATAAAGGCTGGAGTGACTGGATATGTAACATAATAATAATGGGAAATAACTTTTCAGTGAGTTTGCCTATTGATCCTTACCATGTAGCTCAGATTCAAAAGCAAACAGTAATGACCCATGTGGCCCTCCCTCAAGTCAATGATTGGCTACTGCCTGGTAACCAATCAGTGGAAACCAAGAGAGCTGAAAAAAAATCTGAAGTATTTTTTAAAATAAAGTAATTTAATTCTCTTGCAAGGCTTTAAAGGGGCTGTACATCCCTCTTTTCAACAATGGTTGAATGAATAGGACAGTGATCCCCAACCAGTAGCTCACGAGCAACATGTTGCTCCACAACCCCTTGGATGTTGCTCTCAGTGGCCTCAAAGCAGGTGATTATTTTTGAATTCCAGGATTGGATGCAAGTTTTGGTTGCATAAAAACCAGGTCTACTGTCAAACAGAGCCTCCTGTAGTCTGCCAGTCCACATAGGGACTGCCAGTAGTCAATCACAACCCTTATTTGGCACCACCAGGGAACATTTTTCATGTTTGTTTTGCTCCCCAACTCTTTTTACATCTGAATGTTGCTCACGAGTGAAAAAGATTGGGGGACCCCTGGAATAGGACCTGTGATGAACACATCTTTTTCCCATTGTTCTAATCGTGAACAATCTATGGTTTTTATTTTTAGAGATAAACAGGGAAACTGAAGCTACTCCATATTTGATAACAACCATAGGTTAGTGATAAAAGCAAAGACAAAATGTATGTTCAGTACAAGCCCAATTTATTGCACTCATGTTGAATACAAGGGTATACTGGCCCTTTAAATTGATTCCAAGTGACACAGTTCTTTATGGTATGCTATCTGTGCCTAGTACAAAGGAATGTCATTTCTAGACCCTAGGGGGTTCATTTATGGATCCATGAATACAAGTGCAAGAGCACTTAAGGTCACAAAGGTGCAGCCATTACTGCACATTTAAAGATCACTTGTTTCATGGTTTTGGATGGGTTGCACCTTGCAATGGCTAAAAAAATCAGATCAAAGCCAGTTTGAGGTGCAGAGTGCAGCACCAATGAGTTACAGACATCACTTATCACCCTGCCTTTGGAAAAGCAGTAAGCACAGGGTTCCATTGCAGCCTAGTCACTTGTTTAAAAGCAAACATCTTATTGGTTGCTATGGGTTACTGCTCCTGGGCAAACTTAGTGCCATTTATTACATATTGATGTTAAACTTAATATGTAACAATATGTAAACATATTGCTACCAAGTTTTTTGGCTACTAGAGAAAAGCTAAAAACATACTAATCAAGCAAAGAGGACAGACTCATTGCTGCAGTTCTGTTACTATAAACTAATGTTAATATTTTGCTGTATTTCTTAAAACGTCTATTGATTTGCTGTGCCTGGCCTTTCTATCAATATTTGCTCACTGCAAAGAAGTAGCAACGAAATAATGCTTTTTCTAATTGTACTTGAACAAAGCTTAACCCAAATGATGGACTACCAAAGCTTAAAACTCTGAAACCAATATTGACGTTGAAAGCATACATGCATTACACTACTATCTGTGTGTGATGATTACGGTTGAACCTGAAATAAAAAAATCTAAACAGCTGCCCAAAATGCTATTTATTAACATAGTGCTATAGATGTAACAGCAGTAAGAAGCCCAGCAAATCCGAGGAAAAAGTGCTGGAGAGAACAGGAAAGTTCTATAGAGATCATGAAAAAGAATGGAGTTTCCAAGGTATTTTTTTGCATACTAGTGTAGGAGGGAGATGGAAACTAGAGTGACGAAATCTCTAAGGGAGGTTCAGGGCACTTAGCTAGTTCAGCAGACAGTGGTCGTAGCCCACAGGGACTCTGTCAAGGAGTAAAACCAAGATGTTTGCATGTACATTGCACTTATGTGGGTGCAGTAAGGTTTGGGATCTTAGTTTGTTCTGCTATGTACTCGTTTTGTCAAAAAGAACATTCTGCCACTTTCAGTAGGTTGAAAAAGATTCCTCTTAATTGGGATCATTTAGTGGGCAAGAACTGAAGTTGTAAAGGGCACAAATTGTTCTTACTCATCCTCTTTGCAAGTTCATAAAAAATCTAGACCAAGAAAGAGGATAGCTTGCACAGATGTAAAGGAGCTCTCTATTTTACGGCCTTACCCTAACCCCCCACTGGTTCACCTACCTTTTGGTGTGCAAGATAGGTGGCCTGCAGGGCCGCCATTAGAAATCACAGGGGCCCCGCACAACAAAATTGTCGGGGCCCCCTGGGCTCCACCCACCCAGGTACACAAGCCCCGTCGAATCCACATCAAAGTTGCATCAAAAAACCACACAGACATCAGCGCTAAAAAAAGAAACCCCCTCCTTATAAGTTAAAAAAAAATTGGCCCCCCTTAAAAGTTTTTTTTTTAAAAAGCATTGATGCCAGAGCCCCTCATACAAGTTAAAAAAAATTGGGGCCTCAAAAAATACATTTTTTAAAAACATTGGTGGCAGGGCCCCCCTTACAAGTTAAAAAAAAAAATTGGAGCCCCATAAAATATATATTTTTTTTAAATTGGTGGCAGGGGCCTATAGAGTATTAAAAGAAAATATTTGAAGCCAGGGGATTAAAAAAAAAAACCCACATTGGTGTCAGTAGAATTGAACTCGTGGCTTCAGGACTTCAGCATCAGCTTCAGGACTTCAGTGTCGGCTCCTTCGTGACTTCGGGTCTTTCCTTCACATCAGGACTTCAGCATCAGCGTCTTTCGTGACATCGGCTATTTTCGCCGCTTCAGGACTTCAGTGTCGGCTCTTTCGCGTCTTTCCACCGCTTCAGCAGGACTTTGCGTCTGTGCGGCACTTCTGCATTCCGCATCGGAAGAAGCCGCACAGGCTTGGCGCTGGTAAGGGGGGCCCAGCTCTTGGAAAAATGCAGCACTGCTGCATTTATTATATTTATAAAAATAATTTATATGGTGCAGTCCAGGCAGATCCTTATGTCTTTTTTCTATACAGCTTCTTATTAGTCATGGCTGCCAAGTAGCCAGATGATGACCCTTCAAATGAAAACACACATTGTTGGAAGAACTAGCAGCTGTAGCTTTGATGTTATTAATAACATACAATAAAACATATGATAACTGCAGACTAAACTGGCAGGCACAAATTACTTTAATGAA
>CM044439.1:89127126-89137393 GCA_024363595.1 Xenopus borealis
GAGAAGAGAAGGTATGAGATGAAACAAGAGAAATAAGGAAAGGAAAAAAGTCTCTAGGCCCCTTTTTAAGAGAGACTAAACTAGAATCACAGGACTGGAAAATAGAAAAAAGTGCATCCGGAATTCTGAAAGCATACCAATTATTTGAAACTTCCAGAATTAAATGTAACCTAATTTCAAATGATACTCTTTTTAATTGCACCAATTATTTTCAGCCAAAATCAAACATTTTTCCCTCCAAGCAAGGTTCCTTTTGACTCCATGGCAATTTGTGCAAACCATGGCTACAATTTCCCTGGAGCATTTTAATGAGATTGATTGTTATTCAAATATTAGGAGGCTGAGAGAAAGCAATAAAGACAGTACTTACTGCTAAGTTTTCTTAATTACACACAACATGTTTCGGGCCGCCTGCCCTTTATCAAGTCATCACTTGATTAAAGGCAGGTAGCCGAAAACATGTTGTGTGTAATTCAGTACACTTATGTTGTGTTTGGTAGCCGAGGATGAGGAGAGTATAACAGTGCTTTATTAGCAGTTCATGCATAACAGCATAAAGTCTTACTTTCACTTTCAAGTTGTACAGAAAGTCTTATGTATGCACAGTGCCACCTGCAGGCCATTTGTATAAACACCACAACTTAGCAGCAAGTTCTGCCTTGATGAGCCTTCACACCTGAAGTGGGCTGTCTTACTGAGATTGAGAGCACAGCCACCATTCCCTTTACATTTCTCAGAAGAGATTGATTGTGTTGTTATCACACCCTTTATTGACGTAGTTAAGTGATTTATTGATAAGCAGCTGATTCCCCCCCAATAGAGGCATAGGGTCTGATTTAATAGTACGTGTTTATTTTAATGATTTGTATTGGTATTACAATTCATAAGGAAAATTATATATACCATTTTGGTTACTCTCCAATAGACTTGCAGCACAATTCAATTAATGCAATGCTTATCTTCTTTAGAAACTTACTGAATCAAGTTAGTGCACTTCAGCACCTCCACTGAACTCTAACACCCAACACAGAAGCATTGGCTTTAACTGTCAAAAGCAGTCAAATAAATTATGACAAATTGACACATTTAAAAAAAAATCTCATCTGCCCTGCTCCTTATTATCTACAATTAGCCATAATTTTGCTATCAGAAGATGCTGGCTATTTTAGTTTAAGGGCACATGTAAACTTCAGGGTAAGCAGAATTCATTTATGCATACCTCCCAACATTTTGGAAGTAAAAAGAGGGATAAAAAACAAGTTGAAATGTTTTGCTCACGCCTGTTTTTGTGGCCACACCCCCTAATAACCATGTTCATTTTACAAACTTTGGCAGGTTATGAAAGTTTGTAACAATTTTGAGATAAGAAAATAAGTAATTGTAACTGTTTATATAATATTTTCAAACTTTCCTAACCTGCCAAATTTTGTAAAATGAACATGGTAATTAGGGGGTGTTACAAAGTATCTTATTTGCAACTGTTAGCTGTTCTGGGCTCTCTGCCAACAGCCAATTAAGTTAGAAACTTTGTTTCTTTTTCTGGCTGTTCAGTGCAGAGAAACTAGGGACTTTCCAGTACAAATGAGGGACTGTGGGTTGAGCTATCAAAAGAGGGACTGTCCCTCCGAAAAAAGGACAGTTGAGAGGTTTGTTTAAGAAATATATTTTCACATTGCCATTATAATGTGAGCAAACATAACAGAGAACAAATAATCAACAATTGATGTAGTTGGAAGTTATAACATAAAACCTGACAAACTCCTTCCTTTAAAAAATCCCTGATGCTGAAACTCTAAGATCTCAAAATAAGTGCCAGAAAGCAGCCCTGATCATCCAGACAAGTTGGCAATACCTTGAGGCAGTGTGTGACTGGGGTGTACGACTATGAGAAAAAAATATACAAAATCAATACAACTTTTCTACATGGGTGATGTTTTTTCTTGAGCAACCACCTTTTTTGTTTGAGATAAAGACTGTCATGCTGCTGTTTGTCTTGAATTCTCTCCTGCTCAACAGGAATTCCTTCTCATTATATTATTAGATGAGGAAAATTGTGATTCTATAACAATTAGGAATTCTACAGGATTTTTTTCAATTAAAACTTTATATACATTTCTAATATTGAATCTATGCTCTTGCATAATATTTACATAACAAAATCACATTATAAAATTAGGTCAGAGCTGTGAATGATTTTTATGGTATAGTTTTTATTTCTAAATTACACTGTTTATACTGCAAATAATTGAACCATATAAAATTTAATTCCTGAACCAAGTGTATTTTTTTTGGTTGCAATGTTGGTGTGTAGGCAGCCATCTATTGAGTGCTATTCTCTTATCTACTAGGGAGCTGTTATCTTGTTTCCTTCCCATTGTTGATGGGCTGCTGGGGGAGGGGGTGAAACACAGGGGGTGATATCACTCCATTGTGTAATGCAGCAGTAAAGGGTGGCTGAAGTTTATCAGAGCACAAGTCACATGACTGGGGGCACATGTGAACCTGACAACATGTCTAGCCTATGTCAGAGTTCAAAATTAATTATAAGAAAAGGTTTGCTTTTTTTAAAAAAAAAATGCTAGTGCAGAAATCTAGTGGAGGCAATGCTACTAACTGAAGCATTTTTGAAAGAAAAAGTCCCTTTAAGTAATGAAAATAGTGAAACTTATGCAGGAGGAGGTAGGAAAGACAGAAGGTGAGGAGGAACAGTTATGTTTGTAGGGGAGACTAATGATAGAAGAGTAGAGGGAGGGGGGTTGAGGTGTTAAATATTACAAGTTATGGCAGTGAGTTAATAGTTCCTTCCTGGCTGACTTTGGGTAAAAGTCCATAATGATGTCAACTACTGTCCCTTGGTGTAATTTCTTATTTTATTGGTACAAAGGCAGAATCCATTATAGTTAGGATTGATGATATTTATGAAGGCGAATCGCCTTAAGGCTGGTTTAAGCCAATCAAGTCAGTAAGGTAAAAAAATGTGGGTTCAACTAAACCCTAGGTTTCACTTCTAACGAAATCACCAGGTAGTTAACTGCCCATAAAATATAAAGTTTTGGAACCTGCATGACTATACATGTCCATTGCAATGCTTTGAAGAAATTACACCAAGATGTACTAATGATGAGTACTGATCTGTACTCCTCTTCTTTGTATCCACTTCTTTCTTTATATCTCAGTTTGAAATTAAGGTGTTGTGAAATATCATTTGCCTCATTTCTGGCTTTCCATATTTTTTTACCTTTTTGACATTGCTCATCTGATGGCCAATGAAATAATAAGAATAAAAATGTTTTAGCAATTTAAATTCAAAGCTCCTGGTGGCGTAGGATTCAGTATTCTCTATGTGAAATTCAGTGTTCATGTTACAGAAGTCATTGTGTTACATTTGATCAGCTTCTACTGTCCATCCTAAGGGCCAAAAAGAAAGCAAATAAAAAAAATAACAGTACATTTGTCATGCAATTTCCTATTTTAAAGAAATAGCCTCTAACAATGAGTAACTGGTTGCAACAACTTTAGCTGATATTACTGCACTTCCTTCTGCTGTTGACCAAGGCCACATGATAATAAAAAGCAGTAGTAATATACAGGCAAGTTTAAAAAACATGACAATCATAAGTTTGGCTGGTTTCAGTGGAATAAATCAGACCACATGAACAGATTTGATGTGGTGGCAGTCCAGAATTCAGGCACGGCTCTAACTTTCTGCTGTGCCATAATGCCACACAGCAGGTCAATTGGATGTGGTTTGGAAAAGGACAACACTGCTTTTCAGGTCTTCCTGCCATATCCAAACTTAATTCAGGTCAGGACCTTGACTAAGCCATTTATGGAAGGCCTGCCAGTTTCCATTTGACTCATTCCCCTTGCCTAAGCCAACCGTCTAGAAAACCATCATTCTGTCTACAAGTGAGATTTGGTTTATCCAAGCTATATCTTACAAAATGTTATTTTGGTACCTGAGACATGTTAGGGTATTCGGTGGTGTAAATGGCAAGCTTTGAGGTGTTTTTTTAAAAGAACGTTTTATAAAAAAAAATGCATATTTTAAATCACTGCAGTAATAAAGGAGTTTTGAGTAGAAATAAACATTTCCATTTTAGACTCTCCAGAACCTGTGCTTTCCAAAAATGTATATTTACCTGGGATAAACCTACTGAATAAAAATATTTGGTTTTGCAACCTATAGGATACAGAATGACAGTGTGCTAATTTATTGCTGTGAGTTTCTGATTTATAAAAGCCAGAAGTAATAATAAAACTATACATATTTAATACTGGTGTCTTCTGGCCTTTTAGTTGTTTTGTGTTCTATTTGTTTTACTTAAAAATTACAGGCAATTTTGTCTTCCATGATTTTTACATTGAGGATATTAAACTGAACCTATTGTAGTGGTTAAAAAACATTTAAACAATTAGATATACCCTATAATTTTGTTTTGCTGCCAATATCAATGTATTCGGTTATTAAATACAAGCTACTGTTTTATTATTAGAGAAAAAGGAAAAATATTTCTAAAAAATTGTTTGCTTACATGGGAAATGGTCTTCCTATTTATATTCCTATTTATTAGGTTTTCAGACAACCCCATCTCATCCCATATAACTGTAGCAATAATCATACCTGTTTTCAGACCAATTCAGATCTGTTGTCTAAAAACACACAGTTAATTCTCTTAACTGAACATGCATACTCTACATGGGGTTATACATCAATGTATTTAATTGTGGGAGTCAACTGCAATCACTCTCAATGTACAGTTAATCCTGAAATAAAAGGGATTAAGACCAAATGGCAAACAAATATTATTATAATTATCAACACATTACTATAGCAGTTCTGGACAATAGAAGATATACAAATTATATACAAAACTGACTAATACAATAGGCAAAGAAGGCCCTGCTCATTACAGCTTACAATCTAAAAGTAAAAGGAGGTATAAAACACAAGATTTGGGAATGGGCATGATCAGTAGTCGACGAGATAAGGTTAAGCTTCCATAAAGATTTGTGTTAAAGGTGAAAAACCACATTAAGAGATAATGGGATTCATTTTACTGGAACGTGGAAGGCTATGCAGAGAATGTGTGCAGATCTAGTGGTCTTCAATATATATAAAGTTGTCAAAATGAATGTGTTGTTGAGCAGTAAATTGCAACAGGATCATGAAGAGCAGTGCTTGGGGAGTATTCAAAATATATTTAGTGGTATAGAGCGTGGGGGACTGTAGTGAAGGCTCACTAGTTTTGCTGAACTTTAATGAAAGCCAGTGTGGGGAATGGGAGAGTGTCATGGGGAAGGAAGAGCATTAGGAGTCTGGTATAAACTGTGACAGTTTGTGGAGGGAAAGTCCACTCAACAGAGAGGTGCAGTGGACAATGTGTGATATGATGAGAGAGGGAAATAGAATATCAGTACCATTTTGTGGTATAGTAGAAAAATCCCTTAAGGGGAAGTCATATGAATTATTGATTAGATATAAGGAGTAATGGAAAGGTTAGAATCAAAGACAACCCTTAGGCATTTGGTGTGCAGAAAACAGAGGGGGCAATAATGAAGTTGTTAACCATAACAAACATACAGAGATGCTGCAGTGGGAAAAATAGGGACAAGCAAGCCATGATCATAGAGAAATAAGGTATTAAGAGCTCTTTACTTTACAGATAAAGGAAAGCAAAAAGATGGGTTAAAGGTTAAATCAATTACACTTTAAGACATTTAACAAAAATACATAAGCAGTCAGTGAACAGAGACCAACAATGTACAGGTGTGATATAGGTATATGGCTATACAGGAAACAGGAGTTATACTGTATGTATGATGTAATAACACAATTGCCTATGTTCTGATATAGAAATTAAACTAACATCCAACAAGCATACTGCAGTTTGAGCATAATTATAATATGTATTATAATTAGGCTGATGAGGTGGTTGTATGGACTTAAATAACCAATTACCAAAAAAGTATGCAGCTTTTTGTTCACAATGTTTTTTTACTCATTTTATGAAAAGACTGCTTCTGAAAGCAAATTGTGCATTGGAGAAACCATTTATGTATCTGTCCAAACTTCAAAGAGAAAACGAAACCTTAGCTAAGTACTTAGCATTTTATTAAGTTCTTCTGTCTTTAATTGTGTTTCTCAGGCTGAATTTAAAGGCTTTTGATGTTTCAGTAAATGCACCTAAATTTTCAGTGCTCTGCTGGAATTTATATAATACAGCTCCGTCTTTCTATTTTGACTATTGCTCTTCATAGCTGGCAGCCATAGAGATTATGATAGCATTTAAAAGCTGGACTTGGTGTTAGTGTATGAAAGTTTCAACTTCTGTATACATTTATCTAACCATCTTAAGGCCCTAAAGACTGTATAATGTTGTGCTTAAATCTTCAGGACAGTCATATAAAGCTCTGAATCACCAAAAAGACAGACTGAATAACCAGGTAACATTCTTGAAACAATCTGTGCCCTGCTTCAGCTATTTGATACCCATAAAATGTAGAAACACTTAGCAGTGATTCTGACTACATGAAAACAGTTGTGCTTTATAAAAGAGAAGTTGGTGAATACACTTCTATAAAATACGGTACATTTCTGCATCACAACTATTCACCACAAAAGCCAATTCAGCCTCCTTAATAAAAATAGAGTTGGAAGCATTTCTGGTCTAACATATACTATAAGAAGTTCATATTAATGAAAGAATAATGGATTCCACATTTTCACCCATGGGCATCATTCAGATGTAAAAAGAATTGAGGAGCAATGTAAGCATGAAAATTTTTACTGAGTGGTGCCAAGTAAATGCTGTTGGCCATTTGGTAGCCCCTTTGTGGACTGTAAGCCTACAGGAGGCTCTGTTTGGCAGTACACCTGGTTTCTATGCAACCAAACTTGCCTCCAAACCAATAATAAAAAATAAACACTTGCTTTGCGGTCACTGGGAGCAACATCTAATGGGTTGTGAGCAAGCTACTGGTTGGTGATCAATGATATAGACAACTGACACAAATAAACAATATTCCGGTTTAAAGTTTTTCATTAGATTTTTAGCTAGATTTGTAGCTATAATTTTGTGGTTACAAAATATGCACCTTTGTGTAATATACTTTACACGATTCCATGGTCCCAGCATATTCTTGAGCATACATTTTTTTTGTTAAAAAAGCCATTGCTCCTTTTCCTTCATGTATTTCTCTGACCATTTACGTGTGAGTTCCAGATAGATATTTGGTTTATGAGGCAGGTAATCTTCATATTTCATCTGAGCAGACTTCTTAGGAACAGCTGCTTCAATCTGTGTCCCCTCATGCCATTCATTAAATGATGTAATAGAAATAATTTTAGGCCTTACTAGTAAAGCTGCATTTATAGCGGTTTCATAATATTTCCCATTAATGCGATTTCTAGTATTCTGAAAATTCCAAGGACGAATATTGGTGTCTATGTAACCTGGTCCTACACTTGGAATAAATAGTAGGTTGTTTGTGTTGCCAAATTCTTTTAAACTAGACCAGCGGTGATGTGATGATCCATATGAAAATCCATTGGTGGCAAAGTAAGTATAAAATCCATCAAAGCCACCTCTTAGAATGTCATGCTTATGCTTTTCCTCTACAAGAAGGGCCATAAAAATGCCATCATATGCAGTATCTCGGATACTCTGAGATCCAGATGATGTTAAAAGATTAGCCCAAGTCCCAGGAGTTGTTATGTATGAATCATAAATGTAAAACATGGGCAAAGTTCTGCCATTGTTAGTCTTGTACTTGTAAAATGCTGGGTGACTTCCATACCTAAAAAAAACAAACAAAAAAACACCATATTTTTCATGTGTACATGTCCAAACAGGGTAATAAGTATAATAAAGGTTTCATTGTGAAAGTAAGAATTCAAACTAACATGTTGTATGATAACACTCAATATGTTAAAATGTAATACAATGTTCCTTCTAGGTGCATGTTCATTTTCATTTAAAACATTAGAATTAAAGGAAAACTATACCCCCCAAACAATGTAGGTCTCTATAGAAAGATATTGCCTAAAACAAATCATTTGTAAAACCCTGCTTCATGTAAATAAACCATTTTCATAATAACATACTTTTTTAGTAGCATGTGCCATTAGATAATCATAAATAGAAAATGACCATTTTAAAAAATAAGGACAGCCTAATGGGATCCTAGGATTCAACGGTGCACACAAACATACCAAACAAACTATAAAGTTAGGTCACACAAGCCAATTAACAGACAGAGTTGTGTCTTTTGCTTCAACACGTCTTCCTGTTACAGTTAGAGTTGAAATATTTCTGGTCAGGTGATCTCTGAGGCAGCACACAGACCATCACGAAATGGTGGTTCAAGGCAAGAGATGTAAAAGGGCAATATTTACTTAAATATATATACCAGTTTGGTAAGATTCTTTAATATGTCACTTAATTTGTTGCTCATAGTATTCATTTTGGGGGTATCGTTTCCCTTTAAGTAATATGAAGGGAGTACTTAATCTACACTGTAAACTGATATAAGGCAGAGAGAAATCTAGTAAACAAAAATGAATGTGATCATAGGGGTTGTTCACCTTTTCGTTAACTTTTAGTATAGTGCAGAGAGTGCTATTCTGAGACAATTTGCATTTGGTTTTCATTTTTTATTGTTTGTGGTTTTATAGTTATTTAGCTTTTTATTCAGCAGCTCTCTAGTTTGCCATGTCAGCAATTTGGTTGCTAGGGTACAAATTACCCTAGCAACCCTGCACTTATTTGAATAAGAGACTGGAATATGAATAGGAGAGGGACTGAGTAAATAATAAAAAGTAATAAAAAGTGGCAATAACTATATATGTGTAGCCTTCCAGAGCATTTGTTTTTAGATGGTGTCAGTGACCCACATTTGAAAGCTGCAAAGAAACAGAAGAAAATTGCATATCATTAAAAAACTATGAAAAATAAATAATGAAGACCAATCGAAAAGTTTCTTAGAATTGGCCCTTCTATAATATACTAAAAGTTAACTTGCCGTTTGGCTAATGAATTTCAATGTGAATACACACGATGTAATGAAGACCCCATAGTAGTTTCTAAAAATGCCACATGTGGTCTTAAAATGACTACTCTAGTCATTCCATAAGATTTTGCACATAAGTCAAAGGAACACGACAAACAGGGTAATCAACATAAAGTTAGTACTAAACCTACTGCCTGCAGGTATTCAAAAAATACTGTTGATGGTTACAAGTCTAAAAACACTGCTACAGGAATGCATTTTATCCATCCCAATTAAAAAGAAATGCCTCTACGTATGTTATGTTTGCCAAAATCACTGTACATTATCAACCAGTATGGAAACCTACTTGTCAATAATATAAACAACATTGTTGCGCAAGCTGTAATCATCTCGATTCCTGTATGGCTCAATATGAAAGTTAACCTGCAAAAAAGAAAATGTTTTTAAGTTGAATTCCCAGAAAACACAAACTCAGTTTTCATAATGGTCTGTGCAGTCTGCAAGGGGTCTGCAACCCAAAATGCCATAACATTTAACTGTAACTTTCCAACATCATTTAATAAACAATTCCATTGTTTTAAAAGTTATTTAACCATATCTTCCACTTGGACACATATGGTAGTCTTTACTAATACTCGAATGTAATAATTTTTTAATGAAAAGATTAACCAAACTTCCTTCCAGTAATTAAACTCATTTATCAATTATTTTTCTCGAAAGAGTTGTAGTGAAAAAACGTATGACAAAGTCAATCGTCAATTCGTATTGTATTATTAACACTCTGAAAATTCATCCTTTATGGAATAACCACAGCTAAAACTCAACATTATTGAAAACCCTGGATTATCCAGTGCCGATCACAATGTCAAGAAACCACTTCAGGGACATCTACCATTGACTTCTACATGACCTCCATGACCTAGACAGGTTTGAGATGGAGTATTTTTGGATTCGGATTAGCAGCTTTGGGGTATAATAAATATAAAAAATGCAAGTTTTACATGAATTTTCCCCTTAAAAACCGAGAGAGTTTTTGGTGTAAAAGCTAAAATGCAAGCGTTGAGAAACTTTTCAGAAATTTCATAAAACTTATTTTTTAACAATTATTTTTAATTGATCTTTTTCAAAAATAAAATTCAATAAAAAGGAAAAAAACATAACAGGCAGAGCTGGGCACACACAGGCAGAGCAGGGAGCGCACACAGGCAGAGCAGGGCACACACAGGCAGAGCAGGGCACACACAGGCAGAGCAGG
>CM044439.1:89193123-89206535 GCA_024363595.1 Xenopus borealis
GATGGAGTATTTTCGAATTTGGATTTTTAGCAGCTTTGGGGTATAATAAATCATGAAAAAGTTTTCCCCCAAAAATAATTTGACCACACGGATGACCACAGTCTGTGGCCATGTGCTATTAATAGGAATATAAAGAGGATATTTAAATAGATTATCTGGAGTCATGCTGTAAAAAATAACAACAAAATAAATAATTGAGAAAATTCCTTTAGTCAAAAAACCCAAACCATAGTTTAGACACTATGCTCTTTCATAAGTAGCTATGAGGTATACTCAGCATCATCTTCAAATTCACAAGAGAGTCTTTATTTCTTCTCTTTCTATTAGTTTCTTCTTTTATCCTCAAGTCTGTCAATCAGACCACTGGCTGAATTATGGGGCAGCATGTTAGGGGGTAGACCAGTGTGAATGTCATTGTAAATTGAATGTGTGAACATGATGTGATGTGAACATGTTGTATATATACATATAGGGTAAAATAAAATTTATGGGGAATAGGTGTACTGTTGTAGTGTTAAGGTAATGTAAGTGTAGCTGTAGTTCAGACCCCAAACACTAGAGGAGTGTTTGCAGGGTATTTAATGTAAGTCCACACCCATGGCAGGGTTCATCTTCTTCCGGACATTAGCTGGACAGGATCAGGTAGAGAGAGGGTCTCCTAGTAGAAGTACTAGGTACTTCAGTTAGACAGGCTAATAGCTAGTATGGTAGCCCAGACCCGATTATGAAGTAGTGGCCTAGAGGCTATGGCTAAGGCAGAGACAGAGTGGAAGTGACAGTTTTAGGGACAGTGGGAACATTTTAAAGCAGGTACAAGGAAATCCCTACCTGGAGTAGGACAGAGGGGTGTAGAGCATACATCGATTTTGCTTGAAAAGTGGATGTGTATGAAAACTGTGTGTGATAACGATGATGGAAGCCTTTCTGGATGTGAGTACAAGTTTGCCCTGTTAATAAATTGCAATTTTCATTATTTGGGGGCAGATTTATTAAGGGTCGAATTTTGAAGTAAAAAAACTGCTAAATTCGACCACTGAATTTTTTTCAAAGTGTTTTCAATCGAATTCAAATTGTTCAAAACATTCACTTGAATCGTTCGATTTGAAATATTCGTATTATTTCCTCCAAAAAAATTTGATTTCTCAAACATTTCAAAAAGACTCCTAAAGGTTATAAGAGGTCCCTCATAGACTAAAACAGCAATTTGGCAGGGTTAAGGTGGCGAAGGGGCGAATTAGAATTTAATAAAGGGACAGTACTTAATTTTCGAAATGTCGAATTTTTCAATTCGAATAGATTTTTTTCAATTCAAGTCGAATTTTCACAATTCAAATTGAAGTTTGGCCTATTCGATAGTCGAATTACCCAAAAATTACTTCGAAATTTGAACTTTTTTAATCTTAATCTTTTCACTTCGACCCTTGATAACTCTGCCCCTTGGTGTTGGAATTCTGAATTTAAGTGTAAGCTCTTATGCCTTACAAGTAGCCATTGAAAATATGTTTATATGTAAATATATTTGGTTAATGTTCCCTTTAAGAAAATATGCTCATAGAGCTTCAAATAGCAACTGTATTAAAACTTTCTGTTCTGTAAGCTTTTAGAAATTGTCTTAAAAATGTTACTGTTGCTTTAATTAAATAAATGTAATGCTTATTTGAGTGCATTATTTTGGTCACTTTTTATAATAATTGCTGTGAAATAAATAATTAAATATTGCTGATATGAATTCCACATTCATGGTTACATTACAATTTCTTATTCACACTTGGATTACTTGTTTAATTGATTTTTATAATTCCCCTTAATTTAGGCTAGAAATTCAAGTAATGCAAATCTATAGAGCAAATCTGTGAAGAATCTGTAATAGGTTTTGAGTAGTAAGGACAATTAACAATGCATACCAAATAGTTGATTTTTTAAGTTTATTCACAGCCAGTAACAATAAAAATTTTTACCAATTCATCAAGCCCCCTGTAGGTTTACATTTCATAAAATGTAATGCAGTGCTTACTTTTCATGGAGGGGGGCTTAATGAATTTATCAGTTAAAGATCAGCATGAGCATCCCTTAAAACTGTCAAATCAGTACTAACAAATTGGATCCCTTTCATTCCAAATAATAGATTCCCATACTTGTATACACATTTATGTGACACTGCATTAGGCCAGCATAGGGTTTAAGATATTTCTATACCAGCAGAAAACAGTTTATATACAAAATATACCCTGATAATACAGGTATATTATATCTATTATAAAAAATTTAATAATTTAAATAATTTGAACCACCATACCTTATGTCTGCTTAAATAATTTAAACATAAAATAAAACTCAATATAATAGTTTTGTCACAATACGAATTTATGAAACCTGGTTAGGATTGAGTACAAAGTACTGTGTTAGAGAGAAAAAGGAAATGGACTTTGTCAGAGATGGGCTTCCCATTATTCTGAACTTTCTGAATAACAGGCTTCTGTATAAGGGATGCACATGTAGGATGTTATGCAGCACTATTAGAAATTGATACAGCTTGCATATTCAACACTTGTAATGATGCCATGAAACAGTATATGAATAGTGATGGGCGAATCTACCCCGTTTCGCTTTGCCGAAAAATTCGTGAATTTCGCTGGCGTAGAGCCTTTTTTGACGCGGGTCGCGTCATTTTCATCGCGGACTTGTTTTTTCAGCAAATTTTCGGCAGGCGAATTTTCGCTGACGAATCGCGGGAATTTGCCCCTGGCAAATAAATTCGCCCATCGCTAAATATGAATATTAATGTGCCTATTTATTACTTCAACTGTTGCTTTAGGATAAAAGATATATGAAAAGAATACATGCCTTTCACGGATGTATGGGGTATAACAGGGTTAAATAGTTCCTGTGCCTGATACTGCTGCACAGGGACAAAATGCAGAAACACTAACATACAATAGGGCTTCTACACAAAGGCTGGAGAGCCATGCATATGCATTATATACAGGTATGGAATCAATTATCTGCAAATCTGTTAACCAGAAAGTTCCTAATTATGAGATGGTCATCTTCCATAGACCATGCATTTTTTATCCAAATAATCTGAATTGTTGAAAATTATTTCCTTTTTCTCTGTAATAATAAAAACAGTACCTTTTATTAGATCCAAACTAAGATAGTATTAATCCTTATTGGAGGCAAAACAAGCCTTTTGGGTTTATTAAATGTTTAAATAATTTTATATTACATTTAAGGTATTAAGATTCAAATTACAGAATGACCCCTTAGCCAGAAAACCTCTGGATAACAGGCCCCATACCTGTATAACCCTAATTTTGTTACTGTCTCTTTAAATAGTAATTAACCCTCGACAATCTTGGGGCCCTGAGTTCCTTTTTCATAAGAAAAGTACTGGGAATTGGGATTAAAAGTGCAGTGCCTCAACCTAGGGAACACTGAGGAGCACACCTCAGGGAATTTTCTCTAATAAATAAAACACACAGTTTTCAAATGAAACAGATATAAACTTTATATAAACAGTAGTGAAAGAACTTGGGCAATCTAATACACAATGCACTTCTGCACTGGACACATGGGACACTGCCTAACTCACTATTAGGTACCTGACTGTTTCTCCAAAACAGTCCTTTTTATTATCAAAGTCCCAATCCTCTGGAACGGGTTAATAATCACACAGTTCAGTTCAAACAGAATGTCCCTTCCCCAGAGCTCTTATACCGCCATTTTCCCACATGTACCTCTCCCTTTGGAACTTATCAGCTGCTCCCACTTAACAGGTAAATGCACAAGACCTGTCCCCAAAACAGGGGCCCACACTTGTATCCTCACTCACCGAGGTGGGGTGAAAGATCCCACCAGAACCAAGTCTTGTGAATCTGTCAAGCTGTTGAATTTGTGGTAGTACAGAGAGAGCACATCCTGGTCTCTGCCAAACTGCTAGAAACTCAGAAGGAGAAAGGAGTCACTGGTAATATTGATCCTGCTACAAAGCTGCCTGTAATCTCCAGTGTGACTGCAAAATTTGAATTTATTGAATTAAAATTTTAACTTCAACCCTTGATAAATCTGCCCCTAAATGGGAATATCATCTAGAAGGACATTTGTAGTATGTGAACCAGTGCATTTTACACAGTACAGCATTCATAGAATAGATTTTATAAAGGCTGACATTTTTTACTATTTAAATTAAAATAAAATTGTCCTCTTCCAAAGCAGTGATTTTTTTTCTCATTTAGCTTTTTGCTTAGCTTGCTTAGCTTGACTTTTTATGGACTTCTCCCATAAATGTGTTTGCCACTACTTATGAAATAATTTCTAAAATGTTCTTCAATCATTGTTTCACTAAAGATGTTTCGCTTTCTCTGGTACTAAAAAACATTTTGGGGGAATGTAATTAAAAATCGATAGTGTTATTTAAAGTGGCGTCTGTGAATGTTTATCACTGCTTATGATATAAAATCAGTCGCTGTCGAATATTACATTGTGCATTTTCAAACACATGCTCTAGAGTTTCATGAGAGAAACAGTAACATCAAAAAACGTTTTTTTCCATCTTTGGTGTTACTGTTCCTTTAAAATATTGTCGCTTAAAAGACTTTTCAGTTGTGAATGTTCTCAAAAGAGATTTGGTTTTGAATTTTGCAAAGAAGTCATTGAGGTCATTCATTTATTATTTTACCTTATTCGGGCAAAAAGGACACAATCATGGTTGCTAACATTTGCAAGTGTCTTTGCGCAGGTTTTGTGTACTAATGAAACATATTTAAAAAGATTGAACCATAATGCATGTGTGGGGCAGGGACTGATGTGAACTATCATTAATCTATGTAAAGTTATGTATGAATGAAATGTACAATAAAAATAATTATTGTTTTTTGTGTTAATATGTTCATGTTGGGAGTTGAAAAAAAATAGATGGAGAAGTATTGAGAGTCACATTGGGAAGTGTACCCCTTGACCTGCTGCAACTAGTGGTAGAAGGAAATTCACAGTTGGAACTAACTCCATCCAACTTATTTATAGGAGACCTTAAATATATTGTAAGGGGAAACTCTTTATTCACCTTAACGTTCCAGAGCTTAGCTTATCATTTGAAATATGAGTTGCTATATTTAACAGATTACTGACAAATATAATTTTTTAAATTATAGCAAAACAGTTAAATATTGTACAACATAAGCTAAGGGGAGTATTTACTAAAACTCAAATCTATCTAATTTTAATATTAAAAGAGCATTGACCTAACTCCTATCAACAAATTTAACTCATTTATCAAATAATGAACATGAAAAAATTGGTCCAGGAAAGTCTCAACAAAATTGTATGAAAATTGTAGGAATTTGACACCCAAATTCTTTCGAGTTGTTGCCCAAAAACCCTTTCAGCGCAGATAAAGTGTCAAGAAACATCTTGAAATTGTAAAAGGGACATCTGCCATTGAATTCCACATGACCTTGACAGGTTTTAGCTGGAGTATATTCAGATTTGGGTTATCATTAAAAAAACTTAAAAATGTAAACATTTAAATTTTTTTCATCTAAAATTTTAAATTTAACGTCTAAAATCTGGAAGTTTCATACATAGGCCCCTAAATGTTGAGCTACATATTATAAATGGTTACAGAAATATTTGTGGAGGGATACATTAAAACTAGATTGTTTTTCAAATGCCCATAGCTAAAAATACAGGAATTATGTAAATGTTCCTACAGAAATTGTATTACAAAACTGTCTATAAATACAGAAATATACATTAAGGCAACTGATGAAATAATTGGGCTTTGGATAATCATTCTTTTCTTTCTTTATATTTCCAACCACTTTGGTCTGCACTCTACTAGAAATTTCTTCTATAATCCCTATATTTATTTCTGTTAGAAAACAGTCTGGCCCTATATCCATATTTAAGATGTTTCCTGTGAAGATTTGTGCTTCATCTTCAAAGCTCTGAATAGAACTGCTAATTCTTTTCTGTCTCCATGGGAATCATTTGTAGCAGTTGGATAGCGCCTGTGGGGATCATTGACCGATTTGTGCACTTTTGGAAGTGCATCGAATATGGGCAGTTTGGGGGAGCTTATCGTCAAAAAATGAACTGGATATTTTGTAATGATTCCTTCAGTCAGCTTTATCTATAATGTCAAAACATTCATTTTGCACTTCTTCAGTATTAGGTTTAGATGTAGTTTTATAACAAGTCATGTTTTTCCTTTGTCAAGATAGATAGACATTTCATCAAATCTGGAGTTATCCATCAGTAAAAACCTTTCTTAGCTTTTCTTCTCTGCTAATTATTACTGACGCACATTTTTAAATGCAGGGCTCTGGTTCTGTCTTGAAAATGATTGTGCAAATATAAAAAATGTTCATTCTTCACATTTATCAGTCTCTGTACTTATTAAAGACTTTTATGTTGTTTTATCTTTAATCTGCCAAGAGTTTTCCCTTGGAACTACATAAAACTCTACTGAAAAATACTAACCAACAATCTAATACTGGTTTGTACTTAGAAATCTGAAAGAGCAATTCGTTCAATGTGTGGCTCCCTGAATCAATAGTCTTCTTATTCCATTATGTTAACTTAGCAGATCTCGGTTGAACAGAAAATATTTATAAATAGAGTTATTTGGTTTCCTTACACAAGTCTAATAGGGTAATGGACTTAATAATAATTTAAGTTAACATTTAATATGTTATAGAATTGCTTATACTGGGTTTTAATTTGGAGGGGTTGAACTTGATGGACTTTGTCTTTTTTCAACCCAATTTAACTATGTAACTATGTAATTCTAAGAAACTTTTCAATTGGCCTTAATGTTTTTCTTTTTTCAATTATTTGCCTTCTTCTGACTTTTTTCAGGTTTTAAATGGGGCCACTGATTCCATCTGAAAAAGAAATGCTCTGTAAGCTCTCTCCTCCTCATATTCCAGTCTCCTATTCAAATCAATGCATGGCTGCAAGGGTAATTTGGGCTGTATTGCTTAAACTGCAAAGACGAGAGCTGCTGAATAAAAAGTTAAATAACTCCAAAACCACAAATAGTATAAAAATAAAACCAACTGCAAATTGTCTCAGAATATTGCTCTCTGCATCATACTAAAATTAATTTAAATGTGAACAACCCCTTTAAAAAAAGAAGTGATGTAGAAAGTATATTCATTAATGGAGAATAGATATTGGATGTTAGATAATAGAGAATATAGAGTGGATGGAATGTTCATTAATTGACTTGGCTGAGGTTAGAAAAAAGTGAAACATCAAGGGGGTTATTTATTAATGTTCGAGTTGTGTTTTCCACAAGTTTTTCTGGTCAAAACTCACATTTTCGAGTAAATAAAAACGTCAAATTCTACCCCGACCCTGGTAATAGCTCGAATCCAAAAACACACCATCTAAAACCAGGCAAGTTCATGTAGGAGTCAATGGCAAAGGCCCCTTGAACCATTTGAAGATGTTAATAGCTAAAAACTCTAATAATTCAAGCAAATAATTTCTCAAATTGAACTTACAGAATTCAGTTTTTTTCCATTCCAGTTTTTTCTTAAATAAGATACCATTTGATTTTTGAGTTCATTCCAGTACATTCGAGATATAAAAAACCAACATTCGACCTATGATAAATAGCCCCCTTATGTTTAGTAGTGAAAATATACATCTCAAGAGGTATTAGGACATCATTATAGGACATCATTGCCAGAGTGTGACCCAATCATTTTGTTAACCTAGTGTTTTCTTAATAATGAATAGAATATAGTTTGACAGCAAATTCTTAGGCCAATATGTTCTGTTTTGTTTTTTTTGTTCCCGTTCTGCTTCTGTTGAAAAGGTAACACGTTTTCTGGTTCTGTTGTCTTTGTGATATAAAATCCCACACCTGATTTTTTTAGTTCTTTTTTGCTGTTGTATCAAAGGCATTCAATTGGTGGCAATTACAGTAGTATTTCAAAGCAGTCATGTATCACATTCTAAAATAAATACAGAATTGCCTATTTTAATTCACATAACTCAATACATAGGGGCAGATTTACTAAGGGTTGAATTTCGAATGGCAAAAAAATTTGAAATTCGACCAGGAAACAGTGGGGGAATAAAAAAAAAGTGAATTCGAATTTTTTTAGCGCAATTCGATCGATCGAATGATCGAATAGGGAAAATTTGATCGAACCGATCAAATTCGAATTGAACTGAATTTTTGAACGATTTTTAAACGATCAATCAAATTTTTCCTATTTGATCTTAGGGAATGATCCCCATTTCGGTAGGTTTAATCTGGCGAAGTTGGCGATCGAATTTAAATTTAAAGGGGAAGTATTCGACCATCCAATTTTCAAATATTCGAATAAAATTAAATTCAAATATTCGAATTATTCGAAGTATTCGAATTATTCGAAGTATTCGAATGTTCGATGGTCGAATTTGGTCGAATTTGCTTAATTTGCATATTCAAAATTTGAATTAGAATTTTTTTGAAAATTCGATTGAATATTCGAATACATGTGAATTTAGTAAATCTGCCCCATAGTGTGACAGAGTGAGGGAATTTGTAGGCAAAAGAAGCAATGTTTTTTCTAGCAGCACTAGGGTTAATCCTACCAGACAAGCAGGTGCATGTGCTATCAATTAACCTAGCTGTTGGGTGTGTTTTCAGCTCTGAGAGAGCCCAGAGAGAGGAGTTAGGAGCTCCAGTGAAAGTGCGCTGACAGAAAGCCACTGGGTACCAAGCAGGAGATTACCCTTGTTATATTGTGTGCATGGGAACAGAATAGCTGACTGGCAGGTAGAAAGGGAATCTTTATGTTTAGTTAGCCTCCGGACAGGAGTAGGATTTTGTTTTGGTTTTTATTTTGTTTTGTATATGCCTTGAAAAGGGACAGTCCATAAACAAACTTCCATTAAAGGCTAAGCTGCACCTTCTGTTGCTGCTGTGTGGTTCCTTTGCTGCCAATCGGCCACCCAAGGTGTCAGAAGTGGGATACTCTGATTGCGCTGGTGCCAACTTTGGGAACCAAGATGTAGGCTAAAGCCCTCCTGCATGCGGTGTCAGTGCAGCAGGAAACTAATGCTCAGGCTGCTGAGGCTAACCGGCTGTTGCTCATCCAGATAGACGCTATGGTGGAAGCACAAAAGGAAGACAGAGTACTTCTCACCCGTGTGGCACAGAGTCTATTTGATGAAGATTTTCATTCATCCAGGTCATGGTATATCTAATATAAGTAATTCTAAAAGAACTGGACTTGCTGAGTAATTAATATTATGCTAAATTCTTCTCATGATATTTTACCAGATGGTGGAATTTTTTACAAAAACCTAGAGCAAAATTTAAATAATGGTGTTGTGGATCTGAATGTGTTACAGTCTGATTGTAGAACGCAGGAAGGACGACTAATCCGGAGAAGGGTAAAACAGGCCTATCTGAAGCAAAGTGCCTTGATTGTACAGGAAAAAGTGGCGTATGTAGACCCCAAATAAATGAAATACAGGCCACAGAAAACTGGCCTCAACCTAGAAAAAAAAACCCAGGTCAGGTCCTTTCTTGGGTTAGTGGGGTACTATCAACAGTTAATACCTAATTTTGCGGCCCTGCTGACAGGTTTAATTGGGAAATATGCCCCTGAGAATGCTAACTGGAGTAAAGAAGCTGAACATGCATTTAGGGATTTATAAACTGCATTGTGTAGATCTCCTGTGTTGATCTCATATGATTTTTCAAAACATTTTATTCTACAAACCAATGCCACAGAAGTAGGTCTTTGTGCAGTTCTTTCACAGTTTGTAGGGGAAGAGGAATGCCCGGTGCTGTATTTAAGCTGAAAGTCACCGCCAAGGGAGCAAAAGAATGTCACTGCAGAGAGGCAATGCTTGGCAAGAAAGTGGGCTACAGAAGCCTTAAAACAATATTTGCTGGGCAGATCTTTTACTTTGGTTACTGCCCATGCTCCACTACAGTGGATAACTTGTAATAAAGGCAAAAATGCCAAGGCAACACGTTGGGTTTCCCCACTACAAACATTTAAATTCTATGTGAACCACAGGACAGGCTTACTGCATGCTGATGCCCTGTCCAGAGTCCACAGTAGTGTGGCAAGAGTCGCTCCGCAGTACAATGTTATGCTGGAAAGGGGGATGTGTGGCAGAGTGAGGGGATTTGTAGGCAAAAAAAGCAATATTTCTTCCAGCTGCACTAGGGTTAATCCAAGAAGGTGCACGGGCTATCAATTAACCTAGCTGTTGGGTGTTGTGTTTTCAGCTCTGAGAGAGCCAAAAGAGAGGAGTTAGGAGCTCCAGTGAAAGTGCGCTGACTGAAAGCCACCAGGTACAAAGCAGGTGATTACCCTTGTTATATTGTGTGTTTCAGGATCAAAATAGCTGACCGGCGGGTAGAAAGGAAAAGAAAGAATCTTTGTGTTTAGTTAGCCTCCGGACAGGAGCAGGATTTTATTTTGTGTTTTATTTTGTTTTGTATATGCCTTGAAAAGGGACAGTTTGTGCTACCATAAACAAACTTCCATTAAAGGCTAAGCTATCACCATCTGCTGTGTGGTTCCTTTGCGCCAATCGGCCACAATAGGTTTTTTTAATTTGGAATTGGACTTCTCTTGTTTTTTCTAACCCTTGTTTTACACCAACTGGTGTGTATGTAACCATAAAATTTTTAACTATTCTACTTTTCCTTTATTACAATTACCAGTGGGAACAATTAGATCTTTTCCAAATTTCACACGCTATTATGTGCTGTAAATGCAGTGACAATAAAGAAAGCAATCAGCATCTTACATTTACATAATTGTGTTTTTATTTTCTTCTAAATCTGACATTTTCTCAGATTACAATAAATAGATTAAATGAGCCAGCACTTCCAGAAAGCCTGTGAGTGAACCCATCTTTTGACACCTCTGTAGTACTGACTACAGAGTATGCTAATGATAAAAATATCACAATTACAAATTGTCTCAGAATAATACTCTCTACAGCATACTAAGGGGCAGTTTTATCAAGGGTTGAATAGTAAATTAGAATTCTATTCTGCTATGATCTAAGATGAAACAGGTCCACCTGGAGTCTTAAAGGGTTATTCAACAAGAGAAATGGCAAATTCATGGGCAGAGAGAGCTTATGCTTCAACACAAGAAATCTATAAAGCAGCCACATGGTCCAACCTCCATACATTTGCAAAGCACTACAGACTAGACATCCATGCAAGATACAGCCTTTGGTAGCAAAGTACAAACATGTCATAAGGGCCCTTGCTCAGTCCTTCCTGCTGCCCATTCCGAGTCACTCTCAAGCTGAACACTGGAAATTACATCAACCAAACATGGAAAGATTTCAGCAGAATTGCATCTGTTTTACATTGGAGTAACAGCTCAGTAGCAGCAATATTGACATAATGGCTGCAACTGCTTCAGGCTCAATGGGAAAATTGGTATACATACCATCGAAATTTTCTGTTCCATTAGTCCGTAAGGCAGCACATAGAGGAATTAATCTCCTGTGTCTCCTGGTAGGACAGGTAGTAAAACAATTAAAACAAAACGTGGGCCCTTATGGCATGTTTGTACTTTGCTACCAAAGGCTGTATCTTGCATGGACAAGATGTCTAGTCTGTAGTGCTTTGCAAATGTATGGAGGTTGGACCATGTGGCTGCTTTATAGATTTCTTGTGGTGAAGCATAAGCTCTCTCTCTGCTCATGAAGTTGCAATTTCTCTTGTTGAATAACGCTTTAAGACTCCAGGTGGACCTGTTTCATCTTAGATCATAGCACAATAGAATTGGTTGCTTAATCCACCTTGCAATTGTTGACTTTGAGGCTTTCTTTCCTGTGTTCTTTCCAGTAAACAGGTGATCCGACTCTGAAACCTCGTCTTGTCCAAGTAGACTAAAAGGCATCTTTTCAAGTCCAACTTGTGCAAATTTTCTTCTGTCTCATTTCTTGGTTCCGCACAAAATGTTGGAATATTTATTTCTGTGCCCACACACCAAGAAGTAGGTACTTTGGGCACAAAGTACAGTAAGGTCCTCAAACATACCTTATCTTGACAGAACTGTATATATGGCTCTGATGCTCACAACACTTGTATTTTACCAATTCTTCTGGCCAACGTTATTGATGTTAAGAAAACCGTCTTAAGAGTTAACATCTTTCCTCCTTGTTTTGGAACCAGGAAAATAAATTCTTTTTTTCCATTTGCATACTGGAACATCTTCCAATACCCTCAATCCTATAAACTCTTTCACAGTTTGTTAAAAAGTTTCTTCTTCTTGAAATAAATGTAAGAATCTTTTTTCCAGATGACGAAAAGATTTTTTTTTGAATGCAGTACCCATTTGTCTGTTTTGATTTCTCTAAGTGATCGTAAAAGAAAGAGTTGGCCTCAAACTTTGCTGCAAAAATGCCTGGCATCAGAATCTGAGTTTCTTGTTCTTGCCACATTTTGTATTGGATCCTCTTACATTGTTTCAGTCATACTGATATCCACTAGACTGTCTTCGTCTTCTGAAGAAATCTCTATTCCTTGTTGAATATCTTGGTTGCTTAGCTCTGGGTAAAGCACTTCTGAATCTATAACAAAAAAATGGTCCTTTAAAACCCCTTGGCCTGTCTTGTGGTAAGGTCTTTGCTTTTTCACCTTTAAGACTTTCAATCAACGAATGCAATTTGGTTCCAAATAACCTTCAGGCTTAAAAAGGGAGTCCCTTTGCAGGCTTTCACCCACAGAGCCCCGTGACCTACAGCTGACAATGCCATAAGTCTTGCTGAAAGCTTGACTGTTTCTACTTCAGAATCACACAGAAAATCAGTAGCCAACTTAATATATTTTAATGAATCTAATAAATCATGTCTAGATACTCCAGAATTCTGTGTTGTTGATCCAGCATTTTAGAGTTCTTGACACTGAAACTGATCCATTGGCTCCTTCATTTCAGCTGTGTCCTCTACTGGAATAGTTGTTCTCTCTTCCAAAGGCTGTATTAATTTTCTTTACCTGTCCTACCAGGAGATTAACCTGGGTCTCCTGGTAGTTGGATGTACTGGAATGATCCCTTTGACTGCAAAATCACTGGAATTATGTCACATTATGGGGAAAAACATGGTGATTGAACTGCTTTAAATTTGCACATGCAGTTGTAAAATACCCCTTAGGGCGCGTTTATTTCTGCAGGTGCAGTGCACAACTTGCACTTTTCCGCATAGTGGGTTTTGCCTAAAACCACTTTCATTAAAGTTACTTGTTTACATTATGGCACTCTCTGTTCTGTATTGTCCAATCAGCACCGATTGATGTAGGATGGAGCTACTGCCACCTACTGACCAGGCCTAGCATAAATATAGGCAGCACATGTGCACCTAACGAATTGGGAGCACTTGCTTAACCAACTCTGGAAATGACTCCAGGCAGATTTTGGAAATAG
>CM044439.1:89260904-89282457 GCA_024363595.1 Xenopus borealis
TTGAGAGTTGGTCTTGCTGCAATCACAGAACCAGCATTGCTCCTGACATTGCATAGAGAAACTTCTAACTGCACAAGAACATAGCTACTACATTCTTGGCAATTGGAGCCTTTGCCTGCCAGCACATAGAAGCCATGTATTTGATTGGCAAAGGGATAAAGCAGTAATACTCAAAGGGGATATGAACAGTAAAAAATATTAACAAAGATAAAGCGGCACATGCCAAGAGAAAAAAGAAGGAACGAGGTCCAAAACCCCCCGCAACTGAAAAAAAAAATATACAGTATGTACTATTTTCTCCGGCTCAAATAGTGTTAAAGAGGAAAAGGGGCAAAAAATGAACAACAATATTGCTATAAAAGCTGAATCTTTCTTATATAACTATGAAAAATAGAATTGCTCTCGAATTGCTTCTCCAAACTAATCTTTTCTTTAATACATGTTTAGGCACTGAAAGCCACCATTTAGGACTCGTATTCTCTGTGTTGTTTCTTTGAGAATCTAAAAGCACTTATAGTCATGATGAAGGTGATAATGGAATACATTTTTTGAATGTGAAAAGAGGACAGCTATCGTTTAACTTGAGCAGTTTGAAACGAACATCAAAGCAAAAATCTGATAGTTGTTTCACTTTTGATTGGACTATCAATATGCAAATTCAAGCTGAAAAGGTTTTATATGTTAATGCATTTGTTATGTATTTTAGCCTCAACTATTAGTTGGGTGATTTGGGGATTTGAAATAATGCCAATGACAATTTAGCCACACAATAATTAGTATTTGTTGAAATTTAGGGGGTTATTTATCAAAGGTCAAATGAACCCACAACTTGAATGGTTTCTTATTTAAGAAAAAACTAGAAAAAATTAGATTCAGCGAGTTCGAGTTGCACAACCTGAAAACCTCAAATCGCTTAAATTGACTGCGTTTTGGGGTAAAACCCTTGGGAAAAAACATCATGAAGGCTATTAACGTCTTGAAATAGTTCAAGGGACCTCTGCCACTGACTCCTACATGACCTTAACAGCAGTAACTGAACTAGGTGGGGTCGTGCGTAATTTCTATGCCACTGCAGCCGACTCCGGCCGCTGCAGCAGGCTCAATCTGCTGGGGGGTATGGACCCTGGCCCAATTGCACTCCCTGCTCCCCCGCTATTTACGCTCCTGCTTGACAGGTTTTAGATGGTGTATTTTCGGATTCAAGCTATTTCCTGGGTTGGGTATATTAAATCTCAAAAAAAAAAGATTTTTTTTTTTTTTTAAACTCAAAAAATTATTTTTTTTTAAACCCAGAAATGTGTCTAAAACATTGAAAACTCAAATTTTCCTGGAAAACACAACTAGAACCTTAATAAATAAACCCCTTAATTTTTAAGAAGGTATGCTTAATACTTAATTATAATAAAACAATAATAATAATAAACCAAGGTTTAATACTTAAGAATTATTTACAACTGATGTCACATGATATTGCTTAAATTTGCTGAAAATTTACATTATAATATGTGTTGTATAATACTAAACGGTCACCATCTTAATAATATATTCAGAATTCTAATGCACAGGATCAAGGACTACCATACTATTGTATGTGCATCTTTTCATTATAATTTCCTGTCCTCATTATTCATATTATTGCCAAGATGCATAATAGGAAAGTCTGTATTACTATTACATTGCTAGTTTTCCATCCTACCTGAAGGCACATCTGTGTACACCGTTGCTGAAGTAAATGAATCATTTAGAGACAGGGAATTTGAAGAACTAAGAATCTATGATAGATTAGCAGTTATAGTGGTTAATCTATTTTTATAGAATGCAAATGATGGAGCACACTTATGAAATTTAGGCACATGAGAGATTTTCAAAATAGATACTTGACGCAGAGCTGTGCCTAAAATTTCTTTGTAGTTTTCAGAAATAAGATCATTAAAATGTAACAAAGTTATCATGCATATTATTCCATTTCTCTTGACAATAGAAAACTGAATATATTTTCATTTTATTTAAGCTGAGATGAGTTGACTAACACTTAATGCATATTCACAATATTATACATTGATATAACATTAGATACCTTTTAAAGGCCTGCTGCTATGTGAAAGAGTAGATCTCGCTTTCTCTCTCTATCTGATTCTTTACAGATTTGCATACTTTTGAAAATGGACCTATTTCAATCAAATAAATTTGATTCGAATAAAAATTATTTTTTTAAATTCTTTATTTTAAATTTTCTTAAGGAAAAGGGATACAGAAAAAAAGGGGGGGTAAAAAAATAGGGGAATATGCAATCAGCGTCAAATATAAAAAATATAAGTTTAACAAATAAAGATGTATAGAATTTGTCTAAATAACCAAACATCAATATAATAATGCAACTCTCATAGAGTGTACCTCTAAGCTCTGCGCAATATTATTAATAGTTAAAGCCGTTCTCAAGGAAGAAAGACAGACCCTTTTCACTTAATCATTGGTTGTCTAAGGGGCAGATTTACTATTATTCCCTAAAAATCCCTCGAATTCCCTCGAAATTCTATAAGCATTCGACTATCGAATGCTTATCTAATAGTTTTAGGGTATCTTTTACCTTGATATTAGATTTCTCCATGAAATGGTACGATCGAATACCGTAAAATCGTAAAATTTCCTTTGAGCACTCGAAAAATTTGTACGATACGAACGATCGAGGTGTTCGATCGTACGAATGGTATTCGAGCAGGTGTTTGAAAAAAAAAAAGCCCTATGGGTGGACTCCCATAGGCTTCTATCGCAATTCGGTAGATACAATCTGGCGAAGTTGGCAGTCGAATAAAATTTTAAAGTTAAAGTCCTTCAATCATCGAATGGTCGAATGATCGAATATCCGATCATTCGAATTTTGCTTATTCGATGATCGAAGTGGCCAAATTTGCATATTCGAGCCTCAGAAAAAATCGTACGATCGGAATTCGATCGAACTTCGATCCATTCACGTGAATTTCGTAAATTTGCCCCTTAATGTAGTTAATCCTTGGTCACCATGGATTAAATACATTATGGGGCAGATTTACAAAATTCACGTGAAGAGTTCGAAGTTCGATCGAATTCGATCGAATACTGAATATGCAAAATTGGCCACTTTGATCATCGATACCGAAAATTTGAATTATCAAATGGATCGAATATTTGATCATTCGGCCATTCGATGATCGAAGGATTTTAAATTTAAAATGTATTTGAATGCCTACTTCGCCAGATTGAACCTACCAAATACCAATAGAAGCCTATAGGAAGCCCCCCATAGGCTTCTTTTGCAAACACCTGCTCGAATACCAATCGTATGATCGAACACCTCGATCGTTCGAATCATACAAATTTTTCGGAGGCTCGAAGAAAAAAGTATGATTTCATCGAGAAATCGAATATCGATTAGACAGTCTAGAACTATTTGATAAGCATTCGATAGTCGAATGCTTATCGAATTTCGAAGAGATTCGAGGGATTTTGGGGGAATTGTAGTAAATTTGCCCCTAAGACAACCATATTTCCCAGTACTGACTGCTGAATAAAATTTGTTTGAATTGTTCAAATGCATCGTTCGATATGAACGATTCGAACATTTTTTGAAAGAAAATTAGATTTTCAAAAAATTTAAAAAACACTTCTTAAACATTCCAGGAGGTCCCCCATAGGCTAAAATAGCAATTCAGCAGGTTTAAGGTGGTGAATTGTTGAATTTGAATTTTTTTAAAGAGACAGTACTCTGAAATTCAAATTTTCTAATTTTTTCAATTCGAATTTGATTTTTCCCTATTCGATCTTTGACCCTGAGTAAATGTGCCCCATACTGTATATTGTTGTATAACCTCTTCATTTATCACTTGTTGCTATCTCCCTTCTGAATGTCTTCATTATTTATAGTCTTTAGCCCAGGGCATCTGCACTAAGTAAATAAATGATGTGTTGCTAGCAGGAGCTGTTTTACATCATAATAGCAGAGTGCCCTAGGCTCTTGTTTTGCTATATTTATAAACTGCAGCAATACGAGTACGCATCTGTGATTCAGAATACTGCTTATTAAAACCTGTCTGCTTATATGTTATTCTCAGGTCTACTTATTAAAACCTTTAAAATGTGTCATAATATATATACTGCACTCAGTGGCTTACAGCATCCAAATGAGGTAAGCTAACTTTCATTTATGATGAGTATAATTATTATGCGTTTTTATATTTTATCTCTACAGTATCATATCTCTAAATCTGAATTTATATCTTCAATATATTTGAATATTCCTAATTAGAAGACAGCATTTAACATATCTGTATTGTGTGCTTGCTTAATTTTGTTTGAATAATATTGTGTGCTATGCCCTCACACTGTTGACTCCCTGGTGCGTTATTTACTAGCTCTGTTACTGTTTCACTTTGTTGGAATAATATTATCTATGTCATGCCCTCAAACTCTTGACTCCCCTGTGTGTTATCCAACAGCTCATGTACCTCCCCCTGTGCATAATCTGAATGGCAACTTACCTGTTTTTAAATGTAGGCGATAAACACACGTAAAAAATAAAGGGAATATGGGATAAAACATAACAGTTAAATAATATAATCAAGTTTAAATGTAATATCAAGGGCATAAAAAAATCAGAAAGTCTTAGATCAGCAAACCAGAAGATGGGATTATGGATACAGAGGTCACTTGAAGGCCAGTAACAAGGAGAACTAAACAAGATACCTCAGTTGAGGAAAAGCAAAGATGGAAGGAAAATGATGTTGCTCAGAAGGCAAAGATGGGTGGTTTTGTGTGTGTGTGTGTGTGTGTGTGTAAACTTCAGAAAACAAGAAATACAAAAACCATGCAAACTGTGTAAAGTTTCTCTATAGCCTTCTTCCCTTTGGATTAGGTTGAACAGATGGATGATGTCCTAATCTAACCTTGCAATATGTTATTCATTTAATACCTGCTTTGTGCATCTTGCACTTTTCTTCTAATAATTTGAATTTATATTTTCTAAAGTTTGATATCTGAACACTGCTAGCAACATCTAATTGTCCCCTTTAACATTTTTTACTTGTTGGGGCAGATTTACTAAGGGTGAATTTCGAAGTAAAAAACTTGTTAAAGTGTTTTTTTCGATAAAAAATTGACCTTTTTCAATCAAATAGGTCCTTTTTCAATCGAATAAAAAATAATTCGTATCATTCACATGCATTGTTCGAGTCGAACGATTTTGGACAAAAAAATTAGATTTTCAAAAAATTCCAAAACCAGGAGGTCATAAGCTAAAATAGCAATTCGGCAGGTTTAAGGTGGCAAAGGGGCGAAGACACAGTACTTTGATTTTCGAATGGTCGAATGTTAAAATTCAAAAATTCAAATTTTTTTCAATTCAAATTGAATTTTTGCCTATTCAATAGTCAAAGTACCCAAAAACTTACTTAGAAATTCGAATTTTCACTTCAGCCCTTAGTAAATCTGCACCGTTGTATTTTAAATATGTTTTTGGATTATTTTTAGGGCTTAATTGCTGCATCCACAAGCAAGTTTACTTGAAAGACCCAGTACAATGGATTTCTGTTTACTCAAAAAAATCATCCCATTATTTGAAACAGACCATACTTCGTTCATAAATGCAAACATTATTTCTTAATTGTGCCTTGTTTTTTGCAGATGATATTTTGTGCCTTATTGTGTAACACAGGACCGTGTAAACAAATAAGTTGCATTTATAAATGAGTAATGCATAGAAATATATTAAGTATTCTGTCTGTGACCCAGCAACATCTATTCATTCATACTGAAATTAACATTATTGAGAATGGAGAGATATAGACAAGTAATTCATTTAGATACAGATCGTTTTTTTCTAGTGGGAAAAAATTTAAATCATTACAATATGATCAAAGATTTGGATCATACAATTTCTGCTCTGTTAAATGAGGTTTGCTATCTCTCTTTCTGGCGTAGTGCAGAATAAATGCTCTCTGCTAGAAGCATTGATTTGCTGTGATCACCACACAAAGCTCTCTACTGGGGCGATAAGGTAAGATTGAATAAGAAAAGGGTTTTGATGATGCAGAGCACTAGCTTTATATTTCTGAATGTATTAAAATATATACAACAAAAATGCAAATCTGTTTATTTTCCTTGATTATTCATGTTGGAAATACCTTGTAACTTTTTTGAAATTGCTAAACATTGGGGCAAATTCACTAAAGGGCAATTTTCACCAGAGAAGGCTCCTCCACACTTCGTGCCACTTTACTATGCTAATTCACTAAAATGCAAAGTTGCGTCTCTGTAGCCAAACGCTGGCAAAGTTTCACTAGAGTTAATTTGGCAGTGCAAGCATTTCATAACAAACTTTTGCTAGTGTTCAATTCTGTCTAGCGAAACTTCGTTAGCACTCTTAAGCTTAGGTCACTTTGAATAGGGCGGGTACATATAGGTTGCATAGACATCTTTATTAGAGACGTTGGTGCAAATGCTTGAAGTGGTCACTTATCATTACAAATGTGCAAGGAAGCATAATAAAGACAAAAGAGAATCTCTAATGCCCTAGACATATGTGCCCTCAAACGGTTGGAAAAAAATGTTAACGCATTAATTTTTAATAGTTGGAACTTTTGAAGGCAATTCTGCTTTATAATATGAAAAAATGCTTCCATTCTGCATATTTCTTCTGAACATGGGTATGGGTGGCTCCTTTTATCGATAAAGTGAGAACTCTGGTGCACTTGGTTGATGTGGAAGGTTTCATAATTATGGTGCACTTGGCATCAAGGGGTTTGCCATCAACCAAGGTTGTACCTTCTTACCAAATACCTGGGAATACACCTGTGGGTGGCCCAATTACATAGTAACAGTTTCATTGGGTTGAAAAAAAGAAAGTCCATCAAGTTTAATGCCTCCAAATGAAAATCCAGCATCCATACACACACACATCCATACCTTCACATAAATTATATATGGCCATATACTAACTAAAGAGCTTAGTATCACAATAGCCTTTGTTATTATGTCTGTCCAAGAAATCATCCAAGGCCCTCTTAAAAGCATCAACAGACTCAGCCATCACCTAGCAGCGCATTCCACAACCTCACTGTCCTCATTGTAAAGAACCACCTGCACTGCTTCAAATGAAAGTAATTTTCTTCTAGTCTGAAGGGGTGGCCTCTGGTGAGGTGATCCTCTTTATAGGTAAAAAGATCCCCAGCTATTTGTCTATAATGCCCCTAATGTATTTGTAAAAGTGTAATCATGTCCCCTCGCAAGCGCCTTTTTTCTCAGAAAAAACAACCGCAACCTGAACAATCTACCCTCATAATTTAAATCTTTCATCCCACTAATCAGCTTAATTGCACTCATTAACTATGTAACCCTACGGGTCTCTAGCATGTGTGTTTTTTGTGCATTTGTTCCGGAAAAGCAAATTCAAGACACAAACTTTTTTTAAGCCAACATGGGACAAGACAAACATTTCATGAGGTCCAGGTCAGCTGAAACTAGCTACTATGGATTTACACACTATTGCAAAATAAGTAGGCCTTAAAGTTTGCCTTAACTTTAAAAATGAGATATCAGACTTAGTTGTTTAGTAATCACAATTCAGCAGACAAATGTCATTTTATATAGCCCCTTTAAATATCTGCCAGTGATGTACAGGCATATAATATTTTGCTTCAGTACTTTTTAGATTTCATTCTCACCCTATAACCTACATTTTTTTTTTTTTATAAATTTAACATTTATAAAACAAATTTCCTTTCTTCACTGTGATGAAATGTGCCCAATAATAGGGAAGTTTGTTTAAGACCTATAATGATTTCATTCAATTGCCAATTAAATAACTAAATTAAAATTGCTTTAATGTTGTGGGAGTTCATTGCAAAACCTATATCTATTGCTGTTTTCTGTTTCCTACTGATTGTGCAAGTACACTAATGTAATGTGCTGATAACATTATCTGTGTAATTGCTAGAAAGGGAAATTGCTATTTAACCACTTCTCAGCCAGATAAAGCACTGTACCCTATCACATAATGCAAGCTGCATTCAGCAAAAAAATGTTGACTGGATCTCTATTGTGCTTAGAATTTAAACAAGGGACTCATTAGGCAGATTGTATTTTTATGTTTTGAGATCTTTAAACTCATATACAGAATTCCCTCTTTAAACATTTTAGAGCACTACAAAAGATATATTATTTTGTAGCACCCATAAGAAGGCTGTAACAAAAATGATGTATACAATCATTATACATATATCATATATATCACATTATAAATAATATATATCACAGTCCAGCTACAGCACTTTGTGCCTTATTCTGCCAACATACATACTGCCTATTTTTTCACAAGTTAATTCAAAGACAGGTATAATTCTTTGCACTCCATTCCCAATAGTCTGAGAGTGGAAGGTGCAAAGAGCATTTTGGGAAATAAATAGTGCTCTGCACCCCTACATATACCTACAATGTTTATGTAAATAAATATCCTTACTGGAAGTTATTGTGGTCTGCACTGGGTTTAGCCTAAAAGTCCGATCATTTCAGGCTTATACCCAAAAAAAAAAAAAAATCATACGATACAGAGAAAATTAAATGTTCCTCACTGCCAAAAATTATTAGTAGTAGTACTATTGTATCTATAAAGACCAACATATTCTGTAGAGCTTTGAAGTAAATGGGTTTATACATTGGACATACGGAATTATGTATTTATGGGATATAGAGACATTTATATCTGTTGTGTGAACTGAAATAAAATGCTTTTGTGAAAGTAGCCATAACTTAGGCTACACCTTAGATGTAAATTATCATACCAACCAAAAAGTAGCAACAAAGTGTATGTTGCATAGTATTCACCATTTTTTAAGCAATAAATTTAATATGACTGAATTAAGATTTAACCACTGTAGGGCATGAATATAACGGACCATTTTCTCCCCCATGCCTTCTAGGTACATGATCACAGTTATCATAAATACTGGCAGCCAATAATTCTGGTCTTCCCAGACAAAAGCAATGTAATCACATTGTAATCACAATTCTTACAACTGCTCAGTGAGGTGATGTGGCATGGTTCTCACTACACAGTAAAATTGTTTGTCAAGTATAGTGATATTGAAATATAATATTACCAGGAGCATGAACATTAGCATTCAGGACTAGCATATGTCACCGCTTGGTGATCACTTCATTGATCATTTGAATGCGGGAAATGCGGTCAAACAAAACTAACAAGAACCCACATTTTAGGGCAAAGGTATGGGTATTGGGCCACTCGAGTGTTATACAGTACAGTTTATACCGAATCATGATGCATTTAACACACTTATCCAAGTGACTTCATCTGTACATATTGCAATTTGGTCCATTTCATGCAAAAAGCCAGAGTTTAAATATGCAATGAATAATGCCTATTTTGGTTAAAATGGGAAATGTACTTTAGTATATCCTAATTCTACAATGCTAGAGAAAGTGGTGGGGTGGCAACATATTTCATGCATGTATACAACAATCATTTATAATGCGGGGGGATACTCAGAAAGATTCTTTTGAAAACTAAGAAAGCTCAAACCTTCAGCTATACAAAACCACTATTTAATGGAAAGCTTTCGAGGGTGTATTTACTATATACGATGTGCAGATGTTATGCTACAGACAAGTCTTCACAGAGCAAAACTCTCCAATTGCTCTTTCAATTTATAGTGAGTAGATTTAGTGGAAACACACTTTCCCCTTACTCTAGTCAATTAAGAACTTAACTGAACTGATTCAATGCCTTGGTTTTCTTAATGCAAGGCTTTATGTAGCTAAAAGAGCAGTATAGTTGCATGAACATATTTTAATATAGACTAAATGCTTCAGCAGTACAGTATGTTTTTTTTTTGTTTGCCAGTACCATCAATAAAAGAGAATGCACTCTAAAGGAAAGCCTAAAATGTATAACCTTAGACAGAACACATCAGTTTTGTTTTGCTTTGCAAACCTGATGTGCAAGGGACTTATTTGTGCTCTGCCTCAAATGCCAGCAAGAGTTATTAATCTGCTGTATACAGATCAAATATCTGGACATTACTTAATTGCATATCCTGAACTGGGATGCTCAGGGGCCCATTTACAAATGTTCATATTTGTTTCTTTTTTTACAAATTATTTTTTTAAGTCAAGTCAATGGGAGTTGTCCTTTTAAAATCTGTCTTTATACTGAGCTTTTAGAGATTTTTTTTTCCATCGCTAATTGCAAAACCATTTCACAATTTTCATATTAGTGTTCTGATTAGTTCCACATTTTTATTTGTTTGTGCACATTTTAATAAATGACTTGGCATTCATGGTTTTAGAGAAAATTGTGGTTTCATGCAACAGTGTACATAATTTCACCAGAAACCATAATGTATAAAAACAACAACATTTTGGGTAGCATCTGCATCTTTTTCCTGACAAATGGAAGTGCTGAAATATTGTTCTACACAGTTTCTAGCTAAATACACAACGTACAAAACTCCACTGCAGCAACTGAGAGGGTTAGTGCATTGTAAATAGACACACACAATCATATGCATACCTGTACATAGACAAACTATTTAACTATTTCAATTCTTAAAGGTGTACTGTTATCAGAATATAACAGCTTACTTTTGCTTAACAAGAAAATCTTTATGTACATGGGCAACTTTATGATGGAAGTCAGGCAAGAATTTTTATTCTTTTGCACGATCGTTTATTTTTATCTCTGTCTATTTTAGCCACTTGTCATTTGATAGTTTGTACCCCTGCTGTGCCATTCTTAGAGCTGTCTTTGTCAACTATGGTTTATTTTTACTTTTGACACATGAATCAGATCACTGTCATACTTTACCATTTATCATTGTATGCAAGTTTTTGCCCTTTTTTTACCATCACATAATCATCACATGGCATTAGCACCAGGTTATTAATTTACACGGACACTGCTATTGATTTATTTCAGCTAATTATAGTTAGAATCTTGAAATTACAAATATACTAAATATATTTTACATTGAGTCTTTAACTTTAATTAGCTGAAATAAATCAATAGCAGTGTCCATGTAAATTAATAACCTGGTGCTAATGTCATGTGATGATTATTTGCAGACAGAATCTTGAAATAACAAAGACTCAATGTAAAATATTTTTTGTGTATTTGTTATTTCAAGACTCTGTCTGCAAATAATCTTCAAATGACATTTTTTCTGTAAATAATGAGACTATATTATACATTTATGGGACCTGTTATCCAGAATTGGATCTTTATACCTTAAATCTTCTAGAAAATCATGTAAACGTTAAATAAACCAAATATGTTGGTTATGCTTCCAATAAGGATTAATTATATCTTCATTTGGATAAAGTACAAGGTCATATATGGATTTTCATTAAAGCTGGCAAATATACGGACATCAAGAGGATATCTACCAGATATGCTCACCTTCAGGTGGGCAATAGTGACCTGATCCAATTATGGGCCCTAGGGCCCAATTATCGGATCACAACGAGGAGAATAGGGTAAGTCGGATCAGCAGGAATTTTAAACTCTCCCGATTGACATTTGGCCAACTTTCAGCCAGATATTGATCAGGGAAGCCCATCTGAGGCCATACACTGCCCAATAAGATGCCAACTTAATCCTGTTGGTAGCTGAAATCTGCTTCTGTATGGGGGCCTTAAGGCTAAGCCTCCCCAAACCTGCCTGACCCCATATGAAAAAAACATCTGCATCAGGTACTGAGATAGTGCTTGTAATAGGGGAGGGTTGAGCAGTTTTCGATTTCAAAAGATTTTTAACATCAGCCTGCTAGATTTTAAACATCTTCCTCATCATAGACACTGCTTCAAACTGCTGTAAAGCTGTGGCTAGACTAGCCCTGCTTTGTAGCATAAATCATGGTTTGAAACCTAGACACTTTTTCTTGCCTCCTATTTGTTTGTTGAAAAGTCAGATGCTTGGTATGTCTGCTACAATCAGCTGCATAATTTGTTTTTATAGTGCTGGATGGTAAGTGGCAGTAGTGCAAGAAGTTTGTGCATAGTTGACGTGCTTAAGACATTAGCATGAATTCAATGAGCAAATCCTATAACATTTCTTGTTGGGTCACATACAGTATAGATGAGGGGATTGAAAATAATGACAACAAACAGGTAACCAGAAGTGCACAAAGATGTTATTTAAAGCAGAGTACGTTGAACGGGGGCCTGAACTTCCCCAACATAAACAATATAATATGGCAGCTACAATGAGACATTTAAAGGATTGGATTCACAACTCAGAAATATTTACCAGTACCTTCCAGGAACAGCAATTTATCCCACACATGAACCTACTGTACATTTTACATATGCACAAAGCGAAACTTCCAACAGATAACGGACAACCCATTGCACTACACTACTTGGCAAACATGGACAGAATTGAGAAAACAGCATAACAAACAACAAGAACTCTCTTTACTTACCCTTTCAACTCAATCCAGAGTTTCAGAGAAGAGGAACGCTTATGGTGTATCAGGAATGGAGGAACGAGGGGGTGACATCAATACGCCAGTTAGTAAATAGCAATGATCATAAACCTCTCAAACTAGGGCAACTACGAATCTCATTTCCCCCCAGCAAACAATATTTATGCTTTCCTACACGCACAGACCTATGCCAGCAGAACTGTATGACTATTGACAGAAAGATTGGGACAATACTTTAGATACTTTTCTCCTAAGAATAAACTCCACAAAAGGAGCTATATCTCACAACTACAGGTTCTTACAGGAAAACATTGACTATGACAAACTACCCTCAGAACCCAGACAATGGACAGTAGATATAGCAGAACTAGACATGGAATCTATATTAAAAATGTATAGACAACTTTGGCGCACCCTACCTTCTAGCATATATAGAGAAATGTTTCCAAATTTACTGCACAGAGCCTATTTGATGCCAGAAATCCTCTTCAAAATACATAGAAGGGAAAATAGTGACTGCTGAAAATGTGGGCAAACAAAGGCCAATCTTATGCACTGTCTATGGACCTCTTCATATATAAGGAGAGTATGCAACCAGACATTTGGTCAACTATGTCCCATTGTCAGCAGCATGGGCACTTTGGGGCACAACACTATACCACAATAACACAGGGAGCAAAACAGCTACTGCTAATTATAGCAGCTATGGCAAAAAAAAATGATACTACAGGTCTGGATATCTAACACCCCCCCTATTAAGCTATTTCTGGAAAAGCTAATTAGAGTTTTTTATGTGGACTGAGTAGAAGCATCTTTAAATAAAAACATGATAAAATATAAAAAAGAATGAAGACATTTTTGAAAAAATTTGAAAACATGTTTAGTGACATAATGCCACAGACAAACTTTATGAATATTTCCGCTATACTGAATGGTACATAACAAGGACCATGAGGGGGGACCCTCCAATAAATCTATGAGTGGAAATGAAAGAGACATAATTAATACTTCAAAAAACAGCAAACTTAAATCTTCAGAGAGACAAAATAGGACCTATGGATGGAAAAAAGAAAAAGAGTAAATGAAAAGATCGTGTTTTCTCTAGTTATAAAAGGGTTAATATGTTACTTATGTTTAAAATTTGAACACAGAAATAAGGCTGTTTTTTTTTCGGGTAAAGCAAAGTGTATTAAATACCAGATATCAGATATATGTACCATCAAATATGGTGGTTGTATGAGATACATGTAAAAATAAAGCATACTATCTAGTAAAAATGATGTTATATGAATATTGGAGATGATAGAAATGTATGTACATATTGCTCATAAAAAATTATATCATCTTTGCATAATACTACACAAAGGGTTTCTATGCCTCTGTTTCTAAATAAACTGACAGGCATGACATGTCAATGCACACATGCATCCCAATTCAAAAATCAGCCATCTCAAACATGTCAAGGTCATGCCTAAGTCAATGGGAGATGTCCCTTTGACAATTTGAAAATATTGTGATATGCACTGGATTTGGTCCGATAATACAAAAAAAAAAAAAATCTGGGTTTTCAGTGATAACCTGAAAAAAAATCAAGCAATTAGGGCAAGAAAATGAATAAAATCGAGTGAAAACCAGAACTTTGAGTTCGTTTATTGATATTGCTTGGACTTGGTTTGATTAAAATGAGTTAAATTAGAGTTTTAACAAAGAACCCCGATAGTGTAGGTATTTTTACTTCTGTATAGATGAGAAAATTGAATTGTCCTGAAAGTTGGCAAATAATGATTTCATTAAAGAAGCAGTAACACAAAATATAAAAGTGTTTTAAAGGAATTACAATATAATGTACTGTTGCCCTGGTAAAACTATTGTAGTTTGTATTCAGAAACTCTACTATAGTTTATATAATCAAGCTGCTATGTAGCCATGAGGGCAGCTATTCAAAGCTGACAAAAGGAGAAAATGCACAGGATACACAGCAGATAACGGATAAGCTCTGTAGTATACAATGGGATTCTTGAAACAATTTCATTTTTGATGTTACTCTTGCTAACCATTCAGAGTGTCAGAAATCTTTTGCATAACTCAAAAGTCAAATATTGCCACCTATAGCCTCACCAAATAAGAAAAAAAATCACCCTCCGCCCTTGTACAAGGTCCTGTTTTATTATTACAGAGAAAAAGCAATAAATTTTAAAAAATGTGTATTGTTTGGATAAAATGTAGTCTATGGGACACAGCCTTTCCATAATTCTGGATAGTGGGTTTCTGGATAACCGATCCTATACCTGTATACCAAAATATGCAATATCATTGCTCTTACTCATACAATAAGTAAAAAGGCTAATACAGATGGAGCACATTGTTTCATAGATAGTGATGGGCGAATCTCACCCGTTTTGCTTCGGCCAAAAATTCGCGAATTTCCTAAAAAATTCGTGAAACGAGTCGCGCGTCGTTTTTGACACGCGGCGCATCGTGTCGCGACTCAGTTTTTTTGGCGAATTTTCACTGGCGAATTTTTGCTGGCGTTTCGCGAATTTATTCGCCAGCGGCGAATCGCGGGAATTCGCCACGAATTCGCCCCTGGCGAATAAATTCGCCCATCACTATTCATAGAACACAAAAATACATAAATAACTCACAAATATATAACCTTAACAAATAAACCTACACAGTGCCATAGGATAGAAAACATTTGAAGGCTTGCCCCAATTCTAAAAAGACAATTTTTCCATATGTATGCAGAAAAACAAAATATTCACCAGAGGGCACCCTTTTCCCAACAAAAAAAGCAGAACACAGTACTGTATTTTCATTGGCTTATAGCTCCTGTTCCCTAGTGAGACATAATAATTTTGCCTTTAATTCTCATAGCACACATTTAGATATTTCATGCAAATCACTATAGGAATTAAATTATCTCCTTGGAGTCAATTTTATTTATAAATGGCCCAAGAGGCTAAAATAGTGGACAATGTATGAAAGAGAACAAAAAGGGAGACATTTAATAATCTTGCATGCTTTCAATAACCCAGTATATTTTCAGGATATATGGCAAACATTGGTCCTTTAACCTACTTACACTAGGAACTCTCATCTGAACTGAAAATGAATACAAGTTAATGAATATAGTTAAAAATATTAATTTCACCAGTGTGAAAGGTCTTGTGGTCAATAATTATTTAGGTATAAAAAGCGCTTCAATGGGACTAGTGGATTTGCTAAAAACATTTAAATGTGCCTCAGTGTCAGTTTTCAAATATTAAATGTGAAGGATTTTGGCATTGAATGTACATCAGCAGGTGATAATAGAGAAAATGAAAGCTGCAGCAGGGAAGTACTGGAGATCAATAAGTGTCAAGAAAACATTTTGAAAGGCGAACGAGTGCATGCAGAGGAAGACAGCATGTCAAAGGTACAGAAAAGAGAGACAGGAAAATATTCATATACATGATACTCTACTGAATACAGATTTGCAGATCAATCTTAGAGTGTCTGATGGCTGGGGAAATGATTTACTATCCAGAAAGGCCATATTTTACATACTCTGCAGTCAGCAATAATTCAACAACCTAAACAATATTTCTTAATTGTATTTTCTAGCTATAAAGCCTATGTTCTTACAGTGTTTTTATTTGTGATGTCTACAATGGCAAAAGTAAGTAGAGTTTAATATTTGAGTTTTTTTTATTGATTTACTGTAAATTAATGTGAAAAACGGGAGCACTAAAACAAAGCTTACTCGGAACAAGAGAGTTTATTTTTGAAGTCTATTTTAACATTGTGGTCCACTCTTCATTTGTCAGGGCTTTTTTTTCTCTTAATAGGCCAGTATAAGCATAGGGCTTTTGCTGAATATACTCTTTGCCTATTATTTTAATCATGAAAAATCTATGTTTATATTATTTCTTGAGCTAAATTGGACAAAATCAGAAACTGAAGCTACTCCATTTTGATCCTTGGGCGGTAGATAATTAGATCACTAGTGCTTAGTTAATCCTACTGCTAACAAAAAAAGTCCCAACAAAGGGGGAAGAGAAGGTGCTGAATACTGGTAATCTATCTACCTTACAAGTGCCAAATGCGGAATTGCTTCAGTCTTCAAGTTTATCTTAACAAATAACAAAAATATATATTATTTGTAATTAAAAATTAAAATATGCAACAAGTGTGCTCAGCACAAGACCTGCTCCTTTAGTTGATGTTAAACAATGGGGTATATATTCTCTTTTAATTGTACCACACTTTGAGGTAGGTAATTCAAACTAGTGACAAGAATGATATCACAATACTTACCAGCCCATAGTAATATATAGTGATATAACTTTCCAACATAAAAATGGTGGGTATAGACTATATGCACTCATGAAAATTAGTTTCCACCAGCAAATTTATAGTATGTCTCCAGACATTATGTTACCAGCAAGAAGGTCTTATAATCCACCCAGTATTTTAGAGATTATGTATTCAATGTTTCCATATGTCAGAGTTAAACTGGCAAAAAAAAGTCCAATAAAATTTGTGAACTTGGCACTTCCAGACCCAGTTGATGCTTATCTGCCCATGTATGGGTTAAAAATCAGCCAGGCAGGTTTGAAAAAGCCCTACAGACCTACAGTCTTTCAAGACCCATAGTCCCTCACTAAGATCCAAAAGTTAGGATCAATGATAAGCCTGATGAACGTTCTGCAACTGAACCAAAACCTTGCTGAACTTTTTTTTGCGGCAAAAAAATCAGACGCCTTTTTTTTGCACCATTGTCCAAAAACCAACGCCGGCGCCAAAAACGAGACGCCATCGCTGTTTCGCAAATTTTTCACAGAAGTGAAATAGGACCAAATTCGGCCAACACTACTGATTAATATGAGATTCTGCAATTGAAACACTATTTTTAGCATATCACCTTTGGAGTGTAATACTTTTCTTTATGTTATGGGGCAGTTTTTTTTTAAGGTTCGTGTTTTATATGAAGATTTTAGTTGATATTTTGGTCAAGGTTAAAAAAATTTTTTTAATTTTTTTAAAATGTATTATACCTAGACTCTGGGAATAGCTAAAATCCAAAAATACACCAACTTAAACATGTTGAGGTCACATAGTCAATGGACGAGGTCCCCCAAACAATTTTAAAATGTTAATAGCCTTCAATATGTTCAAGTTTTTTTCTGAGGGTTTTGCCCAAAAACTTAATCAGTTCGAACAAATTCATTTTAATTAGAAACCATTTGAGCTGTGAGTTTATTCAAGTTCATTTGAGGTAGATAAAACTCTAAAATTCAACCTTTCATAAATAACCCCCCTAATATACAGTGTGTGTAAAAGAAAACATTCTGGTGCACCTTATTTTATAGAGAAGAGAATAAAATGATTACTTAGGCCTAATGAGTTTGGAACTGTAGTGACTGTGCATTAAAGTCCCTCTGGAAATCAGCTGCTAATATTTAAACACTTAAATATTCTTAGAGTAAACCCAAAAGGCATAATTACAAAACTTGGAACTTTAAAATGAGAACTGCAGTAGTTTATCACTCTATAAAAGCATAACAGTCTACCAGAATAGCACTGAATACTTTGACTACAGGAAGTATCTGTTTTTTTTGCAGAATTAAGTAATTTTTCTTGAAATTACTATGCGCTATGCGATTACATTTTTAGAACTAATCACAGAAATAATAAAACATAAAGTGCAATTAAAAAAGGTCAACCACAAATCCAGCGGAATAATATGAAAATTATATTTTCTCATTCCAGGCAAAATGTTGCTTTGGGAAAATGAATTGATTCTCTGTAACAAATGGGATTTTTCATATTTATATTACAAAGTTATATAATTTGTAGAAATGTACTACTGAGAAGTTTATAACTTCAAATTTAAGGTTTATCGTACAGCTGCCATACTTTAGGAAAACATTAATGAGTTAAATCTACCATGTCTTCCATTAATGACTTCAGACCTTATCTTTGTTGACTGCCCTGACTTTAAATTACTAAACCCAGGGTTTAATTGTATTAGGAACATTACTGCTAAAAGAAAAATACTGAATGATGCATTTTAGAATTACCTTGGAATATGCTAATACAATTTCAACAATACTGGTTCAATGCATTTTTTGGCTCTGCAACATTTTTATATTGCCGAATATTTGCTGCAGTTTTGCGAGAAATATGGAATTTTGCTGTCAATCCATGTCTAGCTAAATGATCTGTGATGCATGTATAACTAACAGTCTATCAAAATAAACCAAAGTATATGTATATATGAATATGATGTGTAAAAAGTGTGTATGAGTGTGTAAGGCTCCCTCTGGATCACACTCCATCCCACTTTCTGGATTTCCACTGTATATTTAAATATCATCCTACTAGAAGAAACAGCAGTATCTATCACCACCCCACAGAACATCAACATAACATTAATTTTATAACATGTCAGATGGAGACAGGTATAGTAACTCTTATGCAGAAACACCAAATCCAGAAATCTCCATATTGTGGGAAGGCCATTTGCCTTTTTTATATAACTAATTATAAACAGCATCTGACCTCAGATGCTTATAATGAATTGTATGTTTAAATAAAGTATAATAGATCTATGAGCAAAGACCCAGGAGAGGGCTGCTTCTTAATGCAATTGTGTTGGATACGTTCCCCCAGTGACGGACTTGGGGTGGCTGCACCCAGGTCACAAAGCATACGGGGTAAGAACAACTGTTTATTCTTTGAAAATGAAGATTCTAAGGCTCAAGCCAGACAGGAAGATTCGGGGAGATTCGTTGCCTGGCGAATTGCCCCGAATTGCTTCCCCCTGCCTTCCAGCGACCTAAATGAATAATCGCCTGCGCCTATTCACACACCGCGCTGCACTTTCCTGAAATCGCTCGAAATTGCCTAAGCGACTTCGAGCAACTTAAAAGCCAGCGCCGCATATGAATAGGCGCAGGCGACTATTCATTAAAGACGCTGGAAGGCAGGGGGATGCAGTTCGGGGAGATTTGTCGCCCCAAAGAAGAGGCGATTAGTCGCCAGGTGACAAATCTCCTTGAATCTTCCCATCTGGCCTTATCCTAATGGTGAGCGATGCACAGTTCTGAAGCCGAGAGGCTCTGATAATTAAGCTCAAATAATTGAGCTTCAGAATTCCATGCCAGGTCAGAGGGTATGCTGGTGCTTCCGATTGGGTGTAAGAAGGAATATAGAGATCACTATACATGAATGGATACTAGTGATGGGAGAATCTCCCCAGTTTCGCTTCGCCAAAAAATTTGCGAATTTCCAGAGAAATTAGCGAATTGGCAAAAAATTAACGAAACGAGTTGCGGGACGTCGCGTCGTTTTCAGTGTGCGTAGCGTCGTTTTCGTCGCGTCGAAAAAGACGAGCGACTCGTTTTTTTCTGCGAATTTTCGCCAGGCGAAATTCCGCTGGCGTTTTGCGAATTTATTAGCCAGCGGCGAATCGCGGGAATTCGCCGCGAATTCGCCCCTGGCGAATAAATTCACCCATCACTAATGGATACTGTTTTACCTTGGCATTTTTGTTTTTACTGTCCTAATTATATCAAATCTCAAATGAATAATATGATGTATAGACTTACAGAAGGTACCATTTCATGTCCCTGGGGCCCCACCTCTTATAGTGGTAAGGGTGAAGGAATTGATTGCTTTGGATGTGTCTGCTGCTGCAGTCTAAGTTTATCTTTGTTTACCAAGTTTAAAATGGTTTATGCTGCAGGAAGCTTCAGCCTTGGTAGGTAAGTGGAGCTGCAATTGCATTTCGAAGGGATGTGAATGGCGTTATTCTTGCATACAAGTCAACAGATGTGCCCTTTGTTTTACAGGTTTGATTTTGTTTTATCAAATGCTATGGAGAAGCCTCAGTTGTGGCTGGTGAATGGGATTTTTTTTGCTTGGGTTGGCATTGGGGTTAGAGTGCTTTTAATGATGTAGTGTGCAGTTCTCATGCTACAGCAGGTCTCTTAACAGGTCATGTCCTGATGGGTGAAAATTTTAAAAAGGATGATCGTGATCCTTAATGGTGAGTGAGGATGTAGGTGTAGAGGTTTTAAATATAGGGATAGGCCTTTGGGGCTCTTCACACTTGGCAGGTGAGTGCAGTTGCCATTTATTGTAGTAAAAGTGGGTTTCTGTAACATTTCACCCTTGGCTAAGCCTCCATAAATCTTCATTAGTTTTTGCCTATGCTCAGAAGGTGTGATTTTAGTGCACAAAATGGTATAAAGATTCTTCAGTTTGGACATCTATTTGTTTTGGCAAAGGCTTTCCTTATTGTGGAGTGAAACTGCAGGTTTGGCACATTACTCTGGATAATTTTGAGAATTATTAATTTTGACATTGTCATTTTTCAGCTTGAGTGTTTGTTTTACAGCTTGGGATGTTGTGTGTGGTGAAAAGTTTAGAAGTGTTTGAGCTTTTGCCCTGGTAGGTAAGGGGGTACAAGACATGTTGTGTAAGTGAGGACAGAACATTTAACATAATGGGCCTATGGGGACCTCGATCGAATTGAACGATTCAAGTGATTTTCATTCGATCGAATATGGCTGTTTGATCGACTTCGATTGAAAATGACTCGCCAAAAAATTTGAGGGTCAAATTTCGAAGTATTTTCCAAGACATCAGACTTTTTGTGCTTCGGCTGTATCTTTATAACTCTTAGGAAACTGTGCAATAATTTATAGCACCACACCACTTTCAACACTTTAAATCACTGTACTAAAATAAATGGTTAAGAATAAGGTTGAATATTTGTTCCCTTTGCAATACAATATTTTTATAGGGAACCATGTTAGGGTTTTTTCTGATATTTCCATACATTGTACTTTGTTAAGGCAACACTGAAAAACTTAATATTTATATTCCATGAGTTTATTTTGTCTTTTTGTCCTACTTTGTTGCAAGAATCAATGTCTACCAACATTCAAAGCCCTTCACTCCTCTACTCCTTACATGATCTCTTCTCTTGTCTCGCTATACATTCCTTGTCATCTTCTCCGCTCTTTTCAGAGCCACCTTCTTTTTATACCTCCCACATCCACCTCTCATCTCAGACCCTTCTATCTTGCTAC
>CM044439.1:89308906-89331943 GCA_024363595.1 Xenopus borealis
AATCTTGGAAAGTATTTACAACAGAGTTCTTGCATAACTACAGAGCAACATGCCATGCAATGACCCAATCATCTACAGCTGAATTATTAGATGGCAGACAGATGCGCACTAAGTTACATGTTGCAGACATCAAACTTCCACAAAATACTGTGCCTACAAAATCACGTACTGCTGACATTGTGAAACGTCACCAAGCCAAATGCAAGGCTTATACTGATAGAAACCTTATTTCATGGCCATGCCTTCCTATACACAAGATTCAACAAGTTATCAAAAAACTTCAAGAACTGGACGAGGTTCCCATCGATAGTTTCCTGGTAACCATGGGCTTAAAAAGCCTGTACATGGTCACCCCACATAATCAAGGGAGTGAGGCCTGTAGGAGTGCCTTTATCAACAACACAGAAAGCCAGGCCCCATGCGAATTTCTGTCACAATTACAAGAACTTATACTCACAAGGAACATTTTCCGCTTTGAAAATTCTTTCTATTTACAAACTTCAGGTACAGCCGTGCGAAGTGTCCGACAGATGTAGCCACTGGGATTGGTGAGTTAAATGCGTCATGACTCAGGGTTAATTGAAGAAACTGTTATCTAAAGTTATGAACTCATTTAATGCATTTAACCTTTTCATTAGCATACCAAAGCACCATTGTTTTCAATGGTGAACTCTTTAATTGGATGGGATGCTGTGACACAATATTCTGTGCTAAGTGGGATAAATGGGATAGATGAGTTAAGTTTTTCTGTGTCAAATGTACAATCCAGTGGCTTCATCTGTAGCTCCATCATATGGCAATTCGTACATGCTAGCTTTCAAAACTGCACATATTACACCATAGGTGGGCCAATCAATCTTAACCTTCTTTCGCTAAATCGATGACCTGTTCATTATTTGGACAGATAGAGAACAAACCCTCTTAGTCCATCAAGGACTCAATGCTCTTAATACCCCCATCAAGTTGACCCTAAATTACTATGCACAAGAAATCTATTTTCTTTACCTCAATATCTACAAACATAAAGGAGGCCTTAGCACTAGGCTGTTTCGGAAACCCACAGGTTGAAATTCTATATTACATGCAACCAACAACCATCCACCCACCTGCAACCATTAGGGGTATCCCATATCCCAATTTATAAGGGTAATTAGAAACAATTGTGACCCTCAGTCAGCCAACTTACAGCTCCAAGTGATGTTCGATCGATTCCTCGATAGGGTCTATGACTATCACCTACTGGAATCCCAGTTACAAAGGGCTAAGCAGCATACACAGGATTCCCTACTTACCACAAGGAGGGCAGTTTCGAATGGCCCAGCACCATTGACTTTTACTACTACGTACATATTAGCCTCTAAACACTTTTCAAAGGTTATGTCCAACTGGCCCATGATCAATATGGATGAATCATTGTCACTATTTGGGTCTCCTGTTCCAAATATAGGTTATAAAAGGGGCAAGAATCTAAAGGATTTGTTAATGGTAACAGATTTTAAGGGACAATGCTCCAACTTGACCAATTGGTTATCCAAAAACACAAAACTTGGCTGCTATAGTTGCCTGGACTGCACCACCTGCCGTTGTCTCTGAAGTGGACTGGATTTTCCACATCCTCACTCAGGGATGAGATGCAACATTCTACTTAGACTAACTTGTACTTCCACATATGTGGTGTACATGATCACTTGCCCATGCTGCATGTATATGTGGGTAAAACAATACCTATGCTTAGGGAACGTATTGGTAACCACAGATCGTCCATTAGCCGAGCCCTAAAGGAAGGACAATCCACAGAGCATGTTGCCAGACACTTCCTCAATAAAGACCATGGGCTACCCACCTTCAAATGCATGGTCATTGACCACCAGCTGCCCCTCTCTAGGGGTGGCAATCACAATCTCGCCCTTCTACGACAGGAATCCTGCTGGATCCACAGACTTAACACTTTTTTTCCCTAGGGGCTTGAATGAGTCCTTAGCCCTAGGATGCTTCTACTGAATCATAAACTGAACTATATGTTTTGCCTTTTGTTCATCAGCAATTTATTTATTATTGGTTTTATCTTTATAAATCCCGTACTGCAGAACAACATGCTTCCTCCCTGGTCTCAGGCACATGCAAGTGATTCCTGGTATATGGGCGAGGACTAGGCCACAAGGTATGGATTTCGGTTAAAATGTCTAATTGGATAACGATCTACTCAGCATTTCCAGGTATCACTATGTGGGTAGTGGTAGAGGGTTAATATTTAGGCAAGTAATATTTTGACATCCCCTTACCCCAACATGTGCCACTATTAGGTTAAACATTTATGACACGGTTGTCTCTGGTCCAGTAATGTCCTTAAAAATACAAGGTCTGTAGCCAGATGTTGTATACCTTTTTCCATTAGTGGTGAAGGGGTTAACAAATGGCATAGTCTGTTATTAATTGTCAAACCCTTGTGTACAATGCGTACAGAGCAGTTCTATATATTGCCAATACCCGGAGCTTATTCTGATGAATAGCCTGCCCACCCACCTCTATGATACCAGGGTTGCGCACATCTGGGGTGATCTTTGTGTCCTCTCCGAGCAACCCACATTGTGTGGGGATTAGCCTATGAAGAAAATACCTGAATGGGCCTATAAAATAAGTTTCATACAAAGCAACCCGGTATTAAGACCAGTATGCGTGTTGTTTATACTTTGTTCTTGACACACTCTATATGTTTGGTTTTCAATCATTTGATACTTATGTGTTGGATTTCTATGCATGGTGGGGGTGGTGTGAATGGGTTGCTACGGTTTTTGGCACCCTTTTTTGAATTTAAACTGTCATTTTCTGTTTGAGCACTGTTTGTCCTTGAGAAAGGGCCCAGTGAGGAGCCGAAACATCAGATTAATACACTTTAGGATTTTCATTAAAGGCAAAACAGTGAAGAAAAATGAGTGTGCCCGTACCCACGTATAGACATACACACACACACATATATATATATATATATATATCTTAATCGGTTTTTTAAAATTTCAATCACCACTGACTTCCTCAGGAAAGAGAAAAAAAAAATCTTCTCTCTGTAGACTACTGAATGTAGTGTCAGCTAAGCGAGTGGCCAGATAATCCCCCTAGCTAAGAGAGACAAGGCTGCCACCAAGTCTAATTGATTCTGAAATCAATCTCTATTAAAAAAAAAAAAAGATTTCAGTTCCCATGTGATCTAAAATAAACAATAACCGTGTAAGCTTGTCAGCTGAATGATTTTAAAAATGAAAATCTGATAAGTATCTTAAAATTATAGTTTCAACCCGAACTGGTTTTAATGTTGATGTTAATGGCTCATTGTACTGTATATGTAACCCGGTTAATTATATCTGAACAGGAGTCCTTGCAAATGAGCCAACATGCCAGCCTTTCACAGCTTTTCTTCATAATATATTTATTAAATTCCACCTCCTTCCTCAGAGTAGCTTGGAGGCAGATAGCAGGGATTAGGCTGCTGCAGTTCTTTCGATGCTGTCAGTTCACTGTGCCAAACTTCAAATATGAACTGTTGCATGTACTGTCACAGATATTTCTTTTACATCTTAATTTGCAAATGGGGAGCTGACATTTCCCTTGCCTGGAATTTGCACACTGAAATACCACATGAAAAACCAGCTCTGTCAGGAGAAGCTACTATGTTTATTTCTTTGCAAATATTGTGTGCTTCATTTGTGATTTATTTTTTATCTATATCTTGGATATAGTGGAATATCTTCAAATATTATTCAGAAAAGCCAATAAATGTGAAAATTGTGCTTCATTTTAAAACAACATTACTGGAAAATCGGATAGTTTTAATATTATTTAGGAAAACTGTGTTCTTCTTTTCCTACTTCTTCAATAAGTTAACACCTCATATGTATTCCGAATAAATAAAACAGTACTGAGGAGACCCATTTTAAAAAGACTAGCTTTAGTTCACTGACTGAACCAAAAACTACTGTATTTGTTTTTTAAAAAAGCCAATGCTTTCAAAGACAGCTCAGCAATAGTACAAAATTGGTTCCTTAGAGAGTCAGAGATGAAAATCAACCCTCTGGGAAAATTCTGTATTTGGGAGCTTTTCAGATGAAAAGCAAATGTCGGATTGATTAAGATCTCACCCGCAACTGAAAGGTAGAAGAGCTGCAAGCTTCATACTAAAATCAAAAATAACAATGTCAAAACATAAAGGGGGGAATGGAGGATCAGCAAGCAAAAGTTTTTCAAACAGAATATAATTACAAGAGGAAAGTGGTATGATCTGTCAGATTCTTCACGTGAAGTGAGAGAAAAGTTTCTTATACAGTACATGTAGAAGTTAGAAGTCTTGACCAATTTATAGTTTTATTAATTTTTTTGCAATATAATGTGTATATCAGTACAGGTATATTGTAGTACATTGTAAAATAAGATTTTCCTGTCCTTCAGCATGGCAGTGGGCACTAATAGGTTAACCCATCACACTGTAGAAATGACAGGAAGACCAATAAAAAGACTCTTCCCACCCCCTACCTCATCTATTTTCTTCCTGTCCTTGCATAAGGATGTATTCCCCTGTGATCCAGTGGGGTTTGCCTCTCTGCCCCACTAAAGCTGCCAGATCACATTATGCTGCTTCAGTGGAAGCCTTGTAGCTAGGCAAGGGGAGGGCAGCAAGACGCTGTGGACTGTGCAATAAGGTGCAGTAAGTGGGTTGTACTGTAAGGCATCATTTCTGCCAAGTGGTGGATGTTTTATAGGCATGTGCAGCTACAGTAGGTGACGTCATCACTGATGTGCACCAAGTTTAAAGTGTGAAACTGAGGAGTGTGTTGCTTCTGTACAGGGAGATATGCTGGGATATAGTCTGAGCTACATTGCTACTTTTAGTGAGCCTATATGTAAGTGAAGCAGGCTATGAGTATTAAATGTTTCCTATGATTGCATAAATTGGCTCCTCTTTTGCAGAGATACACGTTTGAGTAGCCACAGGTCTCTTCATCCTCTGGGGGTAAGTATCTCAGAGAGTGTTATGATTTTAAGATGTGAGGCTGCTTTCCTTTGTTAAATCACCAAGGAGATGTAGTCATCACCCCAGGAAGGCCATGGAATGCAAATGCTCTGTGTGTAAATGCTGTGTGTGACAACCCAGTGATGTATAACAAGTATTAACATCTAACGTGCTGCATCATCCAGTCCCACAATTTAAGTACTGTAAAGAAACAAGTGGAAACTTTGCAAATCTTCAACTGGGCAGAGAACAATCTCCTGGATCTTTCAGTGGCAAAATTCCAGGTCATCTGAATATTCTTGGGGATTTGTTGAGTCGGAAAACAATCCACCTCAGGAAGTGGGAGTTGTCTTAGGAGATTTTCCAGTCATTGATGGATCATTGGGGTCTTCCCCAAGTAGATCTCATGACAGTAACGGAACTAGATGGGGGCGGGCCCTGGTGCGGGGGGCCCTGGTGCGGGCACCCCCGCACCAGGGCCCCCCCGCACCAGGGCCTGCCCCCAGTCCATGTTTGATTTACGCGCCGCTGCAGCCGATTCCAGCTGGCTGCAGCGGCACGAGACTGCCGGTGGGGGGGGCCCTGCGGGGGTGTGGGCCCTGGCCCAGTTGCACCCCCTGCTCCCCCAGTAGTTACGCCCCTGTCTCATGACCACATCCAGGAAAGCAAGGACCTTTTGCTCATTGTACCTGGGGAAGCAAGCTCTATGTTGGGATTCTTTTAGCCAGAAATGGAGATTCAGGCTGGCCTACATTTTTCCACCAATCCCTCTTCTTTTGAGGGTTTTGGGAAAACTTCTGAGGGATTAGATAACAGTCATAATAGTGTTACTGTGGTGTCCAAGGAGGTCTTGGTTTGCCGGCTTGTTTGTGATGACATTGAACTATCCACTCAGACTACAGTACCTTGTCATTAAAAATTGCTATCGCAGGACAAAATGTTCTACCTGAACCCAAATAAATGGGGGGTGGTGGCAGGAATTCCTGACTGAAGAAATTAACAAAGCAAGGTCGTGTTGATTAATATATATACAATTATGACAACCAATGAATCCATCAGTACCTTTCACAGAATTTGTGAAAAGTTCAGAGAGTGGTGCTCTGTGTCAGGAAGTTCTTTTTCTTCACCTTCCAAATCTGCAGTGGTGAATTTCTTGCACTTTTAAAGTGGCTAAGGGGAGTGTCAACCTTATCAGCATTAAGTTAAATGGTCAGATTACCCTTTTGGCCCAATTCATCCAAGGAATCACACCACAAGTGAGACCAATCCTGCCATCATGGGATCTGAATTTGGTTCTTCTCTCACAGAGGAGCAATTTGAGCCTTTGGAATCTATTAGTCTGGATTGTTTATCAATGAAGACAGCTTATCTAATAGCCATTACTTCGCAGGAAGAGCATTTGAAATCTACTAGTAGTTGAAAGCATTGCTTAGGAACCATACCTGAAAATATTGATAAAGTTGTTTTGAGGTTGCCAGAGAAATTTCTGCCAATGGAGGTCTCACGTTCCTCTTATGTCAGTAAAGAAGTGTTGATGCCTGCTTTCTTTCCCAATCCCCATACAGAAGAAGAAAATAAATTGCCCAATTTGGATCTGGTGAGATTCTTGTCATGCTGTAGTTGCATAGCACAGGTTCATTTAAGAAGTGTGTAAGCCTCCTTTTGCTGTTTAATCAATCTTCTATGGGGTGTCATGCTTCAAAACGAGCGGTTACAAAATTAATAAAATGGTGTATTATATAGAAGCTTACTCAAGTCTATTCAGGCTCCCCATATTTAGGCTCACTCTACTAGAGTGGTAGCAGCTTCTTGGGCCTTCAATGCTCAAGCTACTCTGGAGGAAATCTACAATTTGGTCATCCTTAACAACGTTTGTTCATTGTAATAAGCTGGATGATGTTTCTTCAAAGAAAAGGAGATTTCTTACCTGAAAATCCTTTTTCTCATAGGCCCATACTGTCAGTGCAGGACGACTGGGGATGTCCCAAAGCCGTCCTAAAGGGTGTGCTTAACTAAATACAAAAAAAGGAAGAACTGTAATAAGTTTCCTGAATAAAAACTATAAAGGCAGGAGCTATGTGCTACTGCTGCCTGTAGCACCTTCCTGCCAAAAGCCGCTTCTGAAGAGGCTATAACGTCTAACTTCTAACATTTTGAAAATGTGTGTAAGAATGACCATGTGGCCGCCTTGCATACGGCTTCTATGGAAGCCTGGTTGTGAATGGCCCAAGAAGCACTAATCTTTCTGGTGGAATGAGCCTTGATCTGGAAAGGAACCTCTTTGTTCATAGACTTACTTGTAAGCTTCGCCTATTGCTGCTACTATCCATCTAGCTATAGAACGTTTTGATGCTATTGTTTCCAAATAGTATGAAAAGGGCATCCAACTTCCTGAATTCTGCCATTCTGTGGATGTATGTCCATACCATATCCAACGTGTGAAACTGCTGTTCCTGTGGATTCGCTGGTTTAGGGCAGAACGATGGTAGTACAATTTCCTGATTAATGTGAAATTCTGATGTAACCTTTGGTAGATGAGATTGAACTGTTCTAAGTACCACCTTATCTTGATGAAAAATAGTCCAAGGTGGTTTGTGAGACAGTGCTGCCAGGTCTGACACTCTCCTTGCTGAGCAAATGGCAAGAAGGAAAGCTACTTTCAAAGATAAGAACTTAAGGTCTACAGAGCCTAGAGGCTCAAACGGTGGTTTTTGAAGTGCCCTAAGCACGGGGGAAGGGGCTCTCTAATAAGAGGCCTAAGTCTCTGAAGTGCCTGAAAAAACAGGCAAACCTCTGGTAGCATTGCTAGTTTGTGCAAAAGAGCTGAAAGCGCCGATACCTGCACCTTTAGTGCTGATGTGCTTAAGCCTTTGTCTACTCCGCTTTGTATAAAGTCTAATATGCGAGAGGATGATGAACATTACCATTGTATTCCATGTGACTTGCTCCATAACAGAAATGCTTTCCATATTCTGTGGTATGCTGATAAGGTGGAATGTTTTCGTGCAGCTAATAGAGTGTGTATGACCCTGTCTGAAAAACCTTCATCTTTCCATGCCTTGGTTTTAACAGACAAGCCATCAAATTTAGTTTGTGGACATGTTCCGCGTGTGCTGGGCCTTGTGATAGTAAGTCCCGGCTTAGTGGTAAAGACCATGGTGGTGCCGCCGTCATCTGTACTATTTCTGCAAACCATGCTCTGCGAGGCCACCAAGGTGCTATAAGAATGGTTGGAATTCCTTCTAACCTTATCTTGTGAAATAATCGGGGAAGGATTGGGTTAGGTGGGAAGGCGTCAGCTAGTTTGCAGTTCCATGGGCAGGCATATCAGGGCATCCACTCCTCCTGCTCTTGGGTCATGAGACTTTGATAGGAATCTCGGGATCTGCGCATTGAATCTGGACATCTAGATCTGGGAGACCCCACATGTCCACCAGTTGTTGGAAAACCTTTGGTTTTAGTCTCCAATCCCCTGGGTCCAAGGTGTTTCCGCTCAGATAATCGGCTTCCCAGTTTTTTACTCCCGGGATGAACACTGCTGATAGGAGCACTTTGTTCAACTCTGCCCAGGCCATGATCCGTGACACCTCTGAGGGCTCCCCATGTCGATTTAGATAAGCGAAGGTGGTGCTGTTGTCCGATTGAATTCTGACATGTCTGTCTTTCAGGTGCGTTACCCAGTTGAGCAGTTTGTAATAAACAGCTCTTAATTCTAGTGCGTTTATGTGTAGTTTTGTTTCTTGACTTGACTAGTGATGGGCGAATTTATGTGGCTTGGGCAAATTCGCTGTGAATTCCCGCGATTCGCCGCTGTCGAATAAATTCGCCAGCGAAAATTAGCGGGGAAAACGAGTCTCGCGTCGTTTTTGACGCGTTGAGCCGAAAAAGACGTGACGCACACCAAAAAAGACGCGTCGCGTCAAAAGCGTCCAGCGACTCGTTTCGCGAATTTTTCGCCAATTCGCGAATTTCTCTGGAAATTCGCTAATTTTTCGGCGAAGCGAATCTCAGGAGATTCGCCCATCACTAGACTTGACCATGTCCCTTGGCATACCCGAGGTGGCCATGTCGCTCCCCATCCTGCTGGGCTGGCATCCATCCTGACTATGTACTTCTTGAACTGGGCAGTCCCAGTTCTTGCAGTGCGCTGAAATGCGAGTTTGTTGAATGGCATTGCGAGCTTCTTGTTGTAAAGTAACTGCTTTTGTAAGAGGCAGAAAAACCTTTGTGTTTTCTGAGTTGATGTGCATGCCTAAGAACTCCAGGGACTGTGTTGGGTGTGGAACACTATTTTTGTAATTGATGAGCCAACCATGGTTCTGCAGAGTCTGTATACACTCTTGCGTGTTTGCGATGGCTTCATTTCGTGAATCTGCTATTACAATCAGGTAGTCTAGGAAGGCAATCACGCAAAATTCTTTTCTGGGATGTTTCCCTTGGGGTAAGAAGGCACCTTTCCCCCCTGTGACCTCCGAAATGATTTGTTTTAGTTTGGGTCCAAATAATTGTGATCTATTAAACTGTAGAGAAGTAAGCTTATGTTTGGATGCAGGATCTCCTGATGGATGCTGCAGATGCTTTGACAGCTAGTTTAGCTGTCTCTTATGCGGCTTCTCCTAAAAATGATAGTGCTGATCTAATTTTATCTAATTCTGCCGTGAAGTTGGAGGTTGTTTTATAAATGAAGAGGTGGAGCCAAGAGGAAGTAGGAGATTGGAGAAAGCTTATTTCAGTTTGTCCTGCCTCCACAGAGGATCAACTTAATCCCCAGTCATCCTGCACCGACAGGTAGGGCCGACTGAGAAAACTTCATTTGGACATACGCCAAGGAAAATAATTGGACTTGTATTGTGCTGGCTGTTTCTAAAAGCACATGATAAAGGGCAGACTTGCTCAGCTAGGAAATTTGTGCTTAAAGCTTGCATCTCTGGTTACAGGAAAAAAGAACATGGAGCCACAATGCTTTATGGGAGTCATATTCATCAACTGTACCATCCTATGCCTGTTTCAGTCTGCTCATATCTTGCATATGCCTCAGTGCTGTAAGTATACCTGGGGATATTTGTAATTTTGGTGCACAACATGGGGCCCAATTTCTCAAAAACAGGCTGTGCTGCTGTAGCTTTAAGTTTTCATGGCGCGATAAGCAAAAGGCAGTCCTGCATCCTTTTCTGTTGCGAAAATATAGTAAGGCTGTAGGTTCAGGCTTGGAGATTTTCTGGCATTTCCTCGATTGGCCTGTGCCACTGTCAGTCAAACTCAGTGTGCGAGATCTGGCGGCATTTTTACCAGTGTGAGATTTTGCTGGCACCATTTTGTTCCTTCCGAGACAGACACGCATGCCACTGCTTCAACTCTTGAACTTTGGGCTGCTAACTGACTTCACCTACAGCTCCTCTACTACCAGTGGTGATCAAATTGCCTACCACTCATCATTACGGAACCCAGAGTGCCTTTCACCAAGCTCCTGGTCCCTAAGTGCCGCACACCTCTGGACCTTGGCTGTGGCGGGATACCTTGCGCAGACCTTCTGACTTCACTGCGGATTACCCTACTGGTGCAGGGCGGGTGAAGCACTCACATTTCCATCCCTGGTAAAACTGACTTTTTCCTTGCACTATGGCGAAATTTTGGTTGGGAGGATAAAGATGTCCTGGCTGGAACCACTACTTTTTCAGTACAGGATCCCCTGCTAATAGACTTTGCCATCCGATATAAATGGGCAGGCACCTATGGGGAGAGACTAAACATTAAGAACGCTAGGGTGGTAGTACCTTTCTGTGGGCCCCGGGCAGGTGAACGGTCTAATGAAGCCAGTAACTAATTCTACTTACCCCTACTGCCACCATGACTGATGGGTGGGACCCTATGTTATACACCCATATCCCAAGAAACCAGTAAAGACCAAATCCATCGGCACAGATACAGATGGACTGTCTTCTGTCTGAGGCTTCTGTCCCTGCACCTCCTAGAGCCACCCCCTCTTTTCCCTCTTCGGCATGGGCACACTCCATCCACAACTTGCCAGCTGCTCTGCATGCCAGCATCATCTCAAAAGAACCCTTATGCAGCGTAAGTTCCAGAGGGGATGAGGCTACACAAAGACCTGACCAGTATGCCTCAGTTAGAGGGAGGGGGCATGCTGCCATAAAGAAACAGACAACTTTGCCTGCCACTACCCTGAAGGACTCATCTGCAGTGGATTCTACGGCATAAGTGGAGCCTGGATGTTCAAACCCCTGATCTAATCCAAGCTGAGGGGCCACAATTTCCAACTACCTCTTCTTCCAGACCCCAGCAGTCACCAGAGGAACATGATTTCTGGGTAGCCTCAGAGAGGGTAGGAGTTTGTGACCATTGGGGTTACTGCATGCCCTATATACTATTTATTTATTTTTAATTCCAAGAAAGCATACATGCACTGTTAACATGTATGAATTATGTAAAAACGGCAACACCTGCTTTCTGACAACCAAGTAGTCAAGGAAGTTGTCAGGAGAAAGAAAGAGAACTAGTGTTACTAACGAGGTTACAGAGTGTAAGTGGTTTCCTTGTCCTTTAATGAAAAATCATTCCCAATGAGAAATGCATGATCTGTGTACCACTGACTCCATGTTTTCTCTTCAAGGAATCATCACCAAAGTCAGGGTGATTCAAGCTCACTGGCCACCATGAGGTAGCTCTTACAATGCTGTACTCCAGCACTTACCTTTTAGGTGCCAGATTCAGTCCGGGTGGAGGGGAGCTGCATCACCAGTGCACCAATGAACAAAGCCATTGAAAAAAAACATTCAATTAAAATGTATTGTCCTACCCAAGTAAAAAATTCATTGCAATCTGAGTGACAAGACATCAGGATAAAATTGGTCATCAAGTCGTACTGTACAATTGAGGCTCTGAAATAATTTTTTTTGTAACTTCTCTTTATTGAAGGTAATCTATGAAAAACAGAATAGCACAGTATTCATGCATTAAGCTCCCCATAGACGCAACGATATTTCCCTGCCGAACGACCGGTCTTAGTGGAGCCGACCAATCTGTCAAATTATCGTGCGGTTAGTGGGATACAAACGATCGTTCGTCTTACGATTTTTCGTCCCACATTGGTCTGGAACTATTGGATCTTTCAAAAATCTTTACGTCTAAGGCCAGCTTTAGACCTTATACACACAGCACATACACATAGTGAGTAGGTACAGTATTCTGTAAATCAAGTTGTGGAAACTAGTCAATAAGAAGAGACATCAATCGGCATTGACAACAAAAATGGAACCAATAATGAAAGAAAATAAAAAAAAGAAAATAAAACCCAAAAAGCATTCTAATAAAAAATTATAAAATTATACGAATGTTTCTAAACCCTAATCTAGACAGCATTCATTCACATTGTGTTATTAAAAATTTAGACTCAAATGGATTTATTTATCATAACGCATCAACGATATCACAAGGTTGCAGTTTGCCCTTTTCTGTAGGTTAGCCATGGTGCCCATATTTCCTCTAATTTTGACATTCTGTGTTCATTACAGGCCGCCATATGTTCCATAGCTGCTCTGATATCAACAGCTGTAATAATTTGTTTTAACTGGATGGGGCCTCCTTGCTTCCAGTATTTAGCTATCAAATTTGTAGTACAATTAAACAGATGAAAAAGTAATTTTTTAGTAGGTGAAGGGATTTGTTCTGGGAACAGCAACAGTAGTGCTACCTGTGGTTCGTAAGGTATATCTATATGAAGGTCGTTTCAAATGAAATACCGATTTCCATATTTTTTGGGAAAGTGGACAGTCCCACCACAAATGCAGTAAAGTTCCATTGTCCCCACAGTTTCTCCAACATAACTGCGAGTGATTATTCGAGATCTTGTGTAGTCGCATTGGGGTCAGATGCCATCTGTACAGCAATTTCTTATGAGATTCAATATGATTCGTACATCTGGTTGTCCCAGAGAATATCTGCGCTGCTTCGTGCCATTGATCCACATTTAGGGATAGGTGTAGATCTCTTTCCCATTTTAACATGTAGGGATATTTGTAATCTGGAGGGTCCATGTTTAAAAGTTTGTAGCTGCTAGAAAGAGTTCCTCTTGAGAACCATCCTGAAGCTGCTAGCCGCTCAAAGTTGGATTGCAGTGGACAACTTTTAGTTAGGTATGTGTGACATTAACAGATGCATTATTCTCACGTAGGTAAATCTATCTGTGTCTACAAGTTGGTATTTAGTTTGGAGGTCTTGGAATGGCAGGTATTTGTTTATACCATATAAATCTCTAACTAGGTTCAGTCCTTTAGTTATCCACGATTGTATTGGCAAGTCCTGTAAAAAGAATTGAAGACTTAATAATGGAGTCCTGGGAGAGATGGTTTTACCAGGTTCTATCTTAGATCTTTCCTTGTCCCAAGTTCTCATTATCAACTCAGTCGTGGGTAAGGCCAAATTTTGCTTAGGTCTGAGATGCGGTGGGGTCGGGAATACTGGTAGCGGATGATTCTGCTGTTTCTAGATCTAATCATTGTTTGCAAAAGGTTGGACTGTGCATTTTTATGGCCGTGTCCAATAATGAAGCTCTATAATAGCTGTTGATATTTGGGAGCCCCAATCCTCCCACTGCAACCGGTTGTTGTAGTACTTTAGCAGCTGTACAAGGTTTCTTCCCTGCCCATATGAACACATTCATTTGTTTTTGCAATGTTTTAATATAGTGCAAAGGGAGAGCAATCTGTATTGTCCTAAATAAATATAACATTTTTGGTAAGATTGTCATTTTGGCAGCATTTATCCTACCCACCCACGAAATATACAAAGGTTTCCATTTAGAGTAACTCTCTTGAATAGACTTCTGGAGACGGACATAGTTGTACTTGTATAGCAGTTCTGGGTCTTTAGTAAGAGCTATCCCTAAATACGTGATGTAGGTATCTCTCCATTCAAATGAGTCATTACTTTGAAGTTGGTGCTTTACCTGTATAGGGATGTTGATTGGTAATGCCTGAGTTTGAGAATTTATTTTATACTAGGAGATCTGATAAAAGGAATGTAGCTCTTGGAGTACATTAGGTACAGTGATATGTAGATTGGTTAAAGTTAATACTATATCATCTGCAAATAATCCTATGGTATGATATCCAGACTGTCGGGACCCCTCGGATGTCCTGATTTTGTCTTATCTTAATAGCTAAAGGCTCTACCATGAAGGTAAAAATCAAAGGGGACAACGGACACCCCTGTCTAGTGCCATTAGAAACAGTGAAGGCATCAAACAGAATCCCCGAAGCCAAGTCCTTAACAGAAGGGTTAGAATAAAGTGGAGTTATTGCTTTCAGAAAAGTTTGCCCTAGTCCGAATTTAGTTTGGGTGCTCATCATGTATCCCCAGTGGATCCTGTCAAACGCCTTCTCCGCATCAAGTGAGAGTATTAAAGCTGGAATTTTTCCCCTTTTAATTATGTGTAGGAGGTTATGAAGCCTTCTGGTATTGTTGGGAGCTTGTCGTCCAGGCACAAATCCCACCTGATCATATTGTATAAGATACGGTAAAACTTTGTTCAGACGAAGTGCAAGTATTTTGGAATAAAGTTTGAGATCTGTGTTTAACAGAGCTATAGGTCTGTAGTTGTGACATTGGTCTGGTGTTTTACCCGGTTTGGGGATGGTTGAGATATGTGCCTGGAGGAATTCCGGTTTAATTTGTCCTGTGTCCATGATGGTTTTAAATAGATTCAATAAGTGGGGAGTTAGAATGTCAGCAAAAGCTTTATAATAGAAGTGTAGCCGTCTGGCCCTGGAGCTTTACCGAGCTTTAAGAGTTTTATAGCTTGGGTGATTTCCTCTTTGGTGATAGGGGCATTGAGTTGTTCACATTGTATCTCTGAGGGCCGTGGGATTGGTAAAGAATCTAAATATGTCAGTATTGCGTCCCGTGTGGGTTGGGGTTCTTCCCGTGATTGGGATTAATTGTACAAGGAAGAGCAATAAGAGGCAAAATGGTTAGCTATCTTTTGTGGATCTGTGATTTTGAGTTGTTGGTCCCTTAAAAATTGTATTCTGGTATGGACTTGTCTATTTCTTAATTGGGAGGCTAGCAATTTGTCGGCTTTATTACTTTTTGTATAGTAGAATTGTTTGAGGAGCTTTAACCGAAATTCCGTTTTAATAAGAAGTAATTTTTGTAACTCAGTTTTTTGTGTTTGAATCTTGTTAGCCAGTTCTGTTGTGGGCTGAGAATAATATTCATGTTCCAAATCTGTAATGACCTGTTGGATTGTGTGTATTTTATTTTCCCTTTGCTTTCGAAGGTTAGCAGCTTGAGATATAATTTCTCCTCGCATTGTGGCTTTGTGTGCAAGCCATATCGTTTGATAACGTCTGGAGTCGCATTTGTTTGAAAATATGAGTTCAGAGAAGATTTCTCGTGTGGGTCAAAAATCTGGGGGAGTGGTACGTAAAATCTTTTTCTAACAGATGCAGAGCTCTCCATACATCAATAAGGGCAAAACTGTGAAGCAGGTCCCTAAATGTTTTGGCTTGTGTCAATTGCTGCTTATTCATAGTTTGTGAGGTAGTTCTATCTATGGATATCTATAGGGGGGTCAGGTGCAAGGTTAAAGTTCCCCGCCAAAACACATTTGCCTTTCCTATATTGCAGAAGATGCGTCAGCGTTTTACTTAGGAATTGCAACTGGTTTTCATTTGGGGCATAGATGTTAATCAGTGTGAACAATTGGTTATCAAGCATGCAGATTATCAGTAAATCTCTCCCTAAGGGATCAGCCACCATGCATTGCATCTGAAATGTGGTAGAAGCACCAACCAATATAGAAACTCCTTTAGTTTTAGTATTTGATAAGGCATGAAAGTTATGTGGAAACCTTCTATTATGAAACGCTGGCTGATGGTGTTTTTTAAAATGGGTCTCTTGGAACATTAATACATCAGCTTTAGCCTTATATGCCTCTTTAAGGGCTAAATTCCGTTTCTGTGGGGTATTCAATCCCCTAGCATTTAGTGAATAAAATGTAACCATCTCGTGCATCGCATGTTTGCCGAGTCCAAAGTTTAGCTATCCACATTAGCATGTAAGACATTATCAACAGGCAGTGATATGAGAAACATTGTGACCGAGTAGTAGTTGAAAAACATACTATGTATAACAAAAACCAACTTATCAACCAAGAAAGAACCAGCTTTGGTTCAACATTAACAAATAGTCTCTTCATGGCGTAGGTACTCAAGTAGAATCAAGGTTGGCAGGTCATTCAGGAACAACATAATAAATCCCTAGATTTATTATGTTGTTCCTGAATGACCAGCCAACCTTGATTCTGGAAAACCCCGACTCCTGTAGATCTTGTTCCTGAATACATTTTACCTTGTTCCTGATGATCTCAACAGTGGTCGTGGTGCGAAACGCGTCGGCGGGACTTGGCGACATCAGCAAGAGAGCACCCCGGGAAATGAACACTGTGTGTGGAGGATAGTTTGCCTGCTTGTAACAGGATCCAGGCAGCAGACCGGGCAAAAAGACTGCGCACTTGGGACAGATAGCTACATGCCTACTCTATCTGGTTTTATGCGAGTGATTTTAAAATATGCACTATTTATTAAAGTAGCATTTTACACCATATGAAGCACTCCTTTTTGTATTAAATTGGGCAGCACCTTTCTAGCAAGTTGGACAGCACCTTGGACAAGATCCTTGTTAGAATCTGCAGATAAGCCTGTTAACCATTTGAACATTTGTAAGTACCCATCAGCACTAGCCCCGATGATCCCTAGGAAGTAAGGTTAATTGCAGGTCGGTGGTTGTTGCAGTGGGTCACATGAGAGAGTTATAGTTCTGCACAAAGAGGTGTCAAACTACTAAAAGAATACTACACTATTTTTTTATCCTTCCTTTTGTTCTATTTTTGTCTTTCCCTGAGCTTCCTAGAGGAGCGCTGTTTTCAGATGTGTTGATATTTAAAAGTATTTCCCGGTTGGAGAACGGGTGGAAACCGGCTACAGGGACAAACTTCTGGAAACCTGTTTAATTACTCTATATTGTGACTACAACACCAGTGCCTGCCACACAGCCTGTGTCTAAAATTTCACCACAAAGCAACACTTTACTTGGCTGTGCAAAGAACTTTGTGCACAAAGTTAAGTTGAGACCAGATGTAAAACCAGTACGCCAGAAAATTGAGGTGATTGCCCTACTCTACAAGGGAGACTGTCTCACAGGATTTAAAGAAACTGGTAGAGCAAGATGTTATTGAAAAATCAGAATCCTGTGAATGGGTTTCACCAATTGTTGTAACAAAGTAGAAAACTGGAGATATTTGATTGTGTGTTGATCTCCGTGAACCTAATAAAGCAGTTGTTATGGATAATCATCCCTTGCCACACAGAGGGAATATTTTCAGAACTCCAAAGAGCAAAATTCTTTTCAACCCTTTTCAGATTGCTTATCATCAAGTATTACTGAATGAGGAAAGCAGAGACCTCACTGCATTTATCACGCGTGATAGTTTGTTTCGGTTCAAGCGTGTACCTTATGGCTTCAGCACAGAGTTGTTTTCAAAGACTGATGTTTTCTATACTACATGACATACCTGGTGTACAATGCTAGTTGGATGATATTATTGTCTATGCTCCAACTATGGATCTTTAGGACAAGTACCTGGAAAAGGTTCTGAAATGCATGGATTCTGCAGGACTGAACCTTTCGAAATGCCACTTCAGACAAACTCAGCTGTCAATTCTGGGTCATATAGTTTCACAAGATGGATTAATGCTTGACCATGTCAATGCAGTTACAAAAGCACCTACTCCAATCTGATTTCCAGACCTTACGCGCTTTCTTAGGTCTTACTTCATGGTATTCTAACTTTATTCCCAACTATGCTTCAGTTGTGGAGCCACTTCGAGCACTACTACGTGGAACTTCAGGTCTGGTTTTGTCAGAGACTGCTCAACATAGCTTTGAAATAGTGAAGCAGTTAATTGTGAACAGTCCAGCATTAGCTTTATTTGAACATGCACTACCCACTATGGTTACTACAGACGCTTCAGACTATGGCATTGGTGCAGTTCTCACACAGATCCATGCTGATCATTCAGAGAAAACTGTTGCATTTGCATCCAGAACACTTACAAAGGCAGAGCATAAGTATTCAACTGTTAAAAAAGAAGCTCTAGCATGTGTTTGGGCAACAGAAAAATGGAGAATCTACCTATGGGGCAGAGAATTTACCTTACTACAGGATTAGACACAAACTGTCCTTAGTAGATGGCTATGTTGTCTGTGGAGCTCACCGTTTATTGGGACCAGAAACCTTGAGAGAAAAGATAATACAACTTGCACGAGTCATCAAGGAATTCAACACATCAGCGCAATTGAATGTGTTAGTTCTTTAGAATGTTTTGAATAACACCAAACTGCAAATGTGGTTCACAAATTTGAACAACTCTTTTAATCATGGAAAAATAAGTGAAATCTGTTATGTTTGGAAATGGTAAGTGGTAACTGTTGTAACTGCTCAGTAAAAAAAAGTCAAGCCAACAGCCCCTAAGAACACCCCAACCTAGTTATATTCACCCCTTCCCATCTGTAACCCCTTAAAGAAGAAGGAAAGCTACAGAGATAGTTTATTACTAATAGATTAGCCACAATAGTGCAAGCTATGACACTATTTATTCTGTAGAATGCTTTATCATACCAGAGTAAATAAAGCTCCCCATAGACGCAACGATCGTTCCCTGCCGAACGACCGATCTAAGGGAAGTCCGACCAATCTTTCAAATTATCGTGCGGTTAGTGGGATACAAACGATCGTTCGTTTCACGATTTTTCGTCCGACATTGGTCTGTTGATTGATCGGCCAGGTTAGAAAATCTTTATCGCTCCCCATGCAATCTACATATGTTTGCAGCGCAAGCAGGCTGCGAGCCTTCAGTTTTTGCTGGCAATATCACCTGAAATGGTCTTTTTAGTTGATGGACACATCAGATCGTTTTGAGACAATCGTGGTCTCACGATAATCATTGGATCTTTCAAATATCTTTACGTCTATGGCCAGCTTTAACAGCTCTAGACACAGTCTTGGTTTGTTTAAGCTAGAAGCTACCATATTAAGCTTTGTGTGACATGACTTCCTGCCTAAGTCTCTCCCTGCTCACTCATAGCTCTGGGTTCCGATTACAGCAGGGAAGGGAGGAGGATGGGGGATATGAGCAAACGGAGCATGCTCATGCCCTGCTGTGGGGATTTATGCCGAAAACAGGAAGTCTGAAAGAGAAGTCCATGTATACACAATAGGACAGAAATGCAGTGTTTCTTTTGACAGAGGACTCTGAGCAGCATTACTTTGAGGATTTACTGGTGTATTTATATAGGCCTTTCCATGGCCACTCCTGCCATGAGGCAAGGTGAGAACGTTGCCTCAGGCAGCACGTAGCAGGCAGTTACAAGGGCAGCAAAAAGCAATAACATTTTGTGACAGTGACCATATAGTTTATTATTATTAGTGATGGGCGAAACGGCCGCGTTTCGCCGAAAAATTCGTGAATTTCCAGAGAAATTTGCGAATTTTTTGCCGATTCGCGAAACGAGTCGTTTCCGACGCATCGCGTCAATTTCGGCGCGCCCCGCGTCGTTTTCGGCGCGTCGCGTAAAAAACGGCGCGCGACTCGTTTTTGAGCGGCGAATTTTTTTGGGCGAATTTTTTGGGCAGTTTCGCGAATTTATTCGCCAGCGGCGAATCGCAGGAATTCGCCGCGAATTCGCCCATCACTAATTATTATCTTGTATTCACAGAATGACGACATTTTGCAGAGATTTACAGAGATTGTGCACCATTCATTACCCAATAGATCTTACAATATAAGATCCCTGACATTTACTTTGGTCTTTTTAACATGTGTGGGAAGAAACTGGGGCACCAAGAAGAAACATTCAAGCACATGGAGAACATAAAAACTCCCAGCAGACAATGTCCAGGCTGGAATCAAACCTAAGACTCCTGTACTACAAGGTAGCAATCCTAACTACTGTGCCCAAAAGCTAAACCTAAAAAAAAAAAAATTGATGGTGTTTGTATATTTTTTATGTTGTAGATAAATTTAGCTGCAGAAGGTGGTACCCTATTACAGACCAATATCCCCCTCGCTTCAAATCATCCTTACAGCAGTTGCATTTTCCCCATAAGTTCTAAAAAACTGGATTTCAAGGAGAATGGTAATTGTTTGGGTATTAGATTTATGTAAATGTGCTTGTCACTGTAAATTGGCTCTTCCCTTTAAAATATGCATGCTTAACTGAGGATGCAGTAGCAAATTAAAGAGATGCTAGTGATTGTAGCGTTTAATTCTATAATGCATTAGGGCAATGAAATGGATTTGACAATAGGAAGCAGTAATAACTTTTTTTTCCCAACAAATACAAAGACGAAGGCTTAATAGTCTGTTTAAATTCGTGATCTTGCTGCTCTATTGACCATCAGCTAATCTGAACTACAATTTGCCAGTTGACCTACTTAAAAGATTTATTTCTTTTTCAGAAGTTTCATCCGTACCTACTACAAAATGCTCTTTCTCAGATTACATGTGTTATTATCACAGTGGAAGGTCATGTGAAATCCATTCCATGGATCAAATGATGCCTAAAATCAATATTACTTCCTAAAAATTTCCACGCCCTACTTGGCTCAGTAGGTAAACAGGAGCCTTTTTCTAGAAATACAGATTTTTCAGTTCAAAGTCACCTTTTAAAGTTTAATCAAATGTTAAATGTCTTTTTATGAAATGCCAATACTGTTTTTTTTTTATCTCACAGAAAAAAATGGCCATAGTCCATAGTCCGCAAAAAATACCCATTTACTTCAATGTTCTTTGTGAATTGGTGCTGTTTTGCAAATATTTTAGCAATGTGAAATAGAGATCGATAATAAGTTAGTGTAGGACTGCGCATTAAGAATTCAAGTATTTATTTAGGCAAATTCCATTGGAACTGCATTTTATCTGCAACTTCTTTTCCAAGGTAAAATCTCTCAAATGAATGTCGAATACCACAGGGATAATCTCACATAAAAGTTTGTATAGGAGTAGTGGCTAGCTTCATGGAATTTCTCCCATCATTCTTCTGTCAGATAATTCTTGTACTGCCCAACACTATAAACTATATTAAAGGGATTCTGTCATGATTTTTATGGTGTACTTTTTATTTCTAAATTACACTGTTTACTAAGAACATAAAACACTACCTTTAAAAAGGTTATTCCTGAACGAACAATTGCATTTTTAAAACTTAAGATAGTTGGTGAAATGCGTAGGGCAGCATAGGTGGACAGTGTTGTGCTTAGCTCCCACTCAGTCCCCATGTAGACAGGCAGGTACAGCATGGGGGGGCGAATGGAAGGGAGGGAGCGATACTTGGCTTTGAGCTATTGGAGCATTAAATATTTTCCATTGAGCTCCATTCTCTTTTGAAACACATGTCCACCTATTGTGGTTTTTAATAGTTGTTTTTAAGGACACTGTCCAGTGCTGCCAACAATATGGTTGGCCAGCGAGTCTGTGCAATGAGGAGCGCTTTTATTGGCAACAGTATTAAAAAAGTTATATAAAAGTATATAATCCTCTGTATTGCTCACACTTGTTTACACCCCTAAAGCCAGACTGAAACTGCCCTCATTGTTCATCTGTTCATACTCAAATTGCTGAAGGGGCACCAGCCACTGTATGTAGTACATCTTAGAGTGGTCCCGATAGGTTTCCCTGTCTCTGCCTTCCCTATGCTCCCTGTAGATGCCATACTCTTCCTGCCCTATGCTCCCTGTATGTGCCATACTCTGCTTGTGTGTGCCATACTCTGCATGCCCCATGTGTATCATTCTCTGCCTGCCCTATGCTCCCTGTGTGTTCCATATTCTGCCTGCCCTATGCTCCGTGTGTGCCATACTCTGTCTGTGGAACGCAAGCCTGGTAGGGGTTTGCATTTGAAAAGTAGTTAGGGGGCCCTAAGGTGTTTAATCATGTGCTGGGGTGGTTGCTGTATTATTCACAGGGGAGGAAGAGGCATATGGATTTAAGTGTCTTACTTTGTTCATATATGAGTGATAAGGGATATCCCTGCAGTGAACACCAACCATTTGGTTTTTGGTGTGTTACCACCATTAATGTGGACATGGTCTTATGGTCACATGGGTATGGTATAAAGTGGGTGTGGTTTAAAAGCAGGGCTTGGTCAACAGTGGCTTCCATTATCCAATGTAGGCCAGAAGAATCTTGGTATCTCGAGACTACAAAAGTTGGACAGCACGGATTTATATAGATAGTGTAATTAAATTAATTTTGCTTGACGTATTTTTTTTATTTATTTTTTTTATATTTTTTGGGTGATGGGTCCCCTTTAAAGGAAAAGGTGGTATGAGAATCTAGATATTTTAATCCCTCCCCAGACATTTTCTTTAAAGGAATTGTTCAGTATAAAAATAACTGGGTGAATAGGCTGTGCAAAATAAAAAATGTTTCTAATATAGTTAGTTAGGCAAAAATGTAATGTATAAAGGCTGGAGTGACTGGATTTCTAACAGTTCAACAACACCTTAGTTTGCCGCACTCCACTTACTTCATATTCTAGGGTGCATTTGGTTGTAAACAATGTGCCCATTGCACAGGTATCATACCTGGTGAAACTATAGCCCATCCTAAGAAAGGTACTCCAATACCAATTAAGGGACATTTCACCTGTGAAAGTACAGGTGTAATTTATCTAATAAAATGTCCCTGTGGCCTACCGTATATAGGCCAAACATCAAGAAGTATTAAAACTCGTTTAAATGAACATAAAAGTAACATACGAAACTATAATCCCAAGAAAGAAAAAGAAAAAGAAGATCCAAAGAAATATAAAGCAGAATTGTCGGTTGCAAAACATTTTTATTATGCCAATTGCCAAACATAAGGTATCACAACTAAGATGGACTATACTGGAACAGATTAAAACTTCTAGAGGAGGTAATATATGCCAGCAACTACTAAAGAGGGAGGCAATATGGA
>CM044439.1:89379080-89397180 GCA_024363595.1 Xenopus borealis
ACTCAAAGGTGAACAACCCCTTTAAGGACTCAAATTCGACTATTTGCCACCTTAAACCTGAGGAATTGCTGCTTTAGACTATGGGAGACATCCTGGGATCAATTTAGAATCAAATTAAATTTTGAAGAGAATCAGTTTTCAGGTTGATTCCATTTACATGAGTTTTAAAAATTTTAATTCAATAAATTGCAGTTGGTCGAAATTCGAGTTCAAGGGAGTTTTAAATAACAACATAAACTCGAAATTTGACCAACTGCAATCTATTAAAAATTTAAAATCTAGCTTTTTAATGGCATAAAATAAAATACACCTTCATAAACTCATAATTTATTTTACACAGCTAATTACACAGTTTTTTTCAATTTACATAATACAATAAATATGCCACTTGAATCCATTTTCCTTTCATCACCTGGTACTGATGACGGCTATCTTTGATTATTATAGTTAGTTTGCCTAAGTAGCCCCTCTTGAATCCTAATAGAATATACAAAACAATATGATTTTATAATTTTTTTAATTAAGTTCGTTAATTATCATTTTCTGAATTGAAGGCAAATAATATTAATTCACAGATTTTAACCCAATTTTTATTATAAGGTTGTTCTTTTTATGGAGTCTGTGAAAAGATAAATCTATGCCTCGAGCAATCTTTCTTTCCCTGAGGCACAATGTGATTTTGACTAACAGAATATTTCTTTATCATGAATATATGACATATGTATTAAGGTATAAAAGTGTGAAATAGATGAAAACATATTGCACAACTACTTCTACGTGCATTGGACAGGAATCTCAATTATTATTATTATTATTAATAATTAGTGATGGCGCGAACCGCGGAAAAAAAGTTCGCGAACATGTTCGCGAACTTGCGCAAAAACGCGAACGGTTCGCGAACGGTTCGCGAACCCCATAGACTTCAATGGGAAGGCGAACTTTTAAAGCTAAAAAAGACATTTCTGGCCAGAAAAATGATTTTAAAGTTGTTTAAAGGGTGCAACGACCTGGACAGTGGCATGCCAGAGGGGGATCAAGGGAAAAGAAAAATCCATTATTTTCTTATCTCAAAAGTGTTACAAAGTATCTTACCTGCACCTGTTAGCTGTTCTGGACACACCTGTTAGCTGTTCTGGACTCTCTGCCAAAAGCCAATTAAGTTCAAATCTTTGCTTCTTTTTCTGGCTGTTCAGTGCAGAGAAAAGAGGGACTTTCCAGTACAAATGAGGGGACAGAGGGTTGAGCTCTCAAAAGAGGGACTGTCCCTCCAAAAAAGGGACAGTTGGGAGGTATGCACATTTTTTTTTTTTGGTCCAGGGGGTGTTCCAGGAGGGAGATCTTCTTGATTGGCTGCCATGTATCTGCTGGTCTGGGGTGAGAGGGCAAAAAAAAATGCGGCAAATAAGGCAAACCCAAAATGGCGAACGTCGCGCGACGTTCGCGAACTTTTGGCGAGCGCGAACAGCGGATGTTCGCGCGAACAAGTTCGCCGGCGAACAGTTCGCACCATCCCTATTAATAATGACAGACTGTATTTAACATGGTAAAAAGACACTAAATCATGTTGAAAATAAACTAAATCATGATAAAAAGACACTAAGAGGCTGATTTACTAAGGGTCGAATTTCTAAGTGGGAAATACATCGAATTTGAATTGAATTTTGGGCTATTCTATATTCGAAGTAGTCCAAAATTACGTCAAAATTTAAATTTTTGAAATTCGCATTTTATTCGAATTTTCACATCCACCCTATTCGACCCTTAGTGTTTCAGCTCCTAAATCATGGTAAAAAGACACCAAATTATGACAAAAGCAATGTGAAATTATTTATTCTAATCATGAAGAAACTCTACCAGTAGTGATCCTTGAACAATGCATTGTATGACTAATATCTGTACCCAAATAAAGTGAGCTAGAAAAAAAAATTAAACATTTAAAGACACATATTTTGCTCAGTTTAAATAAAATGAGGAGGTTTCAGAATCGTTTGTGCACCTACATTTACATTTAGGGCAAAGTGGGAGTGCTTTATGGATGGCTTTAGAATTCTTTCAAAGCTTTCAAGTTACAGGAAAAAGAACATGGAGATAGTTTTATATAGGTCATGTGGGATTCTCGTTGGAGGATTATTTTTTATTTTAAAAAAGCCACAGACCCTAGACCGCATGATTTAAACATGAAACAGGTATGGGAACTATTACCATTTTCTCTGTAATAATAAAACTGTACCTTGTACTTGATCCAAACTAAGATTAATTAATTAATCTATATGTGTATATGATTTTCTAGTAGACTTAGGGGCAGATTTACTAAGGGTCAAATTTGAGGGTTAAAAAATTCGACCATGTGAATAGTTAGGGAATAAAAATTCTCCCAATTTGAATTCGAAGGATTTTTACCATTATTTGATGGTCAAATGATCGAATACCAAAAATTAGATCAATCAAATCCTTTGGATCGATTGATTCGAATGATTTTAACCATTGGATCGAATTTTTTTTATTCGTTCAAACTTTTTGAATCCCAATTCGGTAGCATTGATCTGGCGAACTAGGCAGTCAAATAAAAATTTAAAGGGGAAGTACTTAGACTGTCGAATTGTCGAATATTCAAATAGATTTTTACTCGAATTATTCAAATCATTCGATTTGATCAAATTTTCAAAATTCACTGGTCGAATTTGTATTCAAAACCATTTGAAAATTTGAATTCGATCGAACTTCGAATCCTTTATGTGAATTTTGTAAATCTGCCCCTTAAGGTTACAGAAAGATACTTTATCTGTAGGTTCCGAGAATTCTGGATAACAGGTCCTTTAAAGTTAAAGTATAATGGGAATTGCAGTTCGATCAAGTTGCAGAGCCATGCAATAGGATTTAGCTTTGCTTTTAAAGTAAAGTAGCCTGAGATATTTTCAAGCTTAACTTGAAACTTGGAACTGTATTTTCTAAGTGCAATCAATTACAAATTCTGTGCTGTTTCTGAAATAATCAAGTTTATCTTCACTTTACCTCTCTCAGCATCTGTTTCTCTTCATTCTGTTTTCATGAAGCAGTTGGGTGTCAGATATTCATTGACAGTTAGATCCAATATATCTTATAGTGGGGCTTCCTTTTGCCTAGAAGATGTATTAGAGCTTATTCTGTTAAAATGACCAGAAATCCTGTCTCTCTACATGCAGGATTTGTGCAAAAGGCTGTTATTTTGCTAGATTTTGTTTGTACTGGAATTCATTATGTGACTGAGCTCTAATTCATCTGCTAGGAAAGAAAGTCCCCCCAGAAGATATATTGGATCTAAGGGACACATTTACTAAGTGTTTAAGTATATTTTTAAAATTTGAATTTCAAACTACTTTGACTATTTACTAGCCCAAAATTAGATTTCACCACCTTAAACCTGCCGAATTGCTATTTTAGCCTATGGGGGACCTCCTGGAACCTTTAAGGAGTGTTTAAGTACATTTTTGAAATTCAAAGGATTATTTCCAAAATCGTTTGAATCGAACGATGCATTTGAATGGTTTGAACAATCTTTATTCAATCGAAAACAGACCTATTTAGTCCATTTTTGATAGATTTGATGGTCGAATTTGAATTTTTTTTATTCGAAATTTGACCCTTAGTCTGCATGAAGAGAGAATGAAGAGAAACAGATGCTGAAAGAGGGATAGTGAAGATACATTATTTCAGAAACGATTCAGAATATTTAATTGATTGTATTTAGAAAGTTTCTGTGTGCTGAGCTTATATTACATTTTCATTTTCACAATAGTTCCCCTCTGATTCTTCAACCATGCAATCTCATTAGCAATTTTGGTGTCTTTAAGGACTATTTTTTCTTTTATTAACATGTACTTCTATAGCACCAACATATTCCGTAGTGCTGTATTTCTTCATCTCGTATAGTGTTGTTTAAAATTAAGGATAAAACTTGAATTTTGTTGAAAATGTTTCATATATATATATATATATATATATATATATATATATATATATATTTATATTGCTGAAATAACATTCTAAAACAATATATTCTTCACGATTTGTTATCCCAAAGCAGCCAAAATACATATACTGTACCACAGAAGGTTATGACCTAATACAAATTTTTTTCTTGAGCAATATTCATATCGACTAAATCCATTTTCCAGGAACTGTGGACCAGCATTACAGTAACTTCTCTAATATTATATTGATCCAAAACAAATCCATTTGATTCATGGTGAATCAATAGTAGTGTTAATAAATACCAGCAATCATTATAGATAATTTAGAATGGATCGATCATTTGAATCTTTAGTAAATCAGGAACTATGTTCTGCAGAGTTCTTGGCAAACTTTAGAAAACACAGTAACTTAGCTTAGCTTAATATATGCAAATTCAACCATCAAAGTTTTTAAAGGGCTTTTTTTGATCGAAAATGGACCTATTTCGATCGAAAACATTTTTTACAAAAATTTTCAGGAAAATGCTCTAGGAGGTCCCCCATAGGCTAAAATGGCAATTTGGCAGCCTTAAGGTGGCAAAGTGTCGAAGTGGAAGGATTTTAATGGGCCAGCACTATTTGAATAAAATTTTGGCCTATTCAATAGTCAGAGTCGCCCAAAATGACTTCAAAATTCAAATTTTTTAAATTCAAATTTTATTCTAATATTCACTTTGAATAAATGTGCCCCTTAGTATTATTTTGATTTATGTTTCTGGATATGTCCACCTGACCATTGCATTTGCATATTTTTATTATTTTGTAGAGTAAAAAATTGAATATTCAACCTTGCAAAATGTATTTTGGAAAAATTAATACAATTGTAATTAAAAATGCAACAAAGGCGTGTATACTATACCCAATATTATACATTGCATATGTATATTCTCTCATAAAATAGCATGAACTGGATATATTCCCTAAAAATTAAACAAGAATCAGTAGACATCTTGGCAGTTGTGATTCTCATTTTCAAGTGTCTTGTTGACAGGCATATATAGGGGTCCAATTCAGACACTGAATTGTTGAGCCTGAATTGAGCCATTATTGCTATGATTTTGTTTTGCTATTACTAGAATGAGAGCTGCTTTATGCTCTGTTGGCCACAAAGAACATATAATAATAAATGGCAGAATCCATTACATGTCAAGTAGCATAGCATGAGCCAAGTGAATTGTTAGTCACACTACAAAATATAATAGCATCAAAATTCAACAGTACCTTTGCTGTTCTTCCCAAAGATGAAAAAGATTTTAAAAAAAAAAATAGATCCAGTTTTTCTTAGAGTTTTTGTTGTTCTTGCTTTTTTAAAGGAACATTATGCTCCATGATAAATAAGAATAATAAACATACCCCTTATAAGTGGACTGCAAATCCCAACATATATTAACATGCCAAGGTTAAAGCAAAATCAGGGTTATATTCATTCAGCAATATTGTTTGATATAACTTTTGCTGACATTGCAAATTAAAGAGCTGCTGAATAAAAAGCTAAAATAACTATAAACCACAAACAATAAAAAAAGAAAAACATTTGCAAATTGTCTCAGAATATCACTCTCTATATTATACTAAAAGCTAACTCAAAGGTGAACAACCCCTTTACCAACAAAGGTAGAAAAAGACATTTCTGTAAAATTGATTGTATTGTATGAAAACAAATTATATTTGTCTTAGCACAGAGATACATGAATTGATGGGTATATGTTTTTAAAATGATCTTTAGAAGAGTTCTGAAATATAGACTTGCAATTATCAGTGGAGCCATAACTGAAAAATCAAACAAACATGCAAGGTGAAACAATCAAACAATTCCAACTGAAAATACTTGAGCAAAATTTTGAAAAGAGTATACTATAGATAGAACTAAGCAGACCAAGAGCCAGACCAGAGGAGTCGCCAGGGTCAGGAGCCAGATCAGAGGAGTCACCAGGGTCAGGAGCCAGATCAGAGGAGTCGCCAGGGTCAGGATCCAGACCAGAGGAGTCGCCAGGGTCAGGAGCCAGATCAGAGGAGTTGCCAGGGTCAGGAGCCAGACCAGAGGAGTCACCAGGGTCAGGAGCCAGACCAGATGAGTCACTAGGTCAGGAGCCAGATCAGAGAAGCCACCAGGGTCAGGAGCCAAAAAGCCGCCAGGGTCAGGAACCAAAGAGCCACCAGGGTCAGGAACCAAAGAGCTGCCAGGGTCAGGAACCAAAGAGCCGCCAGGGTCAGGAACCAAAGAGTCACCAGGATCAGGAACCAAAGAGCCACCAGGGTCAGGAACCAAAGAGCCACCAGGATCAAGGACTGGAGCTGCCAGGAGCCACATCTGGAACTTGGGGACCACCTGGAGCCACATCTGGAACTGGAGGACCAACTGGAGCCACATCTGGGACTGGAGGACCACCTGCATCAGGAGCCCAAGTAGGTAAGTTGCCAGGAACATTGCCAAAAACAGCGGCCAGAGCAGGAGAGGAATCAATAGAATCACCAGAGTCAGTCGAGATGCAGACTGGAGGGCTGGCAGGGGAGATGCAGACTGGAGGGCTGGCAGCGGAGATGCAGACTGGAGGGCTGGCAGCGGAGATGCAGACTGGAGGGCTGGCAGCGGAGATGCAGACTGGAGGGCTGGCAGCGGAGATGCAGACTGGAGGGCTGGCAGCGGAGATGCAGACTGGAGGGCTGGCAACTTTCAGGGAGTCAGCACAGGAACAGGATGCAGTTTTTGGGGAGCCAGCACAGAAGGCAGCTTTTGGGGAACCAGCACAGGAACAGGAGGCAGCTTTTGGGGAGCCGGGACTGAAGCATGGACTGGCTGGGAAACAGATACAGAGACTGGAACTGGCTGGGCTGCCAAAACTGAAGCAGCTAGGGGCCCAAGCCATGGGAAGGCTGCCAAAGCCGCCAGAGCACTGGAACCAGGAAAAACTGCTGGAAGGCAGCAGGCCCTGGAGCAAGAATTGGGCCTGAGCAGCTGGGCCTGGAGCAGGAAGTGGGAACTGGGCAGCTGGGCTTGGAGAAGGAACTGAAGGCTGGACAGCTGGGCCTGGAGCTGGAACTGAAGTCTGGACAGCTGGGCGTGGAGCTGGAACTGAAGGCTGGATAGCTGGACCTGAAGCAGAAATTGAGAGCTGAATGGTCCGCTTTAGGGCAGAAACTGGAGATTGGGTAGCTGGGCTAGGAGCAGGAACTGGAGACTGGCTCCTTTACATTTGAAAGTGAAACAAACTGAGGTTCAGGCCTGAGATCCAGAGAGGCTGCTATAAGATGGTTAACAGGAACAGGAACATGCAATGATTGGGAAGGCTGATTCTGGGGAATTGATCGGCCATTAAGCCTAGTTGTAAATGCTGTAGATATTTCATCTGAATCCAAATCCAAGTCTTCCCAGTCTTCATCGTCAGAAATATTCTGCTAAATCTCCTCATCCTCATCAGAAAAATCTGCACAGTCCTCTTCATGCAGAAAATCAAAATTGTTAAAACAGGGAGACAATGTAGTAAGTTGGCAGGCCTGTTTGTTTTGAGATATGGCCTCAGACATCAGTAGTGAGGAAATGTAATTAATCTTCCCAGGCTCAGATTTGCGCCTTCTGCCCACTAGGGATGGCGCGAACCGCCGAAAAAAAGTTCGCGAACATGTTCGCGAACTTCCGCAAATTTGCGAACGGTTCGCGAACGGTTCGCGAACCCCATAGACTTCAATGGGAAGGCGAACTTTAACAGCTAAAAAAGATATTTCTGGCCAGAAAAATGATTTTAAAGTTGTTTAAAGGGTGCAACGACCTGGACAGTGGCATGCCAGAGGGGGATCAAGGGCAAAAATGTATCTTAAAAATCCATTGTTGACACAGCGCTGCGTTTTGTGCTGTAAAGGGAAAAAAGTCACTCAGGTGGTTGTGGACACTGTAATATTATGGATATTTAGACAGAATGTGAACAAGCTCACACAGCTGGATGGTTGAAGAACACACTGGGCAAAAAATGGCTACAGGGCAAATAATGGCTACAAGGTCAACGTATACACTACTACACCGGTGGATACGGATTACATAAAATATATTATGGCTGCTTGAAAAAAGTCACTCAGGTGCTTTTTCTGGAGAGGGTAATATTATGGATATTTAGACAGAATGTGAACAAGCTCACACAGCTAGATGGCAGTTGTTTGAAGTACAGTAGATTACTAGCCAGCAAACTTACTATCCACTGTCCCTGAAATCACTAACAGCTCTCTCCCTACACTATCTCTTCAGCACACACAGGCAGAGTGAAAAAAAAGCTGCAGGGCTTCGGTTTTTATAGGGAAGGGGAGTGGTCCAGGGGGGAGAGCTTACTGATTTGCTGCCATGTATCTGCTGGTCTGGGGTGAGAGGGCAAAAAAAATGCGGCAAAAAAAAGCGCCAAATTGACGCGAACCCAAAATGCGAACGTCGCGCGACGTTCGCGAACTTTTGGCGAGCGCGAACAGCGGATGTTCGCGCGAACAAGTTCGCCGGCGAACTGTTCGCGCCATCCCTACTGCCCACTCCTGAGCTTTGCCCCCAAGAAGGAAGAGGATAATAAAAGTCTGCTTTTCATACAATCAGGAGCTTGTTTAAAAAATTAAACATTAGCAAACTCTTAACAAAACAGCAAAAATTCTGAAAAAGAGTCTTTTCCTCCCTCATATATTTTGAGAGAAGTAAGCCAATGCATTGTAGTTCAGCATTAACTAGAACAGCGGAGTGGCTATAAGCAGGCTCCTTAGTGTAAGGCTTGATCATTCTGTCAGGTGAGACCACAGGTGTGTGGCTTGCAGGTAGGAGCCTTGGAGCTATATAACACTGGTGCAGCAGGTATTTGAAGTTTTCATAGGCCGGAAACATGGTTTGAATAAGAATGCAGAAGGCAGATCAAGGACTTCTGGAGGATTTACATAGTGTAGAAAGATGGTGGAGACTGCAGTTGAAAGGACAACAGATATTGGTTTACCAAATGTTTTCTCTTGTCATTGGTCTTGGAAAGATCACATCTCCAGAGCAAGCTATTCTCCTGCTCTGCATGTTGCCAAGAGGTGGGTAACTGAAGCAGATGTGTTGTAGATCTAACATTTGTGGTTCTTGAACCCTTTTATCTACAGAAGGTAGATTCTATGATCTGTGATAGTAAAACGGATAATAAAACCTTAAAATATGTAGTTTTTTAAGGATATTTTCTATAACTGCTTATCTGCAAGGCTATATATATCATTATTGTATGCTTTGTTTGCTGTAACTGCTTACATGCAAGGCTAGAACACTTTTAAAATTTTTAAATATTCGACTGGCTACTTCATCAGATTGGACCTACCGAATTGCAATAGAAGCCTAGTCCTGATCGAATAGGATTCGAACGATCTAAGTCTTCGATAGTTCGAATAGTACGAATCATTCGAATGATTCTACTGATCGAATAAATTGTTCGACTGATCGAATAAATTGTAATTTGATCGTCGAATGATCGAAGATCGAATAAAAGGTAGCCTAAAACTATTCGATTAGCATTCCACGATCATGCTAATCGAATATTGAATTTGGTCGAGCTAATTATGGGGAATAATAGTAAATTTGCCCCTAAGTCCTGGTGGCATCTGAGTAGCAGAGAACTCCACTGGAAGCCAAAGGTGGGTGCTATAGGCAGAAAAATGAGCTTTGAGCAGGTCTGTGGAGTTAGTTCTGGGCAACACAAAATTATTGATATAGAGCTCCCTTCTGGTAGCTCTTTTAAAACTGAACTGCAAAGCAGCATACTGAGGCAGCAGAATAATATTTTGGCAATATTGCTTGTGTAACTTTTCTGAATTTAGTGCAGCTGTTATTATTATTATTATTATTATAATTATTATTATCAACATATTTATAAAGCATCAATATATTCTGCAGTAATGTACATTAGAATAGTGAGACTACTGCTGTGGAATCAGTCCAGCTGTCCTTTATTTGCAGATGTGCTGAGATAAATGCACAGACCTTTCTAATGGGTGTATAAATTGTCCATAATTTTGCTTTCAATCCTTTATTCATCCAAATGAAATTAGTGAAAGTATGCAAATTAATCTACAGTATATTAACCTCATTTATTATCAGCTAGCATGTGTTGTGAAAATCCATATATATTATATTAAAAGTTTTTAACCATTATTTTTGAAGAAATAGATTTGATACGTTGATGTGCAACGCAATACTAAAACAACCTATAGTCTAGATAATGTTTTCATTAATAGTAAATATATCGTTCAAAATTCCCAGTATAACAGGAAAGAATGACATGATTATGTTCAAGTTTATTAGTGAAACCAGGTGCATTTTGGCCATAATTGTTTTTGGATTTTATTGTAGCCAAGAACATGGTGACAACAAGATAAAGATATGCTGTAGAGATCTAACAAAAATACATAAGAATATTTTTTCATGTATTTATTAAGCAATCACTGGATATGAAAGGTTCAGAATTCACCCTTAAGGACACCAGTGACGGATTTTTAACATGTGCCTTCTGGCACTTTTTTGTCAGTATGACAGAGATTAGGCTCCATGCTTGCATCCAATCTGTCTAAATTTTGTCACAGATGGATTTGTCTTAGCTTCACTAAATATTGACAGGATGAAAATGCTATATGTATACTTGGAAATTACATTCTTTTAACAAATGTATTTGAAATACCAAACCCACAGATAAAGCATCCATAAAGGAATATGTTGATTTGGCATGGTAGGGTTATCAAGCATAATAAAAACATAATGTACAGGATCTTTTCAAGTTATCAAAATATTAATATCTTCATCAGTGACGAAAAACATCCACTTGTAGTGTTGTTTTTCCCAAAAGTTACTGGTCTACAATTTGTAATGGTTAATGGATGCTGAAGCCATCCAGACACAACAGAGCTGGATTGTAAAACTGTTGCTTAAGCATCAAGGAACATCAACATTATTGTTGTTGCATCCAGATATTGTTTGAATACATATTTTCAGCATAATGTATTTAAATTTAACAAAGGGAAGTATATTCCAGCAACCATAAAGTATGTTAATACATTACTTCTAAACAAAGCTTCTTCTAATCCTCTGGGACCCAACTGACACAGTGGTCCAAGATGATGTATCCTCTACTAGAAATCCTACATTCATTTTCTATGCAGAATATCATCAAGCTAAAAAGTAATCTCACTAAGTTGAATATTGAATAATTTAGATGATTAGATTGCCATACAATATTTATACATACAGTATGGGGCACATTTACTAAAAGTCGAATTTCAAGGGTTAAAAAACCCTTGAATTCGACCCTCGAATTTAGGTCGATTTTAAAATTTGAGGGGTTTTAGTGCAAATCGACTTTTCGAACGATGGAATATTAAAGATTTTAAGCGATTGATTGAATCCCATAGGATTGTATAGCAATTCAGTAGATTTAACCTGCCGAATTGTTATATCGAATTTTGCTTAAAGGGACAGTAGTTCAAAAGTCGAATTCGAATTTGACCATTTCAAAACGAATTTTGGTCTATTCGATAGTCGAATAAGCCCAAAATTAATTTGAATTTTGAATTTTTTAAATTGAATTTTCACTTCAAATCAATTCGACCCTTAGTAAATGTGCCCCTATGTGTATATATGTATATATAGATAGATATTAATTACATTTTGATACAGAGATACAAAATATTTACTGTCTTTGGTAATATTTGCATAAAATCAAAAATGGAAGGTAATGTATAAACACACCAGGCAGGATTATCAACTGAATACGCACTACCACTAGTCAAGTTTTTGCTTGTGGCCTGACAACAGAGAGTTCGGTATATCCAATAAAGGATCAATTCACTGGAGGATCAATATCAGATTTGCAACTGTCAATGTTTCATTGAATTGATTTAACAGCCAATTTCTATGATTTCTGGACTACTGCTCTCATCATGGTTTCATCCTTGATAATAGTATTGAGAATAATGGGAGCACTAAACCAGCACATTGGGTACACTATTTGTGAATCCAGGTCTGATGTTATTGGACCATGGGTTCCAGAATGCCATTATGTTTGATAATATAGGCATGGGATCCATTATCCAGAAAGCTCTGATTACAGAACGGTTGTCTCCCATAGACTCCATTTAAAAATGGTTGCTTTTTTCTGTAATAATAAAACAGTAACTTGTACTTGATCCAAACTAAGATAAAATTAGTCCCTAATGGAAGCAAAACCAGTTTATTGGGATTATTTAATGTTTATATGATTTTATAGTAGACTTAAAGTAGGAATTATGGAAACATCTATTATCCGGAAAACCCCAGGTCCCAAACATTCTAGATAACAGGTCCCATACCTGTATGTTGGCATATACAGGTAACTACAGGCAGTCTATCTTGGTGAAGCAACCCTGTTGCGGAATGTTTATGTTCCCTCGAACTGCAATCATTTTTGGCTACTCAGTTGCATATTACATTACAAATATAGGATCCATTATCCCAAAACCTGTTTTCCAGAAAGCTCCAAATTACGGGAAGGTTGTGTCATTTTAATGAAATAATTTTTAAAAACTGTTACATTTTTTTTTATAATAACAAAATAGTACCTTGTACATGCTTCCAACTAAGATATAGTTACTCATTATTAATATGGAAACAATCCTATTAGGTTTATTTAATGTTTAAATGATTTTTAGCACCTGAAGGTACAAAGTTCCAAACTATGGAAAGATCCCTTATCCAGAAAATCTCAGGTCTTGAGCATTCTGGATAACAGGTCCCATACCTGTACATTAGATCATAATATCATATTATGTTTGTAAACTGCTATAAATACTAGTGGAGCACTGGAAAGATAGATTGCTGCTTTAGATAAACTACTGGTGAGTGTTATGGGGGAAACATTCCTGGTGAAGCAGCACAGAGGGTAGACAGACTGATGTTAAATAGATGCCTTTGTAGTGATGAGTGAATCTGACCCATTTCTCAAAATGTGCAACAGTTTTGAACCAGCGCAACATTTATTTACTATACATTAGACTTAGAGCATATGGGTGTAATATCCCTGTAAAAGACAACCAAATATTTAGCTCATCCCATTTAGCCCCTTTATTAGTGTTTGTGTGATTCAACATATCAACAGCATATATATGTAATATATATCTCTACAGTGTTTAAAGCTCATAAAGTATTTAAGAGAGTGACGTGCACTGGGCATAGGCTGCTGTCACACCCATGACTACATTTAAAAAGCTAAATGAAAACCAGAAATTTATGACACAGAGGCCTCAGCAATATATGTGATAGTATAGAAGTATATAGCAATAATAGCAATTTATAAAATAATACCCCATAATTTCTGAAATATAGTGGCCCCAAAACCTTGAAACGAATTATATAAGAAGAAGTGACTAGTGATGGGCGAATTTATTCGCCAGGGGCGAATTCGCGGCGAATTCCCGCGATTCGCCGCTGGCGAATAAATTCGCGAAACGAGCAGAAAAATTCGCGCTAAAATTTCGCCGCGCAAAAACGAGTCGCGCTTCGTTTTTGAAGCGACGCGCCGAAAACTACGCGACGCGTCGGAATTGACGCGACGCGCGTCAAAAACGACGCGACGCGCGTCAAAAACGACGCGACGCGCGACTCGTTTCGCCAAATGGCGAAAAATTCGCGAATTTCTCTGGAAATTCGCGAATTTTTCGGCGAAGCGAAACGCGGCCGTTTCGCCCATCACTAGAAGTGACCCAGACATTTTGTGACACAGTCATTCCAACACATTTGGGACATTGTACATTGTCCCCCTATGCACTATGGATCTATCCCAGCAGTAGCATTTCCAGGTATTGTTCATGAGTGGATGATGCGATCAAATATGTCATCAAATATCTAATGTTAGAAAGCTCCCATATTAAAATATTAGTTATGTGAAAACACTCCATCCCAACCACTAGGATCAAATTTAACAAGGGAAAGAAGTGATGGGACAGAATTCCATCAAGCCCAAGAATTTTAAAGAGGCAAATCTCCTCCTAAAAACTATGTTCCTCATAGATACAGTATAATATAATTATAAATAATTCAAGTTTGTATTTAAAAAATGATTGATTGAAATGTTAAATAGTGTTGTAAAAGTGCTGACAACATTTTGCCACATTACCTAATATCCAACCAATTCTCGCACAGGATGGCAGGTCAGATATTAGGGCACATACTACATTCACAAATGGACTGGTTGTACTGATATGGAACATTGGTTTACATGCCATTTACTGAAACTGTTCAGTTCAAGTGTGGAGAAATGCAGTGACCCAATACATGTAAATCCTTTTAGCAATTTGCCCACGTTTTTGTTTTTCCCTATTAACTTTAGTGTACTAGATGCTCGTAGGTCACACTGACAATACTGTTCCAGTTCACTTACAGTATCACTTTCTCCACTAGTTCCTATTACAACAACAACAGATGATTTTTATGTATTATATTTATATATGCTTGGCCTCAGTATTACACTTAAAGGAACTCTAAACCCAACTGTAAATTTTAATTATTTTCTCAATATTGTTCAGCAAATATTATTCTCATGGTGGAAAAAGGTGGTGTTGTATGTTAAATGCTTCAAACAAATTATTTCCATCTGAGGGGCACATTTATTAAGGGTCGAAGTGAATTTTCAAATAAAATTCAATTTTTTAAATTTGAATTGTGCAGTAATTTTGGGCTACTTCAACTATCGAATAAAATTCTATTCAAATTGAAAAAAAATTTGAAAATTCCAATTTCTAAGTACTGTCTCTTTAAAAAAAAAAAAAATCAAATTCCACTGTTCACCACCTTAAAGTTGCCAAATTGCCATTGCAGCCTGTGGCAGACCTCCTGGAAGCTTTTCTGAAAACATTTCTAAGTTCTCAAAAATCTAACAATTTTTTGAAAATAGTGCTAATCGTTCGATTAATATACGATCGGACAATTCGAATTGGATCAAAAACAGACCTATTCGATTGAAATAGGTCCATTTGTCGATCAAAGAAATGTGATGGTTGAATTTCAATTTTTTTTTTATTCGAAATTCGACCAATATTAAATCTGCCCTGTATTTCTTTCTTTCTTTCTTTCGCTTTCGTTCTTTCTTTCTTTCTTTCTTTCTTTCTTTCTTTCTTTCTTTCTTTCTTCCTTTGTTTTGTTTCATCTTGAGGTCACCTGTGGTGGAAAGCAGGAGTGCAGGGAAATGTAGGGCAAAACTCCCTTGTTTATGGGCCCTTAATTAATTTGTTACCTATAGGGAATACTAATAGTGATGGGCGACTTTATTCGGCTGGGGCAAATTCGCAGCCAATTCCCGAGATTTGCCGCAGGCGAATAAATTTGCGAAACTGCAGTACGAAATTATCGATGCATCTATGGCCACCTCAAGAATGCAATTTACACATTAACACATTTACAATATACATGCTCTGTAGAAACTTTTGTGATTTAAAATGTTACACCTCTCTATAATGTTACACCATCGCAGGCGAATAAATCGGTGAAATTTCGTCTGGCGAAAACTCTCTCTGGCATCTCATTTTGGATGTCCATTTTTTCGACACCGCAGTGGACACCCGCGTCCAAAAATGGATGCGTGGGCGTACAAAAACTGACGTTCGCGTCCAAAACGAGACCGGGCTGCGTTTTGCAAATTTTTCGCCGTTTCGCTAATTTCTCTACAATTTTGCAAAAAATTTGCCCATCACTACTCAGGCTTACAGAAACGCAGCCTCCCATAGACTCCATTTTAATCTTTTTAAACCTTTTTCTCTGGAATAATAAAACAGTACCTTATACTTGAGGTATACTAAGATATCATGAATCCTTTTGGGACGCAAAACCAGACTACTGGGTTTATTACAAAAGTATAAAGATCCAAATTATGGAAAGATCTGTTATCCAGAAAACCCCAGGCATTCTGGTCCCATAACAGGTCCCATGCCTGTGCCATCAACATGATTTTCCACAAAGTTTACTTCTTTAAATAACAATTTAGCAATACTTAATGGGGCAGTTTTATTATTCGGTGTAAAAACTTGCAAAACAACTTTGTTGCACATCATCAGGCTTTGTCATGTTAAAAACAGTGTAATTTATTGCAAATTTTTTTTTTCTTAGAGCAACTAACTCACAAAGGTCCGAAGTAGTGAAAAATAAATGAATAATGCCAAAAACTAGCATTCACATGGTGGAAAATGAAACCCATGTTGATATATTCTCCATTTATGTTTATGCAGATTTTTACACCATTTTAGTATAATTTAATTTTGCACAGCATAAATAGGCCCCTAAATGTGCTGTATTTCTATTGTAAGGTTATGTCTACATGTGCAGTGCCAGTGAAACAAAGGCTTGAAACTGCAGTTTTGCTTATAAGGATCCACTACATTTTGCTCTTTACATTGACATAGCATCAGCTCACATTTTTAAACCTCAATTTAGCAGTTCACTGCTGTTTTATCTTGTGGTAAATACTAGGAGATATACAGTAATTTTCCAGTAGGTTAATTGTCCCAGCTCATCCCTGAACTAAAATATGTCACATAATCTGTAATAGTGACATAAGAAAAAAAAAGTCTCTGCAGTTGCAAATATGCAAATAAAAAATGTTTGCATTTTATTAATACACAACCCCTTCCTATTAAGCACTTTATGGCTCTTTTAACTATCATTCAGGATTATATGCAATCATTAAATTCAATTAAATTCAATATTTTTTTATCACAAGCACTTTGTTGACTTTAGATTTGTCATTAATTGTATAAAAGATGTCATTAATTGTAACATTCATAATTCATTTGTAAAATTGTATATAACTACCAAAATGAATCCCACTTTGATACATCTTATTTACTCATCTTTTTTTATTCCTTCCAACATCCATTTTTCATGTTTCTCTTTTTGTCATATCTATCATAAATTAAAAATTTTTTATAAAATTTTATATTAGTGCTTCATTTCCATTTTTATAATTTTGTTTCAAATAAAATTTACCTGTGATACTTTCAAGAGAGGAATATCTGTTTGGTTCACCGGTGTCCTTTTAGCTATTCTCAGAGATATCAAAGAATCCATTAGAATTATATGGGTTCTATGTCATTAGAATGATAATGATCTAGTCTGGTAATTTTTTTTACCATTTAGAGGAAATAGAAATTAGGTTTAAAAAAAATCTGGAATGACTGATCATCCTAATGACATGGAGCTAATTAAGATCTCTGTTTTCTTATTACACTTGCAAGCAAGTCTTCCAGGGTTGTGACTAGGAGCCCTGGTGAAAGTTTTTTTTTTGTATTGATTTTTACTGATTTTATCTGCTTAGGTGTTAATTGTCAAATTGGAAATTCATTTAAAACACATACCAAATTGCATTGCATCTCTATGGATACTGGTAGCTACTAATTAACATATGTAATTGGAATTTTAGCCATAAATATGGACATGAAAACTGTTTTAAAACACAGTCTGGCTTATTAAGTAGCATGCTCTGTCTTTTCATATTTTCTTCTGGAACAAAGGTTTACATTGTATTTCAATGAAACAGAATTTTTAATTGAAGAAAGAGTTGGTAATAGGGAAAATTTACAGGGACTTTTTGTGAAGAGAAGATATTTCAAGATAGGCATGTCTTGTGCAGTTATACATTATGGCTGAGGTCTTCGATATCTTTATTACAAAGCTTGAGTCACAAAAAGAGTAATGGCAAGATCAAAGATCCCCTATTTGAAATATTGCCCTGCAGCTTGAACTGGACTGAGATAAGAAAGGTTAACTGCAGCAAGGAAACAAAATTGACAGAATGTATTTCATTTAATATATAATTGAAACCACCTCACTTAAAGAAGAAAGCAAGCTACTGAGGCAGTTTATTATGAATAGATTATCCATAATAGTGCAAGCTAGAACGCTATATTTATTCTGTAGAATGCTTTACCATACCTGAGTAAACAGCTCTAGAAGCTCTAAGATACAGCTGACATATTAGCTTGGTGTAACTTCCTGCCTCTCCCTGCTCACTCATAGCTCTGGGTTCAGATTACAGTTGAGGGGGAAGAGAGGGGGAGAGGGGCAAACTGAGCATGCTCACGCCCAGGGCAAAGATGTTTAAGCTGAA
>CM044439.1:89434823-89449622 GCA_024363595.1 Xenopus borealis
TGTTACCAGTGACAAGGGGACTCATCAAGTGACCATTCGCTCTCAGCCATCCTACTGAACCCCCAATGTTACACACCTAAATGAAACATCAGTAGCCAGTTGTCTGGCCCCGTTGACAATGGGGAATGGCTTTATGCCCAGAAAAACTAAGTATTGTACTATGAAAATTAAGGCTAGCATTCTGCAGGGGATTTAAATGATAACATACTGTAAATATAAGCAGACCCTATATGATATAATCTTGCGGGCAATAATGATGGGCAAATTTATTTGCGAGGGGCGAATCACTACTTCTGAATTCTATATAAATGTCCACATATGGTGAAATTGCATTTACCCCGAGTGCCGTGAAACTGCAAGCAACATTGTACTCGGTGTACAGTATTTTCACAGGCACTGTGGATTTTATACATACTTATAACATAAAGGGAAAACCCCTTCTTCCCAGGAATGCTTGCCAATAATCAACAAAAAAACATTTTCCTGGGCTACCTGACATACCAGCCATCCAACCACTAGGGGTCAGGTGGGCAAGTTACCACTCCCACAGAACCTATACCTGACAAGAACCTGCCTCATTACCAGTCAGCTACTTAGTCGTATAAACCCTGGCCATAGACCCCAAGGCAAGAATGCCAACATTGTGCTAGGTATATAGTATTTTCGAAAGGTGTTGTGGCTAACAACCAAAGTACATATTTCAATACAGTGCAAACGTATTTACCCTAGGCACTGTGAGACCTACAGTGTGTTGGTGCTGTATGCTATACACTCTGCTACTATATATATATATATATATATTAAGCAAAAAATTTACAGGCCTTTTTTGTTTCACACACATCAAGGGGCAGATTTACTATTGGTCGATTGAAAAAAATTCGAAATTCAACAATTGAATTTAAAGGGGAAGTAAAATCATTCGAATATCGAATTTGAAGGATTTTACCGCAATTTGATCGAATTTTCAAAATTCACTGGTCAAAGTAGTATTCAAAAACACTTCGAATTCAAATATTTTTGAAAATTCAATCAAACTTCGAATCCTTCATGTGAAATTAGTAAATCTGCCCCCAAGTGTCTGGACTTTTATGTTTATTATATAATTTGACCACGTTTGTGGACTAGGTTGACGACAGGGTCATTGATCCACTCCAGTTTGTACAAATATATTTATATAATTGTATATGGCTATACATGGTTCGCCAAATAAAAGTTTTTTTATTTCATAATATCCTGTGGTTGCTGGTTCTTTTTTGCATTTATACAGTATATATTAATAAATAATAAAACCCAGGAACAATAAGAGGTCAGAGTCACAACTTGCTGTCTTACCTGTCATTCAAGTTTGGTTTCTTCTCCCAATTTCCTTAGTCAGTTGACTAAATCTCACCATCTAAAATTCGTAAATATATTACTGGCTGCAGGTAGTAGAATATTTCTAAGGAATTTGATCCTAGCTTACCCTCCTAATTTATAAGATGCCACAACAGAAGTATACTGTAAGTTCTATGCATAATGGAAGATATTTCCTATAAATATAATAACTAAGAATTGATCTAAGTTCATGTCAAAATGGAAAACATTTCTATATACCTTAGACCACATTAAAAGGTTCAAGGTACAAGCCATTCTTAAAAGTTCCACTCAGGAAAATGACCATAAGTCTTCTGAAAGCAAGTGAATTTAATTCCCATAGATGTTTACCTAATGGACTATTATGTTTTTACTCACCTGTCGTTTATCTACATTATCCTGTGTATGTATTTCTATGAATGCTCACTGTTATTGTTCATTTATTCTCATTAAATAAAAAAATACAGAGAAAAAAAGGTCAGAATTTAAGAATACTTTATAATACAGGAAAATCACAGCAAAAAGAATTATAATCAAGGCTTTTCCTTGAAAAAGCCCCTGCAAAAAATGCAGTAGTGGGAAAAGTTGGCATTGCATTTTGTTTTGCATGTTTATTTAAAATTAGAATTTATTAATTACAGCATGCTTCAGTATCAAATTGAGTTGCTTTATTAGGAGCTCAGACAATTGATTCCAGACCTGTAATTTCGAAAATATAATTGTACAGCAGTTAATGCTTCTAAAAAAAATAGCTTTCATGTAAAAAAAAATATTGAAAATGATGATGAAAATTGATCTGCAAGGTGGAGTTAAACTTGATTTTAAAATGTATTTCTATTTTTGACTATGTATTTTTGTAAGTATAAGTTGTTTTATTATTGTTTTTTTTCCTTGTATTTATGTTATCTTTATTGGACTGTTTAATGCCAAAAACCATCTCCCTATTGCAGATTGAACTTGTACTTCCTAAACATTTTCTCTGGAGATACAGTATATATTAGCTCTGTGATTTTTGCTTTAGATTTATTTATGCAATTAATTTTACTAGCTGCTGTCCATTGTAGGAAGAAATTTCACTGTATTAAAGGGGATCATTGAGACCCGCACTAACCCACTTTTTGGGTACTGACTAGTGATGGGCGAATCTCCCGCGATTCGCTTCGCCTAGAGATTCGCGAATTTCTAGAGAAATTCGCGAATCGGCGAAAAATTCGCGAAACGAGTCGCGGGACGATTTTGTCGCGCGTCGCGTCAACTTTGTCGCGCGTCGCATCAACTTTGACGCGCGACTCGTTTTTCGGCGAAATTTCGCCAAGCGAAATTTCGCTGGTGATTCGCGAATTTATTCGCCAGCGGCGAATCGCGGGAATTCGCCGCGAATTCGACCTAGGCGAATAAATTCGCCCATCACTACTCCTAAGGTGCAGGTATCTTAATTTTTTATATAAGAAAACTCTCAAAACAATGCTGCCTAAAACCATTCAAGATGCTATATAAGTCAATCAGTAGTGTATCTTCAGCATTCAAGCAAGTTAAAGCTCAACTTCTTTTTATCGAATTACATTAGTAAAAATTTCAACTGAGCTGAAAAATAATGGAAATATTACATTTTTTGGTTAGGCTGAAGGTTTTACATGATTGTGATTAACCTATTCAATAATGAATTTGCCTTTAAGGTTAGGAAGCCCTGATATAGCAGTTTTAGTTTAGACGTTGCAACATTCAATTTTAGCATGAGATCATGAGATCAATGCTTTTGATGTAGAATTAATATAGCAAATCGTGTGAAATCTACAACATACCTAACTGAAGGGTCTACACTGAATTGTGGTGCTGGTAGCCTCTCTTGTGGCCTTTGTTTATATTATATATTTTGGATAGAATCTGTTTAAAATGTGCAAATGTTTGAAAGTCAAAATCAAAAGCTGTCAAAGTCAAAGTGAAATACATTCTCATGTTAGAATTCACTATGAGATTGATCAAATCAGCATTACGCTAAAATGGGTCACTCACCTCTATCTGCAAATGACCAAATTACGTCTGGCACTAGGATGGAGAGTTACTCTGATTTAAGCATAGCCAGCATACATATCCAGTACAAATATCTCACAAAAGTACATTTGTAAAATGTTAAGGCATAGAATATATCTATAAAAACCTGAAGAATGATTCTGTAAACAGTATTTGAATTTCACTTTTCTTCTGTAAACTTGCGTCTCATGACCAAATCTGGAAATATTTATTAACCCTTTGTAATTCATTAGTTTTGGTGTTGATAATACAAAACATTTATTTTCCCAGTAAATGGGTAAAACATTTTGTCCCAGTAAATGGGTAAAATAAAGCTATTGCAATGTATGCTTTTTAAAACAATATGGCTCAGTCTATTTTCTACAGGCATTTCCTGCTGTTTTGAGAGTAGCACTTAGGGAGAAATGTGACACAGAACGTTATAAGTGAGGAAAAGCATTTAATGTACTGTATACTGTACTTTTCTTTGAAATGCCTATACCCAGGGGCCAGTATGCAGTATTGCAGCGTTTTACCTAGAAGGTGGTATAGATTTTCTTTCTTTCTTTTCCTCTGTGAAACAGTAACACTTCAGGTGGCAATGCAATCATTGTTGATAGTGACCACTAATCACTGCTATTTCCAACAGTAACCAGAGTGTAAAATTGTGTTTAATGTCCCCTGCTGTTGATTTGAAGTTTTAGTTTTCTTCCATCTGTGTGGTCGGTTTTTGTTAAAAGGTAAAATAAGTTCAGCACTTTCACTCCGGCAGAGGAAATGCATTCTGACAAATTGCTACAAGCATTCATTGAACAAATGTATCAAACACCTTGATCCATTTAGTTGACAAGCTATATTATTTCAAAATCATTTAAGCATCACACTGTATTGAAGACTGACTATTGCATAATTCTTTAAGAAAATCACTGCTTCATGCAGTTTTACAAGCCTTATTCATTGTGTTACAGAATTCAAAATGGTGTTGTATTTTTGCTTTCTCCAGAAGATATCAAATGCAAACCCATTTACACTTTCCATCATCAACAAAATACTGAATATACAGTAGTTCTGTGGCACCATTTCATTCCTGCTTCTTCTTTAATTTGGCATATAGGTTAAATCATCACCTTTTGACCAACAATATCAAAGCAAATTCTATCTCAGAGACAACTTAATAATTCCATATACACAAGGGTATCCTTGCATAAAAACTTACATATTTTTTTTAGTCTAATTAATGAAATGGGAGAAATATACTAATTACCTTTCTCCAATGTTGTTTCCATAATTTCCAACTCATCTCTTTCATTCATCTCTCAACCATTACTTATCTAGTAGCTCTAGATTGTAATACCTACCCTATCCTCAACTTATTGAAAATGGAACTCAGATCCTATCTCTTGGAACATTAGCTTAAATTCAGTACTTCTAAGTTGCTGCACTTATTTCTTACACTATTACTCTTACGCCAACTTAGTACCTTCATTATAGTCTCAGTAAAATTTGGAACTTTTATTGTGACAATTCGGAATCTTTGATGTGACTGAAAATATTATATTTTATATTTATAAGTTGCGTCCATGGTGCCAAACGCTGATGAAGTTGCGCTAGCATTACTTTGTCAAGCAAAGCGAAGTTGCGCTTTACCATTTATTACTAAACAGAACTAATTTTGCTCTGATAACTATAAAATACTTTCAACTCTGTCCTGTTCTTTAACTCTAAACCTACTTTTACAGATGATTATACAATGCATGATGGGAGCAGCTGCTATACATACATCATAGTTACATTACTAAAATGGTCTTTAATATTTTTCATAGTGATAAACACTGCAACAGGAATCCAGTAAAGTGTTTACACAAGCATTTATTTTCATACATTCAAAACATTTATTAGTAAATGTGTTGCATTCTGATTAGTGTCACATTGTAATATTCTATGGGGACACAATTGGTGTGAATTTTTTTTATGGTTCAGAACCAGCCCACTTGAAAGCAAATACATGTCTTTCAGTCAGTTTGGAAAAAAACTATATGAAACGAGTCATGAAATCATCATTAGCTGTGTGCAGTTCTATGGATGCCATATAACTGATAAGTTATCCAGAAATCCAATCAATATAAAAGTTTAATTGAATTTTAAGTGGCAAAATCCCAGTGAATGTGTCTTTACATGTGTGAGGAAATGAATGAGTAAAGATACTTGCAATTAGTATATATGTTTACATAGACGTCAGGGTATATGAATTAATATTGCATATGTATAGCATGTGTGTATATATTATATGTGTGTTTTAAGAGAAAGGAGGAATCTAAGTCACATGGAGGGGTTGAATTTGATTGATTAAACTCAAATTATAGTGAGTTGTTGTTATTGCTGTATCCAATATATGTATGTAATTTTTACTGTTACCTGTAAAGGTTAATGCAGAAATTGTTTGTTACATGTACTAGCTGTCCAAGTGGATATAAGGGTCAGTGAACTGATAATCCATCCGGTTGTAGGGACAGAGCTTGAGTGGAATGGGGTTATAAGAGATTCACTTTGCTATGATTTTGTATGGCAAGGGGCAGATTTATCAATAGTCAAATTTCGAATAGCAAAAATCTAGAAATTCGAATTCAAAAAGACCAACCGAAATTAATTCAAAATTTTTTTGATCGCATAGATCCGTTTTCGTTCAATTAGGCCTGTATGCGATTGAATTTGAATCATTCCAAATTAATTAATATCACATTTAATTCAAAGTTCAAATTAACAAAATTTTCAAATTCCACCAATTGACTTCAAATAGGAGGTTCCCCATAGGCTTAAACAGCCAGTCGACAGGTTTGAAATTTCGAAATTTAAATTTTTGAGGTTTTTTTTTGCAAATTTGAATCAAATTTGGACTATTCCCTAGTGAAAGTACACAAACATAACTCGAAATTTTATTTTTTTAATTAAATTTTTCACTTCAACCTTTGATAAAACTGCCCCTAAGAGTATTTAAACCTGTTAAGAATGCTTGCCATTTGTCTTTTCTGTGTAAGTGTCCAGCACGTTTGCAATCAATAAACCTGATGGTCAAGACCACGTGATTTCCCTATCAATAGTAATTATGTTAAAAAATTCTGCCCATTGTTTCTCATTCACATATTTTGGTGTCAAGTATAAGCTATTAATCATCAATGCCAATGTTGAATAAAAACTGAAAAGAGAAACAATATATTACCACTCCAACATACATGTACAAAAAGGATTTCATGTATTTGTGAATGGATTATTATGAGTGCCTCCAAGAAAAATAAAGCCATAAGTAAAAGATTAGAAAAATCCAAGATTCCTGTCTCAACTAGAACTGCAGTGGAGATAGGGGAGATTTTGCAGAAGGTACAGAGAGCTGATGATTTACATTGAACAAACAATTCTAACTGTTTTAAAAATTGCATTTCTTGAGCTTTCACATAGTGTATTTACTTGGTAAATGACTTTAGTTTATGATTGCTGCTGTTTAATGAAGCCATGTGCATGAGGACCAATACCTTGGATATTATCTTGTATGCAGGCAATGTAGGGCAACATCTTTGGAGCCAGTGTAGGGCAGCTTCTGTGGATCTTGCCCTAAGTTGTTGAGAGCTAGGTGTAGGCCAACTAGCTGAGCTGCTTAGGTTGCATCAAGGAGAAAGAAAGGCATTAGTACCCTGGCAGGATTTACCAGCTAGGACACCAGTTTCAGGATTGTAGGGAAATATAAATATTTAATCCACTAGGTGGGTGCTTATCATTTGTGCTTCTACTCTGGCCAGATATTTGTGTGAGCAAAGGAGCCAAGAGGGTCCCTGAATAAAGGAAAGATTCAGGGAGATATTCATTAAAGAAAGGAAACACCCTCTGGTTCTAAAATTGTGAATTGTGTAATAAATTAAGGATCTGTGACTAACTGCATTGGTGAGTGAGAATACATTTTATTCCTGAGTTTATCTGCAAGACCTGTGTGATCTTCCAGTTTATTCAACACTATATTTGTTAAAACTGAAATTGTTCTGGTGAACTTTTTAAAGGGGAAAACTCTATTAAGAGGAAAAAAAAAGACTCACATTCGTAGAGATTTATTATACATCAAAGCTTCTAAAAAAGCTGCTAAAATCCAAATATGAAAATACTCCATCTTAAAACTGTCACGGTCACGTAGAAATCAATGGCAGATGTGCTTGAAGATGTTTCTTGACATCATGATTCAGCACTGGTTTTTTGTTCCAATAATATGATAAATCCAAGTTTTAGCAGCAACAATTTTGTAAAATCAAGTTTTTGGAGTATCAATTAAAAAAAGTCAGAAAAGGGGGGGGGCCCGCTCCAGACTCACCCCTCACGGTATACTGTGCTTGTAATATCCACTCCAAGACCGGGTGCACAGCCAACAGCGCCTCTGCTGAACCACAATCGGAAAGAAAAATACAGACCAGCGGCACTCCGGATAAAAGAATAGGGATTTTTATTCCAAGTAGGAAGGATCCATAACACCTGACGCGTTTCGGGGGAAAACCCCCTTAATCATAGGCACATAGGTCAGAAGTTGTCACTTCCTTAAATACACAATACAATAGTGACATCTACTGGACAACGAGAAGAAATACAGTTTATGTGCTAAATGAAAAAGTTGCAAATTCACACAAATATTAATTGTACAATTCAAGTCACTGTTAAAATAATTTTAATATAAATTAAAATGTCAAAACCACAATAACTGTTAAAATATATACATCTATATATAATTACGATATACATTATTTCTCGCAAAGAGAAGGCAAAGCCTGATAGAATCTTGGAATAAAAATCCCTATTCTTTTATCCGGAGTGCCGCTGGTCTGTATTTTTCAGTAAAAAAAATTTGAATGTTTTGAATTGGTGCTCAATTTCGTCCAAGCATTTTTTGATCTGTCTTTTTTTGAGAAGAAATTTTGGTAAATGAGTTAAATTCATGGGTGGAAGTTAGGTCGACTTTGAGATAAACTCGAGTTTTAGTAAATAACCCCCTCAATGTCTTCCTGGGATGTTGGTGTGTACTTCAAAGGGCTAATTTGGTCATACTACAGTAAAATATATTAATTCCCCCCACTACACCATTGCCTATACAGAGACATACAGGACAAAGTACAGGAAAGTAGACTGGTCACCTAGACACAAAAATCTGTATAATAAAAGACCTTTTCAAATTAAACATGAAATCCAATTTCTATTTTTCATTGAAGCATTCATAGTTGTTGTAAACTCATTTAAAAATCTCAGCTGTCAATCAAACATTTTCTTCCCCTCCTCTATGCCTTAGGCAAAGAGGCGGGGCAGACAATGACTTTTGTTTCAGCACTTCCTAGACGTCACTGCTCTCCAAACATTACCCTGGTTTCTTCAGCATTTAATTTTGTAGCCAGGGCATGGGGATGGACATTGTGTCCCCTATTCTAGTGCACAAACAAGATTATGTTTATGATGATTGCCTTAATGATTGCCTTAATAACAGAGTCAACAACATGGCTCCTGTCTGCTTGCTATAATTATGAATTTCCAGATCGAAGGAAACAAGATTCATATAATTAATATTCTGTAATTGAAGTTCATTTTGCTTGACTAATGTGATAAAATTGGAATTTGAATAAAAAGGTCCCCTTTAAAGAAACATTAACACAAAAAAAGAAAGTGTTTTAAAGTAATGAATAGCTGCCCCCATTGCTACACAGCAGCTTATTATATAAACAATAGTAGTGTTTCTGAAGCAAACAGCAATTTTACCAGTGCAGGGCAACACTGCATTATATTTTTATTACTTTAAAACACTTTAATTTTTATGTTACTGGTCCTTTAACTCTTTAGACTAGTGTCACACATGATGTTATTTCTGCAGGCATAAATATCACTATGCACTAAAAACAGAGTTTCCACCTGTTGGTGCAAATCCATGGTTCCTATTGCTCAAAAAGACAAGCTTACATTTCCATGCTAAGATTTTGCTCTTTGTGCATAGACAGGCAGATAAACAGCCTGGTAGTGTATACTGAAGACAGGGTGGTAGGCAACACAATGCAATTTTCATGCAGGTTCTGTATGGCAATCAGAAAACTTTGAGATTAAGATAGACCCTGGGGAGGGGCTGTAGCTCAGAATTAAGCTATATTGTACAATACCTATAAGTAATAACAAGGTACAATGTTTGTCCAGGTGCAATAACCCATAGCCGCCAATAAGATATTCACTTTTAAACAGGTGACCCCAGTGGCATAATTAGATATTACTGGCCCCACAGCAAATTATTTTTCAGGCCCCCACAATGTTTAGAGGTTGACCAGCTTTACCAACACTTATCAAAACTGTATACGAATTGGGGCTTCATGGGCCCTAAATATCCTGCTCCCCCTGCAGCCACAGGGTCTGCATCCTCTTTAGTTATGACCCTGGGTGACCCATATATGGTCATTAGTATCTACTAGGGGAACAAATCTGTAACAAGATTTGACCCTTTATTACATAACCCTATGGGGCAAATTCACTAAAGGGCGAAGTGGCTAACACTAGCAAAAATTCGCAAGCGTGACGTCATTTCATAACTTCGCAAATTCACTAACACTGATTCTGGCGAATTTTCGCTAGCGAAGGAGATAGACTAGCTCAACTTCGCACCGTAACGCCAGGTGAAGTTGCGCACTGATGAAGAATTGTAATTACGCTAATTCACCAAGATGACCATTTTACTGAACATTACCACTTACGCAAGACATTACTTCGCCAGGTCAGACCTGGCGAAGTTCAATACAATAGATAGGAGTTTGAGAAAAAAAATTGAAATTTTTTTCTAAGTCACAAAAAAAAAGCTAGCGTCTTTTACCTTTTGTAGGGTGATAGTCTGAAAAATAGCGAAATTTTTTTGGGGTTACCCTCCTTCCCTCCTACATTTCCTAACATATGGCAGCTCAACTATACAGTGGGAACATGTTTAGGGCAATAGGAAAACATGAGCATAACTCCGCACTTTAGTGAATTAACATAGCGCTGGCAAAAATTTGCCTGGCGAAGTGCGGCAATAATTAGCGAAGGCAACGCTAGCGCATTTTTGCTGCTTAGTGAATTTGCCCCTATGAGTGTATACTTGATAAGGGTTAGTGGACACTTAGAGGCAGATTTATTAAATTCACATGAAGGATTAGAAGTTCAATCGAATTTTCAAAAAGATTTCGAATTCTCGAATGTTTTTGAAGATCACTTCGATCAGTGAATTTAGAAAATTCGATCGAATTGAATGATTCAAATAATTCGAATAAAAATCTATTTGAATATTCGACTATTCGACAGTCGAATTACTTCCCCTTTAAATTTTATTTGACTGCCTAGTTCGCCAGATCAAAGTTACCGAATTGGGTTTCATTATTTTTGATTGAATAAAAATATTACATCGAATGGTTAAAATCGTTTGTATCGATAGATTCGAACTATTTTATCGATCGATCGAATATTTTCTAATCGAATTGCGGTAAAATCATTCAAATTCAATATCCAAATTCGAAGGATTTTACTTCCCACACTATTCCTAGCCCCTTAGGGGCTGAATTACTAAGGCTCAAATTTCGAAGTGGAAAATATTTAGAAATTCATCCATTGAATTGAAATACTTCGAATATTGAAGTCAAAGTATTTTTAGAAAAATTTGGCTATCCTGCGGGCGAAGTAAAATCGTTCGATCGAATTATTTAATTGTTCGAACCGATCGTTTTTGCATATGATTGAACGATTTTACTTAGACAAAAAAAAACCTGCATTTTTTTAGTACTTCTGGGCATATAATTGTCTTTTTCATTTCTCAGGTTTCAAACTTCTAAAAGATCATTTTTTCTTGCCAGAAATATTAAATGAAGATGCAAAGCCAGTTTGCTGTTTTTATTGCTTGAAGCAAAATACAGAATAAGCTTGTGCGATAAGTAAAGAGCTACACAAAACTATTTTAAGAAAATGATGTATCACAGCTCACATATAACCTGCAGGTTTCTGGCAATGTTATGAGATATTGGGAAATGTTCAGGCAAACATATGCATGGTAGCTGTACAACCATGGATCATTCTTGGAGTGCTATTATAAAAAATATTCTATATGGAGCCAAGAGCTAAAAAGAAAAAACTCCAAAGCAAGGTGTGCTATTGCATTTAGATTAACAGTATTGCAGTATTGTGCTTGTTAACAAAAATTCAGGGTACCGTTTTATTAATTAAATATAGTTTACATTATTAAAGTATTAACTTGAAATATTTTTTAGAACAAAACCAATTTGTATACAGTTAATTGCACTTGATTATAAATAACAATGGAGAACACATAAAAAAAATATAATGAAGCTGAATTACATAATAATCTTAAATCACAAGGTAATCAGTGTTCATATTGGTGAATGATCTTGCATCTATAATTACGTTTTTGTTTCTGTTTGTATATGTATGTATTCACTGGCAGAAAATATCAACAATGAAAATCCAAATTAAATGTTGTAAGTCTGATTACTAGTGATGAGAGAATATTTGTTTTTTAATGAATTGGACATATGGGGACATTTTAGCATGAATTCACAAACAATTTTGCCAATGGCAAAAATACATATTTTTCCATAAAATAACTTGCGGCTGAAATTGTTCACTTATCACTATTGACTAGTATTATATTTGAAGGAAAATCAAGTACAGGTATGGGACCTGTTATCCAGAATGTTTGGGACCTGGGGTTTTCTGAATAATGGATCTTTTGGTAATTTGGATCATCAAAGTCTACTAAAAAATCATGTAAACATTAAATAAACCCAATATGCTGGTTTTACTTCCAATAAGGATTAATTATATCTCAGTTTGGATAAGTACAAGGTGCTGTTTTATTATTACAGAGAAAAAGGAAATAATTTCTAAAAACTTGGATTATTTGGATGAAGTGCCATCTATGGGAGACAGTTTTCCGTCATTTGGAACTTTCCAGATAACATGTTTCTGGAGAACAATGATGGGAGACATTTAAATGCATTTGTGTGCATAAATTTTAGTTTTAAAAATATATCTTGACTATAAGTTTATTTTTTAAATATATGGGGGTAAATTAAATATATGGGGTAAATTGGACCATTTGAACATTGAAGTACTGTCTCTTTAAAAAAAATTGAATTTGACCCTACACCACCTTAAACCTGCCAAATTGCTGTTTTAGCCTATGGGAGACCTCCTATAACCTTTAAGTTGTCTTTTTGAAATTTCTGAGAAATTGAATTCTTTTGGAGGAAATCTTCGAACGATTTTAATTCAATAAAAAAATACCTATTTGATCGAAAACACTCCGTTTTCGATTGAAAAAACACTTCGAAAAAGATTCTAGTCAAATTTCAAAGTTTTTTCAGTTCTAAATTCGATCCTTGATAAATCTGCCCTTAGGTGTAATGTAGAAATAGGCACAAGGTACTCAGGACAAGTAACCCAAACATTATTATCAGAATTCAAATGTAAGTTTCCATTGCTTTCACAAAAAGGGCTGCAAGGAAAAACATTTGGAAAGCAATATATTGACCCTTTTTGATATTGAAAGAGGTAACCACTGCAGCAGTCATGTATGGCTAGCAAAATATCAATCAAGTTTCACCAGGTTAGCAAGCAAGCCTCACAAGTTAGATTGTTGAATTACATTCAATTAAAAGTCTGAGTTGGTGAAATATTGACTGAAGTTTGAGTTTTGTATGCATGTAGCATACCATATACCATATAGTTCTAAATATAGGTATCTACATTCTAAGAGTGTATGTCCCAAGGTATCATTTTGGCACATTGGTTACATCTTTTAGGGTATAAGTCAGTAAATAGACATTTATTAAATATAATTTAAGTATTTTAATGGTTTTGGTTTACAGTCAGAGTATTGCTCTATTTCTAAAGTAAGAACTAAAGAATACAAATGAAGTAAAGTGAAAACTAATTAACAATGATTCCACATAGGAACTATTGCTTCCTCTATTTACACAGCCAGGCTACATAACATCCCTGACTTGGCTGCAAACTCATTTACAGTGCCAGGAAATATTTAAACTGGGTTATTACCTCAAATGGAATGTATTTAGTAACTATCACTAATTTGATTGCCATTTCCATTAAGTGCCTGGTTTTGTAGTTGCTGTTTATATAAATAAGTTTTCTGAATTACAAAAAGAAACTTTAAATGTGCTTATGATTGGGCAGAAATGTATTTTTAAGTAAGTTCATTACAATAAAACACTAATTAGGTAGAACCATTTAATTGTGCCATGATTCTACATGCCAAATGTTGAATTGTACAGTGATCTATTCAAGCAGATGATGACTCTCATTGAATGGCATATTTAACATTAGACACTACACTTGAATGCCAAAAAATGATGTCCATTGCAAACCATTTCCAACATAATGTGAATGCCAAATCTTCTCTGGAATATACTGTTTTAAAAAGTAAAATGTTCTGAATTTATGTTTCTATATAGCAACTTACGTCTACTACATTTAGTATGCATTTTATATGCATAAATTACAGTGTTTGCCCTTATAATTTTTGTGTCTAGTGCTAGAATAGAAAGAAAGAAGCACCCAACATTTATCAAAGTGCTTTACACCTCAAGTCCAACACATACATACACACACACACACTCACACATATAACTGCATTACTGAAATGACAAGGATTTGTGAGAATCAATAAAAAAAAAAGAAAATGTTTAAGGCATATAAACTATAATTGAGAATTCCATGCAAAGCAGCTCAGTTGCCATTTAGTGAGTGTATTGATGGTCCATTTAGATGGAGACACCTTACCTGCTATGTACTGTATCTGAATGGGTCTATTTTACTAAACACAAACTCTATTTGATAAAGGAGAATTTTAATTTTGCATTTGCCTAATATGCACTGAGTAGTGATGGGCGAATTTATTCACCGGTGGCGAATTCCTGCGACTCGCGACACGCCAGCGAAAATTATCCTGGCAAAAATTCGCTAAAAAAAAGAGTCGCGTTTTTTTCGCTGGAAATTTGCAAATTTTTTGGTGAAGCGAAACGGGTTAGATTCACTCATCACTAGCACTGAGCTTTGAGCTGCATAAGCACAAAACATACAAGAAAAACAGTACACTATAGCATATAGTCCATGCCTACTGAATATTAAAAGTTACTTTTCTTATAGCATATTTCATATGCTCTGCTAATATTACATTTATTCCACATTTTTGTATTTGAATTAAACATGCTGGACATTTCACTTTCATAGAATATATTACTAGTGGCAAAATAAAGCACTGTTTCCATGTAGCTGCGCTATTTATCCAACCCATAGCTTCAAGCAATGATACAAAGATATCTACTGTAAATAAGGATATAATTTTAAACTCTGCAAAATACTTACATATAAAGGAACAAC
>CM044439.1:89488892-89516963 GCA_024363595.1 Xenopus borealis
AACAAGTAAGCAGTACTGTATATACAGTAATTATAACGGACACTATAGAAATCAAAATAATGTTGCAGTGGTTCTGGTATCCTGAATAGCTTCAGCTGGGTGTACCTCTAAAGATCTATGTTGCCAAACAAGATACTTTGGTAACTCATATGATAAAGAATAGATTAAAATATCAACAATTTCACCCTGGGGAGTGTGTAAAAGTGTTTAATCAATAAACCCCATATACAGATAAATTAAGTCACTGTGGAATTTTATTACTCCTGGCTCATTTGTTACCAAATCGGACATGGATCAAGAAAGCAATCATTTTGGTTCCTTACATTGGATAAGAAAGAATTGGGACAACTTGAAGGCCTATTTATCAAAGGTCAGATTTAAGAGGTTTTTGAAACCATGACTAAACTCACTTTCTTTAAAACCATGAAGTATACAAATACCTCTTAAACATCTAAACATTTTAGTTTTTCATACAATTCCTAGTGAAAAAAAATCTGAAAAACAATAAAAGTCCAAAACGGACTTAAAACAGTCAAATGAATTGGACTGTTTCGAAATGTTTTACATTTTATTGTTAGTAAATGGGCCCCTGCATATCGAGTCCACTTTCCTATGCACACTTCCAACCCTTGCACTATAATACATCTGCAATATAATTGTAGTACTTTAGGGGGTAAGATGTAGAAATACAGGAGTATACTTTTCATTTCTATTTTATTTAGTAAAACACAAACAAAATGAGCTGTCAGAATGAGCCAAAAAGGCTTATGAAGACAAAGGAGGTCAGCTTGTTTACCGGGTACTATTATCTATTTCTTTTTTAAGGCAATTTGGAGCCAAAAGCAGCATGCATGCACAAGAAGCACTGCACATTGAGGTGGTAGGACATGTGCCCACAATTGAGCATACATTCAGCTGTCAGAGCACAAAAGAACTTCCCACTGTGTGAAAGCTCTGGTGTGTTGTGTGGGCTTGCCGACATTAAGTGCATATCATTTACATAATATAATTTTCAAAAAAGATTTGAATGGTGTGGTTGAGTTTGATTTGTTGTGAAGAGGCTGGTCACGTAAAGCCTGCATAGGAAATACAGCTGTATAGTTGTTACTGTATTTAATTTAAAGATGTTAATATGCTTGTTTGCACCTTTCTATAGGTAAACAAATTTTCTTTTTACAATTTGTGCTCACTAATGGAATTTGAGTAGTGAAGGGTGAATTTTTTTCACCTTTTTTCACCATGAAAAGGATGCCCATAGACTGGAATGGCATTGTGCGTAAAAAAAAAAAAAAGAAAACGAAAATGAACGCAAGTTGTTGCCCATAGACTTTAATGGGTGTATGCGACATTTCACTCACGGCAAATTTTTGTCGAAGCGAAATGGGTCAAATTCGCCCATCCCTAAATTTAAGGCATAACTGTAGGAAACGACATTACTGGCAAGTAGGGTAGTGGAACAGACATGGATCATACGTGCTTCACTTTGGCACAGGCCTTAAATCTCTCAGACCATAGGCTTCTCTGATATAGTGTCACATGTGTTACCTATCAGGTCATATTCCCAATCATATTTTATTGAACATGATTAATATGTTTTGAAGTTTGGACCAGTGTATGTGTTTGGTCAAAATGATTTAAAGCCTTTCTAGATACAAAAAGTCTTTAGGGTGAGCTGAATCATGGCTGGCTTGTGAGCCCTCTGAGGCAAGTAGTTAATAAATAGATGACTATCCCAGAACCAGCTAGATGCAAAGTGCAAGTTTCTACTCTTCTACGCTTACCTTGCATTTTCTTTAATTGTGGTATAATTAAGACCAGGGTTGAGAAAATGGCCACAATGAAAGGCCCATGCACAATACACTTTTGTAATTTGTTTTTCATTTTGTTGGACATAGCATTGTAGAGTGTGTTAGAAAAAGGATCTCGGGGACCCTAGTTCCATTTAGTGATACTATGCTCATTAACAAAATTGTTAAACGTTTCATTTTAAATGCTTTCCACTGTTTGTGCTCACAGTTGCTCTGCCTGACAAAACAGACATTTTGAAGAAGATGCAGTAATTATAGCACCTCATCCATCAAAATTGTCTGGCACGCTCCAGATAAAAGATGAGACATGAGAAAAGGGATAAATCATTCACTCCTGTAGGAGTTGGTAACTTAAACTGGTATAATGTGTATAATAGAGAATATTCATAGTTACAATGTTTCCTTGTTCCTAAGGAAGGCGGTACATTCTAAACAAAATTAATATAATGTATCAGACATGGTTAAAATGTATCTATACATATGAGGTCTCATAAAGGTCTACGGCACTGGTGACGTTTTAGAGCTTTGCTCCCAAACCAGTGGCTCGGGAGCAAACTGGTGCTCACCAACCCCTTGGATTTGGCTCCCAGTGGCCTTAAAGGACCAGTAACATAAAACAAATTTAAAGAATTCATTATTAACACAAAAAAAAACAAGACATATTTAACTTTAAAATCTCAAAGTCTTCATTAAGAAATAACTTACCAATACTCCACTTGCACTCCTCTTCAGCAAAGGCGATCTGGCGATCCATCCTGCGGCTCTCAATTTCTCCTCCCTGCCTTCCTTATAGGAGATTAACAGAAATCGACAATGGATCGACGCCCTGTCACCTTCTCTGCACCTGAGCGGGAAAAGGTGGGGCTGCAAAATTGGAATTTTGTCTCAAATTTATGGGCTTTTTGCCACCCCTGGTAACTTGTTGGCAGTTGTTGCCTGAGGGGAGTTTCTAAACAAGTGACTGTATGTATGTTAATATTTATTTTAAGCATGTTTTTATGCATTAACAAATTGGTACAGATTAATGATTTTCTAGAGAAATTCATGAAACGGCGAAAAATTTGTGAAACGCCGCCACGTCTCGTTTTGGATGCATGCATCCATTTTTGGACACTGGTGTCCATTGCCGGCATCCAAAAAACAGACTCCGGTGTCCATTTTATTTGCCTGCGGTGAATCGCGGGGATTCGCTGCAAAATCACCACAGGCGAATAAATTCTCCCATCACTAGTACGGATCTCTGAACCCAATATAAAAATATAAACAACATAACAACATAATCTGCTTTGAGAAATACTGTAACATTGTAGGGAATATTTTCCTTGTGGTCAAGAAAGTGTTGTTCAACTGAGAAAAAGATAGAACCTCTTGGATTCCCAGTTCACTTGTTGATTAACAAGCCTTTTTAATATGGCTGCTCATTAGGAAACAAATAAAAAGCATGGTGACTTGTTATATGGATAGTTTTACACATTTGTTTTTCATTTTGCTGTGATAAATTATATAACAATGAGCAGACAATGCAACAAAATAATTGCAGAAAAGTTTGATGAATAGCTCTTAGTGTATAGGTGAAGGTTATGAAATTCTCGGAAGCATCAACATTTGAGCTGGGATCAAGCAGAACCATCTGGCCTTCATTAAATATTGATAAGGGCAGCACCTGTGTATATAGAATAAATATAACATAGATGCTCTATGAAATCCTTTAGCTGCAGCAAAAGAGATTTTTCATTCATCTCTAATGCTTGTGCTTCACTGAAATATTATATTTTCCTACAAGAGAGCCCCTTGGACTGATATCTAAGACCGTCTTCTGCAGCAAAATGAATTATTAAGGGAAATTTACAGCTGCTGCAACAACAGAGTTATATCAGCACAAGTTAAAGTAAATATAACATTTGAAAATGAAGGGGAAAGAAAGAAAAAAGAAAGAAAGAAAGAAAGAGGAAAAAAAAAGAGAGAAAAGAGAAAGAGAGAGGGCCCCAATGCAGTCTGCACCTCACACATTTAAAAGTAATCCCATAGAGTAACCACCAAACTTCACTCATTCACTTCATTCATCTCTAATGCTTGTGCTTCACTGAAATATTATATTTTCCTACAAGAGAGCCCCTTGACTGATATCTAAGACCGTCTTCTGCAGCTGCTGCAACAACAGAGTTATATCAGCACAAGTTAAAGTAAATATAACATATGACAATGGAGGGGAAAGAAAGAAAGAGAAAGAAAGAAAGAGAAAGAAAGAAAGAAAGAAAGAAAGAAAGAAAGAAAGAAAGAAAGAAAATAAAGAAAGAGGGTCCCAATGCAGTCTGTGCCTTACACATTTGAAAGTAATCCCTTATGGATTCTAAACCTTTTCTCAAGGTCTAACTTGCCCATAGAGTAACCACCAAACTTCACTCATATCAAACATCACTACTGAAATTAGGATTTCAGATGTGTGCTAATACTAGTGTTATCTACACTTTCAAACAGCAGTACTCACACAAAACAATTATAAACCATAACACCTGAAATGTAATATTAAGGGAACACTAAACACTACTGCACAACTACACTTCCCAGCATACTTTAACATATTATTTAAGTTTAAAGCATTCTAATTCGTTGTATTCTATCATCAGCAAATTTTCTTGCATCTATAATCAAGTTTTGATTAGCAGAATTCTCATTGGTGAATTGTTTTCCATGTGTAATTAAGGGTTTTTGTCAATTCTACAGAGGAATAGATTGTGCAGTTGGACATTTCTGTGGTTGCACTTAGTTTTTAAATCTTATGAATATGAAGTAAAATCTTTTGGACATCTAACTTATCATTCTTGAGTCATTTGAGCACAGTAGAAGAAAAGACTAGCACTTTAATTCGAAATTATAGGGCTCAAAGTGTCAACTAATGTCTGAAGAGAATTGAGAGTAAGCCTCATGACTGAAGTTGACATCATAATTGAAGAACCCTGGTGTAGATAGGCTTTGCTTAGAAAATTAAACATTTTTTTTTTACATTTTCAGTGTAATTGATAAAATTATTTTAGCAGAAGGAATGGCATTTTTAGCTACAGTAACCTTTTTTTAGGACTGAATCTGAGTTTAGTGTGTGGGATTTAATCCAATGTATTTTAGACTAAATATTTCACCACATTACAAGGACACAAATTTTAATTTCTATGCAACTGTTGCATGGTTTTGAAAGAGGTACAGATGCAGCCACTGGGATTGGTGAGTTAAATGTGTCATGACTCAGGGCTAATTGAAGAAACTGTGTTATCTAAAGTTATCTTAACTCATTTAATGCATTTAACCTTTTCATTAGCATACCAAAGCACCATTGTTTTCAATGGTGAACTCTTTAATTGGATGGGATGCTGTAATACAATATTCTGTGGTAAGTGGGATAAATGGGATAGATGAGTTAAGTTTTTCTGTGTCAAATGCACAATCCAAAGTGGCTTCATCTGTTAATGGTATTACAAACCTGCATTCAGCTGAAGTTCTTTACCCTCCTTGCAATCAGAACACAATTTATCCCTTGTGTAAATCTTAAAACAGTATTGCTCACAACTCATAATATATTGTTTGCATGAAAAGGACTGAATCCATTGCTAATTTTTTATGTATTCTCTTATCAAAAGTATAAATGTGAATCATTCTTAGATTTAATTTAAAAAATAAATACGTTATTATCTAAAGTAATGAATGACATCATTTTGTCTTGATGGAATACTTCAAGTGCAGAGAAATAAATCTACTAAATATATAATAACACATGTATACATGTTTAAAATTAACCAAATGAAATCACAATACCCTGTTTTTTAACAGTACAGGAATATATCAAGCTTTTGCTATGTGTTATATTAGGTTACTTAATTTTGCACATGGGTACATTAATATTGGATGGAAGAAAAATGACACCATTGCAAAGTTTGTACTTTTGGCATAAGTGTCACTTAAAGCAAATGAATTATCGAAAGGTATATTTATTTCTTGGGTTAGGCATAATAGGAAGCTTGATGCAACTACACTATTGGTCTAAACCCTTTGAGGGTTACGGATATTCTTATTTGACAGTAAGTATCAAGTGACTGCCTCTAAAGTATCAAGGACCTGTTTGATTCATTTAGACCCCTTTCAAGAAGTTGGAAGGCCTTAGGCTAAGATTCTGGGATAGGAGGTCTCAGTGAAGTCAGAGCCAGTGTGGAGTCATATCATGTAGGACCTAAAATGTGAGCTAAATCCTGTAAAAATTGCTGCAGCAGATAATACAGAATAGTTATATAGCCAATTAGTATATGTTTTGCCGAAAAGCTTAAAAGGGTAAATTACCTAGCATGGAATCGACCATTTTTTGTTGTACAGATCTATTTTATATGCCAGATTTATGAAGCCTCATTTGTCTGTGTTTTGGTAAACAATTGATATACTCACTTTTTCTGCAATTGATTGCTCTGGATTACTTCTTAATAGAATTTGCAGGTTGCTCTAAAATTTGGAGTCGCATCAAATTTCACAATTGCATTGTTTGCATTTATAGTACATACATTTGCAAACATGTCAGAAATTGCAATCTGTGCAGCTAGATTTGCTAGACATGTTCCTGAATTTATAAATTAATTTGTTTTCCTTTGTCCACAATTGGGACCTTGCAAGCATTTTATTTTTGTCAAAAACCTAGTTTGTGGGCCCATCTGAATGTAAGGAATCAGGGATTATGAGCCAATCCAAAAAGGTAAGGTGGGAAATACCACAACTGTCAAAGCTTTGTGAAATGGTTTAATATATACTTTAGGTAGCCATATAAGTATAATGTTATCTTTTAACTATTTATTAGGGGGAATATAATAAATAAATAAGGGGAGAAAAAAAGATCTTAAACTCAGTGATACGTATAAGTAAGTAAATTGTTGTTGCTTAAGAGAATTCGAATAGCAGATATTTAAAGTTAGAGGGTATATCAACTGAAGGTTTGTAAAGCAATGTTGGGTGTTTGCCTTTTAATGTAAATCTCATTGGTTTAAGAAGAGTTATGGAAAATGCTGAAATGTGAGATACGCTCAGAGTGTGGCCCAAGCAGATTGATGTCCTCCACATTAACAGAATCACTTCCATGTGGAACAGAAACCATAGCATTCCCTTTTCAACCATTAAACGGTCTTGAATTTATAGCTAAAGCTGAATGGTGAACAGTGAAAATGTTTTGAAATACATTGTTGAAATAATTTTGACGCATGTCAATTTTATGTGCACGTCTATTCTGATGCTCGACGATTTTGTTGTGGCGGATTTTTCACCACAGTTTGCTGGTGGCAAAACAAGAAAATTCTTGTTGTGCCTGGTGAATGTATTAGCCCATCATTAGTATTTACACCTGGGGATATAGACCCTGTTTGTAGTTTGCAGTCTGTAAATCCACATAAATCAAGAAGATAGTGCCTTAAATATTAGAGATAGATAAGATATTCAACATTAGCAGCTGTGCAGTGTGCATGACCACCTAAATTGATGCAGTACATTTCTTGTCTAGATGTAAAAGCAACTTTTGCCATTAATGTCAATCACTTCTGTATATCCTCCTTCCCTCACTGTCGCTTCTTTTTTCTATCTGAATTAAACAGCAAGAAAAAATTCAGAGCCTATAAGTTTAGTTCCAGGTGCTTCCAGATGCTTTGTGCTTTACTTAACATGCCTCAGTCAAGCGTTGCATATATTACCTGTTTCAGGCCTCACTAAACAAAACTTTATTGTAATCTGAAATGATGCCGTTTTGACAGACATTAGTGAAATATACATTTACTGTATATGTCAGGGGTGTCCAAACTTGGCCCTCCAGCTGTTAAGGAACTACAAGTCCCACAATGCATTTGCCTGACTGTGGCTGTCAGACTCCTTCATTGCATTGTGGGACTTGGCCCTCCAGCTGTTAAGGAACTACAAGTCCCACAATGCATTTGCCTGACTGTGGCTGTCAGACTCCTTCATTGCATTGGAGGGCCAAGTTTGGACACCCCTGGTATATGTTATCTACTGTATAATATCTGCTGGTAGATACTTTGACCATATGGTGTAACTGTTTTAATCCCTTATGTGTTTTGAAATAAGACACTTAGGGGGTTATTTATTAAAGGTCAAGTTGTGTTTTCCCAATAAATTTGAGCTTTTCACTAAAAACTCTAAATTTTCAAGATTTATAATGCCCTGAAGCTGCTAAAAGCCCAAATCCAAAATACTCCAGCTAAAACCTGAGGTCATAAAAAAGTCAATGGCAGAGGTCCCTTGAACTACGTTAAGATGTTTTTGTCTTCATGGTTTTCAGTGGTTTGCACTCAAACATTCAAACAATTTGAGGTATTCAAGATTTTTTTTTTAAAGAGAAACTGTCATGGGAAATTTTTTTTTTGCCAAAATGCATTAGAATAGTGCTGCTCCAGCAGAATTCTGCATTGAAATCCATTTCTCAAAAGAGCAAACAGTAAACTTTAATCACTCTTTACTGCTGTACTGCAAATTGGAGTGATATCACCTACCCTTTCCCCCACCCAGCAGCCTAACAACAGAACAATGAGAAGGTAACCAGATAACAGCTCCCTAACACAAGATAACAGCTGCCTGGTAGATCTAAGAACATCACTCAATAGTAAAAACCCATGTCCCACTGTGTACTATTCAGTTACATTGAGAAGGAAAAACAACAGCCTGCCAGAAAGCAGTTCCCTCCTAAAGTGCTGGCACAAGTCACATGACCGGGGCAGCTGGAAAATTGACAAAATGGCTAGCCCCATGTCAGATTTAAAAACGGAATATGAAAAAAATCTGTTTGCTCTTTTAAGAAATGGATTTCAGTGCAGAAGTCTACTGGAGCAGCACTATTAACTGATGTGTTTTGAAAAAAACATGCTTTCCCATGACAGGATCCCTTTAACCTATAAATCGATCAATTTGAGGTAAAGTATTTGAGTTTTTTTCCCATGATTGCATTCAATTGAGTTTTTTACATTTGGTTTTAATTTTATAAGAGGTAGAAAAAGACCTCCCAAACCTCACAAACATGACCTTTGATAAATAACCCCCTAATGGGCTGATTTATATTAAAAAGAATCGTCGGGTTCTTTTCACGATTTTTGCAAAAACATGAGCATGTATATACAGTACTTGAGAATATCCTTTATAACCTTGTATAGTCCGCATTTATTAAAATTTATTTAATAAAACCATGAAAAGTCACCATAAAAAACTCAGCAAGTAAAAGCTGGTGAGGTTGTATAGCAGTCAATGAGAATGTTCTCTGATATTTTCAGCCTCATTGACAATGAATGGGACAATGAGATTTCTCACAGGCATAAGACTTCCATGAAAACGTGCATATAAAAATATTTTGTTGTGTTTTTTTTTTCTTAAATATGCTAGCATTTGAGAAAAATAGGTTTTTTTTTCCACAAACTCTGATTTTGATAAATCTGTCCCTTAATTCATATTAATTCTGAATCTGAAAGAATATTCTGATGAATTAAAGTATATATTCATACATCATGAGGTAAGGGCATGTTTTTATTTTTTTTTACCCAGTCTAGTAATCCATGTCAACGTCAAATGGATACTATCATTATTTTAACTGCAGCAAGGCAGCAAATGTTTACTGCTGATTGGTTATTATGGGATGATATACTTGGAACAAACTTTAGAGCTGTTACTGCATTCCCTCTGAGAATCAGTGTTCATCAGTAAAGCAAGTCTGAATATAAATGTAGTGATTTTTGTTGATCACTAAAAGCTTCACAAATGTGTTTTACCTGTTACATATTGCTCAATATTTAATGCTTTGTTCATATACTGTAGCTCAGAAATATAATGCAAATAAATATCTTAATGCTTTGAATGTTATTTTTATGTTTAACTAATAATATTAAATATGATACATATATACAGTTTCCTTCATGTTTACCTTACTTGGTTACCTGTTAACTAAAAGTTCACACTATTTTATTGCAAAGCATATTACAAAACTACTTTATTCAATGTTTTAATAGCGCTGATGCTGCGACTTCCTAATGAGGGAGTCAAGCACAAATAGACAGAAAATTCTTTACATTTTATTTTATAAATCTGCATATGAGTACTTTTTTGCCCTTAACATAGTAAAAAAAAGTGTGCATTCCTGCTAATAACATCTATTCATTTTTAGATTTGTTCTATACAGCGATAAAATGCAATTTATAAGTCTTAATTTTAAACAAGCTAGTGTAATATTGTGAGATATGAAGTAGTTATTCAGTATTCTGCCTATCTCAGCAGCACTGAACATAATAACATTGATGACTGCATCTAATTCCAGCTTGTGACAGAATATGCACAAAATAATTTTGGCACTTTTGTTTTTAGTTGGAAAGTAAAAGATAAGTAAGAGTCAGAAAAAAAGTAATGCTTTACTTTACACAAGACCTTCATTAGTCTTGCTTTCTTGCTCCAGATTTTTTTGTTTGGGAGAAGTGATCTTTTTTTCTGCATTTTCTTTACAAGTTTGTGCCTTTATTATTATTTTATTGTAATAGTTTAGCAATAATGTACATACAAATAGTTTTGCATCTGTAAACTTTTCATGTTTGTTAACTTCATGTTCATTAAGATCATTAGGAATTCTCATGTGGATTGAGCCAGGGACAGGGGAACTACAGGGCCATTACAGACTTAGGTAGGAGGGAATTGGATGTGTTTAAAGTTAAGAATTATGGAGGTTGTTAGGGGTGGAGACATGAGGGGTTAAAAGAGGAAAGAATTTAAGGGGGCACACTGTTTTACCTTAGAGGAGGAAAACTACAGATGCATTTTATTGCCAATAGATTAGCAGCAGTAGTGCAAGCTATAATGCTATATTTATTCTGTTGAATGTTTTACCATACATAAAAATCTCTAGAAGCTCTCTTTGTTTAGGATAGAAGCTGCAGTATTAGCTTGGTGTGACATCACTTCCTGTCTAAGTCTCTTCATGCTCACTTATAGCTCTGGGCTCAGATTGCAGCAGAAAAGGGGGGGAGGGGGAAGAGGAGAAAACCGAGCATGTTCACACCCGGGACAATGAGGTTACAGCAAAGTTATTTTTAAATATTGCATGTAGAGTTTACATTGACCTTACACTTTTTTTATATTTACACTGAATTTGAGATGTATATATTGGATGTTTATTCATGTAAATTTTTCACCCAAAGTATATCATGTATTCAGTGTTCTATTTTAAAGTGGACCCGTCACCCCAAAAAAATCATATTTTATCACATGGTCAAGCAAAATGAACATTAATTACACTATATAAATTATTTTAATCTTGTTTTCTTCAGTCTGGGAATTTATAATAATAGCAAGCAGGCAGGAGCCATTTTGTGGACACTGTTATTAAGGCAAGCCTTGCATCATCTCAGAATCTTGTTTGTGCACCAGAATGGGGGACCCGATGTCTATCCCCATGTCCTGGCTACACAATTAAATGGTTAAGAGAACTGGGGGAATGTGTGAGGAGCAGTGGCATCTAGGAAGTGCTGAATGGAAAGTGAAAGTAATTATCTGCCTCGCCTCTATGCCTAAGTCATAGAGGAGTGGCAGACAATATTTGATTGAGAGCTGAGATTTTTAAATGAGCTTAAAACAGCTATGAATGGTTTAATAAAAATTTGAAATTGGATTTCATGTTTAATTTGAAAAGGACTCTTATTATACAGATTTTTGCGTCTGGGTGACAGGTCCGCTTTAATAGAAGGGAGAAACATTGGTGTTATTGGGTTGTAAAGTCACTGTATAGCATGTGAAATACTTCTTACATCTAAGCAAATACATGAATATGGAAACAAATGCCATTTATCAGATGGTCAGGGCTTTGGGTGAACCCCAGCTACCTGGTGTGACCACAAGTTCATATAGTGGGTGCATATAGTGGAGTAAAGTACAGGTGTATCTTTTAGCTATGAATATGGATAAGCCAAAATAAAGTTTTTGGATGAGGCAGTTTTATCAGAGTGTTAGAAAATAACTGGCGTCATGATCTTGTGTGATAAAACCACATATACCTAAGGACAAAGCTGTGCCAGGAAAAGCAAGTGCTGCTATTAAATTGGCACTGCACCTTGATTCCTTTGCATAATCTATGGAAAGTTCTCTAAAGGCAAAGCCATGAGTGGCTCATACTTTATAGGGCTACTTACCCTATGAAGAAAAACTGTATTATTCAGAACCAAATTAAGTAAACCAATACAATATTGCAGATAAATGACAAAAAAAGGTCAGTGTGATGGTATATGAATATGTATATAGAGAGAAGTGCTGTTAACAGCAATGTAGGAGTTGAAGTAAAATTCTTCTACCTTCACGGTATACTGGGTCTCGATTTAAAGTTCCTAGATGCAAGTTGCACCCCCTCACACTCATTCACTTACATCCAGGCCTTGTTGCACTGTGCTGCCAGTGCCAGATTTAAGTCTGATGCAAGGTAAAGAGTGCAGCAAGGGTGGGTGTTAGACAGCCCTGTCCTTACCGATTATCTTAGGCTAGGTGGTAAGGACAGGGCTCCTTAACACTCTGCACCAATCGGCCTGCCTAATTTGCACCTGTGAAAAGCAAAGGCAAAGAGAGCACCATGAATTATTAAATAATGGAAAAAACAAATAGAACATGTATTTAATGGTTTGAAGGCATGCTTCACATTTACTATATACATTCTACTATGTTCTTGAGCAAAAGGACCTGGACCTATGGGATCTCACATGAGGCAGGTAACAAACATGGCGGCTTACATCTGTTTTTGTGCTTAGTATCCTACCCCACTGTTTGTCAGTAGTGCCAGACATGTCAGGAAAACAATGAAGTTTTAATCAAGGATTTATACAGGGTAAGTTGTACATTTTTTTGAAAAAGTTATGTAAATGAAAAACTTTGTGGCACAATATTCTATGAGACAAAACAAAATCTCCTGTATGACAAAGACAATTATAGTTGTTAATAGCAAAATAGAATTTACTACTTGGAATCATTCTCCAGTTTGCCCCATAGAATGTGAAAAAAAAAAAGACTAAGATGGTTGGATACAAAAAGGATGATGGGGCTGGAACAGCAGAGGCTTGAGCCCCCATCATCGAGGCAAGTTTCATTCCTGTTCAGAATACTACACAATGAGATCTATTCTGTCACCATTTTTTAAATTGTAGGGTGGTCCATACTAATAAGGCCCTAAGCACAATGGGGGAGAATCTGCATGATGTCCATTACAAAAATGATGAAGCAGGGGCCAGATGCTATACTTACAGTGAACCATAAAAGTCAGAAATACTGTACCCAATCGTGCATATTAGTCGTTTAAATAGATACAGTGCATGTCTGTATACATTTTGCAAAAGAATTACAGTAAATGTGTATTAATATTATTCCACTCTTGTGCATTCTTGTAAAAGCATTGTTCTGCTAATTAAATTTGAAAGATGTATTTTAATGTTACAAGACAAGGTAAACTAACCTAAAAAAACATAGATGGTGTCTTAAGTACAATATTTTCTGTTGTTCCACTATGATAAAATTACAGCTGTTCTCTATTTAGCATACATTAGTACATTTACCCCAGTGTTTTAAAGAAAGCCTTGTTTTATTTATTGGTTTCTTTTTATTCAGAGGCAGACCCCTTTATCTTAGTGAATAATTACAATATTGTGAAAAGGCAATCTATATCATCATTTGGGTCGTATGCATGTTTATAATACTGAAAAACACATTACCAACCCTGTAAAGAATTGATATGACTGAATGAAATTGTGTAAACTATATGTACCGCTAAACTATACCATTACCATTAACCTTTAGAAAAGAAAAATAAAATCTCTTACAATGCAAAAGCTGTGGGAATGCTGAGCATTCTTTAAACATACACATCTGTGAAACAAACATTGAACAACATTAATTTCCCTTTTCCTCTCATAATTGTCAGTTTATAATTAGAAAAGTAGAATATATGTACTGTTATTTGTAATGTAGAGGCACTTTCATTAGGTTTGCACCACCATGTGGTGTGAGATTGCAGTAATTAAACAGCATATGGGAAAGTAATAGAAATTCTATGAAGGATAATGCATTCATTATATGTTTGCTTGTGTTTCTGATTTTATTTCAATACTGCTGCTTTATTTAATGTTTTACTTTTGGATCCTTACTTACACTTTAACCCTACTTTAAATTACTATTCCATTAGAAGACCTAATTTTTTATGTTGGAGGAAGGTGCAAAGTGCAAAAATCAGGGGCAGGGCATACTTCAATGTTAAAGGAGAACCAAACCCTTAATTATAAAAACCTCTACCCCCCTACCCCACATAGACCCCCCCTCCCTGCTCCCCCCCCCCAACCTGTTACCTTTAATAATTGCCCCTAACTCTTTACTTACCTTTTTTTTGCAGATTCAGCACAGAGGAGCATACGGGTGCCATCTTCTTCTCTTCAGTCTTCTCTGTGAAATAAGTGCCATATCTGCACATGCACCGAAACTTACGGAAATTGCCAAAGACAAGGAAAAAGACGCAAAGAAGTGCAAAGAGCAGGAAGATGGCGCCTGTGAGCTCTGCTGCGTTGAATCTGCAAAGAGAGTTACGTAAAAAGTTAGGGGCAATTATTGAAGGTAACAGCTAGGCTGGGGGGGGCAGGGAGGGGGTCTATGTAGGGTAGTGATTTTTATAATTAAGGGTTTGGTTCTCCCATATGGTCTCCCATATATTTCATTTAACCAATTTTTTATAAAAAAAAGATTCCTATTGATCTGTAATGATAAAACATCTTGTACTTAATCCAAACTAAGATATAATCAATCCTTATTGGAAGAAAAAACAGACAATTGGGTTTATTTACTGTTTACAAGATTACCTAGTAGACAAAGTATGAACATCCAAATTACAGAAAGATCCATTATCTGAAAAATCTCAGGCCCTGAGCATTCTGGATAACAGGTCCTGTACCTGCATTGTCAGTTCAGTTTGGAAATACATTTGCTATAGTCTGATATATTTCCATATTTCTAATTAAATTATAAAAAATCTTTGCATGCATTTGTTTCCTGTATAATTTCTATAGGAATATTGCTCCAACCATACAGATGTTGAAAATGTTTTTTCCCTTAACTTCCCTTAGTTATAATAATGTAAATTTATTCTGTAAAATGTTCTATTTACATAGAGTAAAATATGGTAGAAATACAGTTTGTTGAAAGTAAGCAATAACCATTAACCTGCTTAAGGCTGTCTCATATTTTCATTAGGTCTGTATTCTTTAAGCAGCTAAAGGAGCCGTTTCTTGTGATTATATTATAATAGCGACATTATGTTCTAATTTATGAGAAATACAGGTATGGTTCAAATATCTGCGATATAGTGTTAATAGGTGGACAAAGAGACAACCTAAATTAATATTTCTTGGCACTAAGTGACAATAAGTTGCCTTATGCTATTTAATTGATGGATGACAACTCTTATTGTTATACAGATGCTTAACTCATGTGTTGTGAATTATAATTTTGAAAAAGCCATTTTATTTACAGAGATTAGTATGCCAAGCAGCTACAAATATATTGCAGGCAGTGGGAAGCAAAATAGGTTTATATTTTTCTGTTATTTGTAGCCTGACAGGTTTGACTCTAAGGGCCATTCATAATGGCAAACAATATTTGTTGAGGTCTGTGCTGTGGCTTTTGCGATTACAAGAAATTGGGTTTTTTGCATTTTGTTGGATTTACATATAATTTTAAAGAACATAAAGGAGAAAGTCAGCAAGAAAATAAGGGAACCTAGAACAAAGCAGAACATTTGGTTTAGACATTACGTTGGTTGTGGCATTAGAGAATAACTGATGATCAACAGAAACCTTGGCTTTGGTATATACAAAATCCAGATACTCTGTGAAAGGTTTTGAAATCACATTATAATTGGGGGAATTTTCAACAATGTATTGAAGAACATCTGCTGATGGGTTTATGTAATTTTCCAGTCAATTTGTTCTGTCAAGAAGATAAAGTAGTTTACTGCTTTGAAGAGACCAATAATATGGGTGAGAAAAAAAATAAACTGGCTCTTGACCATGATGGAACAACCTGTTTTTACTTTGTTTTGCACCTCACTCTGTAGGATTTTAATAAAGCAATCTCATCTTTCTTCATTAAATTTTTTTTTATAGCAGAACAAAAAGAAGTTATCAAGTGTAAGAAAAAAAATTGATTGCCTTACTGTTTTGAAGCTATACAAGAAGAGAGGGATAAAATGAATAAAACATAATGCTTCAAAATCACCCAACAGACTGATGCTCAATGAAAAGCCGCCAACAGAACAACATTTTCAAAGAATATTGAACCAAACCATTCCTGAACATGAAACTAGCATATACCAAATCCCACACATTTCAAAATATGTACGCCCCTGAATGAATAACTATATTTGATGCAGAAAAAGATGACATGTAGTTACTCTGGTATGCAGTCAAGTTCATGGTGGGATACTGATAGGATATTTAGAGGCCTATTTATCAATAGTCTCATTTTCGTGGTTTTAGAGGTTTTTGAAACCACAGCTACTCACTTTTTCTAAAATTACGAATGTCATGAAATTTATTAAATTACCATTTTTAAAAAAAAAAATTGTTAGTATACTACAAAAAAAAAACCAAAACATATTAAACTTTAAAATCATAAAGTCTTTATTAAGAAAAAGCTTACCGAAACTTTGTTTGTGCTCCTCTTAAAAAAAGGAGACAGGGCGAGGATCCATCATGCAGTGTTCAATTTATTATCCCTGGCTATCTCCTATAAAGAAGGCAGGGAGGAGGAATTGAGCGCCGCATGATGGATTGCCTAATCACCTTTTCTGAAGAGGAGTGCAAGCGGAGTATCGGTAAGTTATTTCTTACTAAAAGACTTTGCAATTTTAAGGTTTAATATGCGTCAGTGTTTTATTTCGTAGTATACTAAGAAATTATTTAAAACATTTTTTTATGTTATTGGTCCTTTAAAAAATACAAACTAAAAAGCATGACTGAAAAAAAGTCACAGAAAAGTTGTGAAAAACAACTTTTTAAAGTCTTTGCACAATAACTAACTACAAAGAGTCAAAAATAGCCGAAAAACTCAACCACAAATTGACTTCTACATGTTTTCAAAAAGTTTTAGCTGGGGTATTTTTGTATTCGAAATTGTCACAGTTTTGTCACATAATAAATCTTAGTAACCATCAAGTACATTGTATTGGCTATTCATTAAAATACAATTGCTTACTTAAAAGGCAAACAAAAATTTGAATTTGTGTTGTAATTCGACACTTTGTGGATAAAAGAGTGCTGTATAATACCGTCACTGTATAGAAATACATATTATTTATAATATAGCTATATAACCATACAAATTCTTGTAGGAACAAATTACATCTTCCACATAAACACACATTGTCGAAGCCAGAGCAAATTCCTTGTTGAAAAAACAGACACCGGCATCCAAAAAACAGATGCCGTAGAATTTTTATTTTTTTTTGCCGGCAAATTTTCGCCAGCAAATTTTCGTGGGTGATTAAGGAATTTATTCACTGGTGGTGAAATGCGGGAATTTGTGTGCAAATTCGAGCCTGCCAAATAAATTCGCCAAATGGAAAGTATTACTACTCACTTCAAACTGAGCCCTGTAATTAAGAAGAACTGATTTTACCTCTGAAAATACAATTTAATTTTTATTATGAAGATATTAAAGAAATTAATGTTTTAGGAAGCAATTATTCAAGAGTGCAGAATAAATGAATAAATGTGGCTTTATGTAACCTAGACATCAGCTTGATTACTGTATATAATATAGCAAGTTGATAATAAACAATAATGTCTTAAAATGTTTTTCTGAACTAGCAACTGACTGCATATATAAACTAATACAGATTTTATAATATTGTGTGCTGTAAAATTGCAGTAAAAATTGATTTTACATAATTGTTTTTATAACGGTTATTATTATTTATTACGTTTATCATGGGAACAAAAGCTTTCCAACTGTGATTTATATGGTGTTCCTGACCCTGGATAGCTAGGAAAGAGTTTTATCAATGAATATTGATATAAAATTGAATTTGAAATAAATTGATATTAAATAAAAATATGCTGGGAGTTTTAGTCCAGCAAGAAATGTGATTGGGTACCAGTGTTTTACTATGAAAGTTCATGGCCTTTCTTTTAAACCTATATATAAACAAGAAAAAATTGGTGTAGCAGTGCATTCCAAAAACCAGTAGCCCAGGTGTTATTCACTGGTATAAGATATAGAACATAGAAACACTCATGAGACCTGAAATAAAGTTAAAAAGTGTAACCTTTCTTAAAACATACAAGCAACCAATTGCATCAAGTGCATAGTTCAGCTCTGAAAATTGGTGCCCAGCTCATTTTTATGTTGTTGCAGGTGCAGAATAAATGTAAACACAGTTGTTATATAAGAGATCCACTGCCCAGCTAATTTTTATGTTGTTGCAGGTGCAGAATAAATGTAAACACAGTTGTTATATAAGAGATCCACTACAATATAGGCATATATACATCCCATACTATCTACAGGGTGTTGTTAAAAAAAAGTTAAACTTATCTCTAGGGTTGCAATCAACTAGCCCTGAGTGGATAAAGAAACGGTTCAGTACTTTTTTCTTTTGTTATTATGTGTTTTTTCTTTAATAGCCTTATCTTGGCCATATGTTTGTTTATATTGTATATTATGTTAATTATTATTTAAATGTTATTTTGATTTACTATGTAATTGCAAAAATTCTAAATAAAAATAAAGTAACAGTTCAGTAGCTTGACAGTTCGGTGCCGGGCCTGCCACGCTCTTTATACTACCTGCCGTCCCTCAGTGTCCATTTGCACTTTACTCCTTAAGGGAATAAATTGAGAACAGTAATGATTTAATATAATTTTAAATGACAACCATTTCTGTTCTGTGGTTTTAGCTGAAAACATAATGCCCCAAGCAATAAAAGCAAGCCCTCAAGGCACTAAAATTAGCTTTTCCAAAAGTCATTGTTTTTGTTGCCCCAGTATATATTTGTTTTTTGCACTAGACATTAAATGATATAACATTATGGTCACTGTTACCCAGGGGTTCAATGACTTGCACATTTGCTATAGGCTCTGGGGCATTTGAGATCACTAGATCCAGAATAGCATTTTTTCTGGTAGGCTCCTCAACAACCTGTGCCATAAATTTGTCATGCAAAAAGTTTATAAACTTATTCCCATTAACTGATCAGTACTGTTTTTCCAGTCAATATCTGGGTAATTAAAATCCCCCATTATCATTACTTTACCCAAACTAGCAGCTTTTTGTATTTGCTTCAGGAGCTTAGCCTCCTCCTCACTTACATTAGGGGGTCTATAGCATACCCCTACAATTAATTTGTTGGACTCTTTACAATTGGTGAAGAATTCCACCCATAAGACTTCTGCCACCTCATTTTCTAACATAACCTGCTCCTTTATATAAGCTTTTAAATCCTGCCTAACATACAGACATACCCCTCCTCCTTTTCTATTGCCTCTGTCCCTCCGAAACAAATTATAGCTGCTGATATCATTATATAGACAACTACAACCCATTATAAATATATTTAAGACATTGATACATTTTGTGCATACAGCTACTAAAAAATGCCTTACCCAATAAAAAAAACAGGGATTGTTTGTCCATATATTGCAACTGGCCAACTACATCAAAGTCATCCCATATCTGGCCAGTCCTACTCTCAAATTGCATCTGATTCATTAAAGGGGTTGTTCACATTTGAGTTAACTTTTAGTATGATGCGGAGAGTGATATTCTGAGACAATTTGCAGTTGGTTTCCATTTTTTATTATTTGTGCTTTTTGAGTTATTTAGCTTTTTATTCAGCAGCTGTCCATTTTGCAGTGTCAGCATTCTGGTTGCTAGGGTCCAAATTACCCTAGTAACCATGCATTGGTTTGAATGAGAATATGGAATATTAATAGAGAAGGGTCAGGACAGCAAAATGAGTTATAAAAGTAGCAATAATAATTAAAGTGTAGCTTTAGAGAGTATTTGTTTTTAGAGGGTGTCAGTGACCCCCTTTTGAAAGCTAGAAAAAGTCAGGGGAAGAAGGCAAATAATTCATAAACTATAAAAAATAAATAATGAAGACCAATTGAAAAGTTGCTTAGAATTTGGCATTCTATAACATACTATAAGTTAACCTGAAGGTGAACCACTCCTTTAAGAAGTCTATTGCTTCATTATACATTTTACAAAGGGACTGAGTTTTACCTTCAACTTAGTTGCTGCTTTCAAAGTAAAACTCCCAAACTTGGTTGCCCTTTTATTAGACACCAGTGGGATCACTGGGAAAGGGTTGGGAGCTGGTCACTGCTCCTATATGAACTATAACAAAAAAGGGAAAGTTGTGATCACCACTAATTTTTAAAACCATTAGGTGGGGTGCAATGAGGCTGTAACCACAAAATACACATTGACAAATACAAGAGGTCCTCTGCACTCAACCCATTATTAATATATTGAAGACTTTGAGACATTTTGTGCATACAGCTACTAAAATGCCTTACCCGTTAAACAAAACAGGGATTATTTATCCATATATTGCAATATATTTAAAGGGATACTGTCATGGGAAAACATGTTTTTTTTTAAAAAAAACACATCAGTTAATAGTGCTGCTCCAGTAGACTTCTGCACTGAAATCCATTTCTCAAAAGAGCAAACAGATTTTTTTATATTCGGTTTTGAAATCTGACATGGGGCTAGACATTTTCTCAATTTCCCAGCTGCCCCGGTCATGTGACTTGTGATAGCACTTTAGGAGGGAACTGCTTTCTGGTAGGCTGTTTTTCCTTCTCAATGCAACTGAATAGTACGTAGTGGGACATGGGTTTTACTACTGAGTGCTGTTCTTAGATCTAAGGGTAAGGCCACACGGGAAGATTTCGGGGAGATTTGTCGCTTGGCGACTAATCGCCGCGACTAATCTCCCCGAATGGCTTGTTAGTATCTTGCACTAAAGTCACCTGTGCCTATTCACAAGCGGCAACGCGATTTTCAAAGTCGCTCAAAATTGCCTCACAATGTAAAAAATGTATCGCCGCGTGTGAATAGGCGCTGGCGACTTAAGCGCTAGCGGGTGCAACATACGAGCAAGCCATTCAAGGAGATTAGTCACCTCAAAGACGTGATATCACTCCAACTTGCAGTACAGCAGTAAAGAGTGATTGAAGTTTATCAGGGCACAAGCACAAGCTATTTCTAGCTCTTTTGAGAAATGGATTTCAGTGCAGAATTCTTCTGGGACAGCACTATTAACTGATGTGTTTTGGAAAAAAAAATTTTCCCATGACAGGATCCCTTTAAGCTGGCCAACTACATCAAAGTCATCCCATATCTGGACAGTCCTACTCTCAAATTGCATCTGATTCATTATGAATTCTATTTCTTCATTATACATTTTCCAAAGGTTTACAAGTTTTACCTGCATCTTACTTGCTGCTTTCAAAGTAAAACTCCCAAACTTGGTTGCCCTTTTATTTTGGTGTTTCAGGCTGGCAGCTCATTAATCCAGGTTCAGATTCCAAACTGTAACAATTTGGTACATTAGTTGATAGATTTCTCAACAGCATATGTGGGATGTTAGCTACTATTATATAACTTCTATCGTCTGCCTTAATGGAAACCCAGGGATTCTGCTCAGCATGGCAAAATATAAGAAATGTAAAAACCACTATGTCAATTTAGAACAATTTACAGAGATGGTGACACCCCCAACTTCCATAGTTTCTTTAGAAAGACATAACATGGAGGTACAGTAGAAAACTAAGACATTGAAAACAGTCTTTATTTCTGATGGACAATTTGAAACCAAATGAACTGAATAAAAAGTGAAGAACAATCCACCTTTAATGCATTAGTACACACACAAACTGACAAGTGTCTATAATTGCATAGTTTGTTGACCACGACCATCCTCAAATCCATCTAAATCAGGGGTGCCCAGACTTTGTTACACTAGTATCTACTCAGGACACGTGGCCCCATCAGGAGATCTAACGTGATAACGCAGCAGCAATATTTTGACCATGCCCATTTGTGTGACCACACCACCTAATTACCATGTTCATTTTAGAAAATTTGGCAGGTTATAAAAGTTTGAACACACTCCCTTCCCCTCCGTGCATTCTGCTCTCCGCCCTCCCTCCCTTCCAGGCCTGGACTGGCAATCTGTTGTTTCTGGCAAATTCCAAAAGGGCTGCTGTAAATTGTCATAGAAAATAACTAATTAGTGAGCTGGTGGGGGCTGTTTGGGCTCATTTTGCCTCCCAGTCCAGACCTGCTCCCTTCCCTTCAATGCCTGTTGCTCTCAGCCTTCCCTACCCCTTTGTGTCCATGCTTGCAGCCAGCCCTCCCTTCCTATTTGTGTCTGTTGCTCTCAGCCCTCACTTTCTCTTCATGTACGTGCTTGCAGCCACCCCTCCCTTCCCCTCTTTGCTTGTTGCTCTCAACCTTGCCACATCTGTGCTTGCAGCCAGGCCTCCCTTGCATGACCGTGATTGTTGCAGTCAGCCTGACCTCCCTCCCGTGTCTCACAGTTAACTGGTTCTTCAAAAAGTATGACTAAATGCCATTTTTTATGCTGAAATCCAGCTGTTTAACAGTTCTTCTCTTTCTGCATAATTTGAAATCCTGGCAGGGAAGGAGGGACTAAACACTGATGTTACAAATTGTAACGACTTCTCCACAGCTTACAGACAACATGCAGGAACTACATAACCCACAGTGCATTGTATTGTGATGTTGCAAATTGTATTGAAATCACGTGTGCAGTGCACTGTGGAGTTTGGAGGATGCAAACAGCTGCTGATACAAAGTAACAGTAGTCAGCCAGTTTAGCAGGAGAGCAGGGGGCTAAACTTAGTAAACTGTTAGAAATCATTAAAAATGAAGTCTGCATTTTTTTATTGATGTATATTGCAATGATGCTTGAAATTGTAAATTTTTTAAAAAAAAGTTTAAGTTGTGTTTGTGTGGAGTTCCCCTTTAAGTAGTATTTTCCTGTTAATATGTTTCAGAAATACCCATAAACTGACAAAGTTTGCACATCTAAAATTAGGGTCTTAGTTATCCCTTTATATTGTTATCTCATCAACAAAATATCAAAGAAGACCATTTTATTATGACCGGGTTCTGTAAATGCTAACCCACAATAATGAAGTCAGTACAGTTGGAATTATTAGTTATTGTGATCCAAAAGAGCATCTTTCTTAGTAGGTTCCTTAACGATCTGAAAAATTAAAAAAAAAAAGGGGCTGGGGACGTTTGTGGGTGCACTCCTAAGCCTAAGTTAAAATAAATAAGTATAATGGAAGTGCTACTGATTTGGCCAAATAATCAATGCACATTCCCAGGTCCCGTCTAAATAATTCAGTTTATATGCAAGTACATGTATTTACAAAAACAAGGGTTTTTAGTTACAAAGTTATGGTCATAAGGTTGATAAGTCACCATACCACGTCAAGGTAAACCCCAACTTGTTTACCTCTGGTCATAGTATAAAAGGTCTTGTACCTCTCTGCATAGTAACATTGGAGTAAATGTCTTCTGAACCTTGGTTTCAGTCTGAAGGCTAAATCCTCCCCCCCCACTAGCTAGTGGCTATGTGCACTGATTAATTGGCCAAGGCACTTCCAGTACACTTATTTCTTTTAACCTAGACTTAGGAGTGCACCCATAACCCACCTTTTTGTATTTATCTGAAAAATTTGTCATGCAGCATATGAACAAATCAGCTTTTTCTGACTTTACTTTGCCATTACTCCAGTTAATGTCTGGATAGTAGAAGCCACCCTTAATAAATAACTAGTTGTGAAGACTCTAAAAACCACCTGTAGCTCTAATGATAATTTACTTATTAAAGGACCAGTAACATAAAAAAATGAAATTGTTTTAAAGTAATAAGAATATAATGCAGTGTTGCCCTGCACTGGTAAAACTGCAGTGTTTGCTTCAGAAGTACTACTATTGTTTATATAAATAAGCTGTTGTGTAGCATGGGGGCAGCCATTTAAAGGAGAAAGGCTCAAGTTACACAGCAGATAAGCTCTGTAGAATATAATGTTATCTGTTATCCATTACTTATCCTGTGCCATATAGCCATTTTTCAATTTCCGCCATTGCTACTAAGCAGCTTGTTTATATAAACTATAGTAGTGTTTCTGAAGCAAACAGATCAGTTTTAACTGTGTAGGGCAACACTGCATGATATTTCCTTTACTTTAAAACACTTTCATTTTTTGGTGTTACTGTTCCTTTAACTTTAGGTCTATCTGACAGCTCTACCCATATGATCTCCACACCTCATATATCGTCTTTGGTTATATCCATACATTTGGCTTTATGTACGGACACACTACTTCACTCTGACCTTCCAAAGATGGTATAACTATCTAAATTCATAGAACAGTCACAATTTTCATCCCAGTGGGTTTCAGTAATACAAATTACATCACAATTTTCGGTACATGCAAATAAGTAGTTCTAACATTTTGAATACACAAATCCATTTTGTCCAGACCATTTAATGACCTTGCAAAAACATTGTGTAGGGACTAAGGTTAACTGTGTACCTAGTTGAATTGCATATCCCCTGCTGTTGGCCAGGAGGTGCTGTGACCACATCATGCCTCACCCTGGTATAGTGCTGGGAAAAGAGTGGCAGCTTCCTCTTTGCCTTCTACCTGAGGACATAGGGGATTTGTGCTCGGAGCCTGGGCATGGGTCCAGTAAAGTCGGGACCCGTGAATGAGGTTTAGCTATAGTACGGCAGACTTTTAATAGTCTCTCTAAGAGAAAAAGGTAGATAGTGTAAAGTGAAAGAGCAGCTGAAGCTCCAGCAGCAGGGTTTAGCTACCCAGAGGCTCTGTGTGAATGCCTCCAGTGCAGGGACCTCAGTGAAGAAGGTGTTAAGTTAGATTTCAGCTTCCTGAACAGTGCACTGGATGGGGATGGCATACTGAAGCACTGCAAATGCCTAATGGATGTCCTTCCTCTGCTGAAATACCTATTACCGGAAGCTCTGTGTGAGTTATATGTGCCTCTCCATATGCTGTCTATCTATGAGTAGTGATGGGCGAATTTATTCGCCAGGGGCGAATTCGCGGCGAATTCCCACGATTCGCCGCTGGTGAATAAATTCGCGAAACGCCAGCAAAAATTTGCCGCCGAAAAATTCGCCCAAAAAACGAGTCGCGCGTTTTTTTGACGCGACGCATCGAAAACGTTGCGACGTGGGCAGAAACAGGCGTGACACGCGCCGAAAACGTTGAAAAGTCAGAAACGACGCGATGCGCCGCGTTTGACGCGACGCGCATCAAAAACGACGCGCGACTCGTTTCGCTAATTTTTCCGCCAATTCGCGAATTTCTCTGGAAATTCGCGAATTCTTCGGCGAAGCTAAACTCGGGAGATTCGCCCATCACTATCTATGAGCGCTTTGTGAGCCTGCCAGTTTTGCATGAGCTGTGTAGTGTGTGTCATGTGCCTCATCTACTGTGTGAGTAAACATGTGGTCATTGTCTCTAATAAACGGTTCTTTGTTATTTCACCCAAGAACCTCCTGGCGCCCACGTTTCTATTTTTGTGTATTTTTGTGTACAGTAGACTGTGTGCTGTAGTTCCACTACACCTTAAAGGGAGAGCTTCCATCTAGCGAAGCCCCTGATGCTGTGTGTAAGTTGCAGTGTAACCCAAAAGAGTAATTTTTTTTGTGCAGTGTATTTCTAAGCACCATCTAAATCAACAAAAAAAAACCCACAAAACCACATTTTCTTTTTAGTGGATTTATATTCTATCATCAAATGTTATTGTTTAAAAATATACCTACTCTTAATGGTGCTCTGTCTTCATAATTTCACATACACAATGGCAGCCGCCAAGGATGTCCACTTTCCCCTCTTCTCTACATTGAACCACTAGCTATTGCCATTCATAGAAATATAGACATAACCGGAATCAAAATATAGCCATGCTGAATCTATTCGAAACGCTCCTCATCCCAGCACCTAATAAAGTACTCATTTCTGTTCAATCCAAACTTATCCAGTTCATCTGGGCAAACAACAAACTGTGAATAGCAAAAGGAATACCAATAAGAAAATTGAGGCAAGGGGGCCTATGAGTACCAGATATCAAGAAATATTTATGTAATCCAAATAGCAAATGCCCAAATGGGCACTGCTCAAATCACTGGCGTTACACCCAATACACCTAAACAATATGGGGACAAAACAACTCAGTGATCCCAGACGGATGCCTCTTCCATTTGCTCAAGTTCACTTTGGCACTTTGGAAGGAATCCACCAAACAATATTCTCTCCTATCCATTCCAAGCCCGCTACAATCCATCACTGGCAACCTTCAATTCCCATGAAGGAAATACAACTCCCTCCAATGCATATAGCATAACCCAGACACTTTCCATATATGGGACATCATAATTCCTGACAAAGGCAAAATCAAAACCCTATCACTACAGCTACAAGAAAAGATAGAGACTAAAGCAATACCATATTACCAATATTTCCAAGTTTCCAAATACATTAGAATTACAACTAATGGTCAGAATAATTTGGTATATCGGTGACACAATTTTCTGTGTAAAAGTGGGATATCTGGATTTAGTTATTCTGTGTCAAACACACAAACCAAAGTGGCTTCATCTGTACTGGCTAAAGTGGGCCCCACACAAAACTTGTGTTACCAACATTTATCATATACTGAATGCTTTACCCACAGACATCTTTCTGAAACATCCATACATGCAATATTGGGAAGAGAATTTCTCAGCAACCCTATCCTATGAAGAACTGGAAGAAAAAGGAAGATTGTATCATACTTACCATGATCTTCCTTTCCTGGTCGAACTCCATGTCAGTAATCATCGGGATAGCCCCTCCCCATGCTCCCATCAGAAGGACCCTCCCCAAACCTTTAAAAGGCCAACCACACCCACTTACCGGCGTCTTTGTAACAAGCTTCTCAAATTAAATCATTGTGTTATCATATACATCTAAGAAATATTTAAAATTATTTAAACCATAAAGCGCCACATAAATCTGTCACAAAATGTAAACCATAAAACACGCAAATAGTCGTTTGTGAAAGTTATTGGAGGCATGTCACTATGTTTTTTTGGGGGGTTTTTTCTGCCAGACTATGGAAAGCACAGTTTTTTGGACAATTAACAACACTGTAAAAAGCATTCCCTAGAAGACCCATAGTTTAGAGTGTACATGTGTGATTGTTAGAATGCTTATTCCAATTTTGTACATAGCACACCCAGGTTTGCTGCCCTTTTCAGTTAGGAAAATAGCATCCTAAAATTTATGTGGAAATAAAAATAGTTCAATAAACAATAGATACATTGGAAAACACTTGATACAAATGAGTAATAGTAATCTTAATAGTAATTTTATATTAATTTAAGTTCTATTGATATAGCTGTAAACATGAATAAGGTATATTTCATGTTGCCTTCATTATACATTAAAAGAATCCTAAAAAGTCAGTGTGATAATATAGTATCTTTAAGAAGATCTAGCCATACAATTTGAAATAAAAGCCTGTTAGTCTCTGGCAGAAACTCCTGACATTTATAGAGCAACTCTTGAGGGCCGTAATGACCATAATGTCAAGCTAAAATCTACTATTTATGTTCCTCTCTGCTAAAGATTGAATGTTATGGAGTTTTTATCCATAGTTTGAAAGGCCTGTTACTCATACAGACCTTAAGCACAATTGAGTTACCATAAGTTATCTTATACAGAAGCAATCTAAAACACTAACAAAGCATTGTAAAACCCGCAATAAATATGGAAATGTCTGAATCATCAAGGTGTAGAAAATGAATATTTTTCATTTTAACGTACATATTGAAGAAACTAAGGGCTTGTATGCTTGTCAGTGGTAACTTCATTACATTTAAATACCACCAAAATATTAAAGGAACAGTAACATCAAAAATTTTTACAAAAAAATTTGTTAGACTACATCGAAAAAAAAAACACCAAGACAAATTAAAATTTAAAATAGAAAAGTCTCTGTCCGTGTCTACCACTGAGTGTCTGGGGACTTCACTCCAAGCCATTGCTGTGGGGGGGCTGTGTTAGCTGTCGGTGTCGCTGCCCTTCTTGCTGCCGCTTCCTGGTCCTGTAGAGCCTGCGCTTCC
>CM044439.1:89526145-89536986 GCA_024363595.1 Xenopus borealis
TGACTGAATCCAGACCCCTGGACTATTTAAAACCCACCCTAATTACTTTTATTGCCTTCTACAAGTTATCTCTCTCTATCTGTAACTTTATAATGCATTAGTCATAAACCCTTTTTTCAGTGATCTATTAGTATATATTATGTGCCTGTTCAACTTTCATATTTTTTGTATTTTGCATTTTGCCCGACGTAGAGGTCTGTGTGCTCTGAAATGCACACAGACCTAGTTTTAGCAATATGAATCCCCCAAAACAATACATCTCTAATATTAGAGTTTATTCATTTAATCCATTTCAGTAAGAACCATATATATTTATATTTCTTCTATTAACTGGCATGTGTATTTAAATTGTGTAAAACATGTTTCTCTCTGTCCTCTTGGGGAAAATGCACTAACAAGCTAATAAATCTTAAGTCTTGTCAATGTTTACCGTTCTATCAATATTCTCCTGTAATCACATGATTTGTGTCTTTCCTTTGTTGTCATCCCCCAAAGAATTTGTATTTCACTAAAATGTATCACTTATTTGTCTGAAGATTCTGATACACAGCTTATTCCAGTGACATTTTAGGTAAACAACGGAGGATAAATATGATGTCTTATTGAACTGTTTGGGAAACATGTAGTACCATATTAGCCAGACTATTTGAGGTTTTCAATTTTTTTTGTCCAGAAAACTAGAATTTTTAGAGGTTTTAGTACTATTTAGCTCATTGTCCAGGATTTTTACAATCATACTTTTTACATTTGGAACTTTTAACAACTACCATGGCCTTCATGATTTTAGAGAAAATGAGTGTAATTGTGGTTTCAACCCATGATTTAAAAAATCTCTAATTCCACTTAGCGTCTTTCTTTAATAAATGGACCTCTAAATAAAGAAAAGGGTTAATATATTCATACAATTTTGTTTATTTCCTTATCTTCAGTAAATCTTAAGCAAATCATAGGGATGCAGGATAGTTACATAAATAAAATTATATATAAAATAGGTTTTTTTGGGGTGAGACTGAGCCACAGCCAGATGATAGGAAGCATGCAGATAGGCCCGTTTGTTCCAGAAAATATGAATCAGATATATGACTACCATTGTTTCAGTTTTAGGTAAATCAGTGTTTCCATTATGCTTTTTTATTCAGCAATGTATACTGTTTTAAGGTAAAGTAAAGTAACATCACGTTGAAATTTTTATAGCAACCAGCAAATAAAAGGTAAATGTTAGTTTCATCAATGCAAAATATAGTATTCTAAAAATAAACAAAAGAAAAAAGTTGGTAGGAACTGTTGTTATTCTTCATTTGATCCAGGAGTTATAACTTGGCCTTAAGACAATCAAGAAAGAGTAATATGTAGGTAGTATTGTAAATCTATATTAAAAGTTGTTCACCCTAAGGACTGTAGGATAAACATTAGCTTGGATCAATCAGCATTTTTCATTTTTATTATGTGAAAGTTTCTGATGATTTTACACATTTCTCAGACTTGTTGTGGTGTTATCATTTATTCTTAGATGGCAGATAATACTGAAAAGGTCAGATTTCCTAGTGAATTGCTTTTTCAAGCAATTATGTAATTTTAGTGTTAGAAAATGACTGCTTGTATTTATATTATATCTAGTTGCACACTACCTTAACCCGTTTGCCTACATGGGGGCAAATTTGGCTTATTTGACTTATTTGTTTGCAGTCAGACTGGCTGTTTGTGCAAAATCGGATTTGATTTAAAGCATAACTTTGAAAATAATCCATCCATGGTTGCCATTTTTTAAACTACACAAATTATGGTTTTCGGAATTTAGGATCACCATCTTCTCTCTGTCAAGCAAGAAAGATTAACAAATCTGACGTGCCTTTTTTTTACCTTTTGGCCTAAAGCCATGTATGCTAAAGGGAAACTACACCCCTGTAAAATATATTGTATGCAACAGTCCATATGTACTGTAAAACTGTTTCTAATAAAAAAAGACCCTAACCCTAATGGATAGAATAGGACAGAATGGAATTAAATAAACTAATGGAATTAAATAAATAGAACATAATTAAATAAAGAATAGAATAAAATAAATATAATGGATTAGAAAAACCTGTTAGTTTAAACACTCAACCACACCTTCTGGCTACTTGTATGAGGTAATCTATTCACACACAAACCAAGGATAAAAAAAATTGGATACAGTGCCACATAGATGTTTGCTGGTCTTAGCAATGCTGTTTGTACGTGAATAGAAAATTGGCTTATAGATCACATTGTTAAAAGAGCTGGTTGCACTTAGGTTCTGTATATTGAGTCCACCTTTATGTAATGCATTAAATAACGACAGGTTAAATCATTGTAAGCAATGTACTGTCTCTGTGCTGCTGATGACACAAAACTATACAAGCTAATTAAGTTCATCCAGGATGTGGCATACTTGCAGGGGGATAGAAACAAACTGTTAGACTTGGCAGCTGGTTTTATATTAGTGCTGTTAAAATTTGCTATACAAAAATATACAAGCTCATTTTAGCCTTAATGGCATTAATTTAGAAATATCTTTGATGAAGAAGGACCAAGGGGGTACTTGGGGATAATTAGCTTAGCTGTGGCAAGCATTGCCAGTCAACAACATGTAAGGGCCAGCAAAGTATTGTCCTGTATTAAAAGGGAGGAGATTGTCATTATTTCCCTTTACAAAGAAAGAAAGGTTTGCAGATAAATTAGATAATTTCAAAAAAAGGGCTGGATGTCTATTTAGAAAGTGAGAAAATACAAAGTCAACATGTATGAGTGAATAACAAGTTATAGCATGTGATGTTTAAAGATATATCCACCATAAGCTCACTGTTTATAGTGAATAGTCAGTTATATGATGTATATTCCATCTTCTGCTAATTAAATATAAGTAACATGAAGGGGGGTAGTGCTGCAACATTTCAACACATATTTTGCTCACTCATTGCATTAATGTCATTATATGATGAGCCAAAGTATTATATGATGAGCCAAAGAGTTCATAATATGTTGATTTTGATGCAAGAAACATAATATAGTGAGGTAATGAGAGGGTTAAGTATTAAATTATGCAATGTGTGAATCACCTATAGATAGTAATATCAAGCAATATCTAGCTATAGCTAGCATTATTCTGTTCATCTGCTTAACACAACATGTTTTAACATTAACATGTTTCTGGTTGCTATACGTTAATACACCTGTGCAAATGTTGTGCCTTTTGTTACATGTGGGGGTTTAAATTCCATAAACTTTTGGTTTACTGTGTACATTGTCTGAAGACGCCCAAATGTAAAAAAAAAAAGAAAATTAGTGGCCAAAGGACAGAGATAATGGCTCTAAAGCTTAGAGGGGGGTGTATATGTAGTGAATAATTATTAGAATATTGTCACAGTGGGATACTACTCAAAACAAAGAACATTTATGTCCTACTGTTTTTTTGAAAATGCATATGCACTTGAAAATCACTAAAATGTTTAAAATTATTAGTATTTCGAAACCCCTATATAATGCTTCTCAGTATGACCACAGCATGGACATTATTTTAAGCTACTGGAAATAAATGTCCTTAGTGCCAGAAAAGTAAACACACAAAAAGATTGTAGCAATAAGCAGAGAATAATGTTTCATTTACAGTTTCAAAAGATATAATTTACATCTTAGACATATTTCTAATTAAATGTATTTGAAGTCCACAGTGTGGAATTTCATCTGTGCTACAGCTGTAAATATAAGCTGAACAATGTTGTCACTAGGATTCCTTAAAGCGCAGTCATTTGGTCCACTCTGATGCTTTTGGACTGTTTTATTTAGGTAACTCATAGAAGTCAGTAAGACATTTGCATCTTAAAAATCAGAAACAATAGGAAGAATAGGATAAGTAAAAGATTGATAGGTCCGGGAGTAATCAGTAGTCTAGAAAAAAACAGAAGCCGATAATTAAATATAATGGATAATTCACTAATGATCTTAAGAGAAATTTAAAGCTATTTCTATATAACAAAATAACATTCTTTAAAGGAGAACTAAAGCCTAACTAAAAAAGTAGGCTAGAAATGTTGTACATTATGTTTTGGGTTTATTACCAGCCCAAGGCAACCAGAGTATAAGGAATACTTACCGTTCCAGTTCTCTTCAGCAAGAGGGCGGCAGTCAGGACTACCACATGGCACGTTCTGATGCCGATACGTCAAATGTGCGCAGCGTCTCAATGCCAGCGTGTCAAAACGGAAGCAGCATTGTGATGTCAATGCGTAAAAATGCGTAGCGTCAGCACACAATGATGTCATTGCATTTTTTGGCACCTAAATAGGCCTATATAAGATGCCAGAACATTGCAGACCTTGCCCAATAATAGGTTCTACTTCTTGTGTTCCTGTGTGCGACTTATATTGCTGTTCTTGATTCCTGTGTTTGACCTCAGCCTGTTATATCGACTTTTTATCTTGCTGCCTCTATTGACCCTTTTGCCTGGACTAGACTATTCTTCTTCTTCAACCCCTTCGGATTCCTCGAAGCGTGTTGGTTTCCTCCTTGGTCTCCCAAGATTTCCCAGTAGCTCCCAGTCTTCTTTTCTGCTGATTCATTGCACATGCTCTTTGCTGCTGTCACTTACTGAGCTTAGTGACCCTCTCAAAATATACAGTAAACATAGAATATAAATTTCACAAAATAATTAATACAGATAATTACTACATGGCAGTACAGAAACCAGTGCAACTAGCATCAGGATTTAATTATCAGCCATATTAGTAGTATTAGCTTGTATTACAGACAAACCTCATTTTCTGTTTGATAATTTGCAATGACCCCTAAGCTTAGCTTCTCAACAGCTGCTCAGAGTCCACTGAGCATGTGAGTGTTGCAGAAACTTTCCAAGATGGTGACACTATCTATTATTGTTGTTATAGTTGATATTGTTCCTATTATTATTTATTTAGAAGGGGTCAGATTTTTGACAGGAACCAAGAACGGTCAACTCTTGGATTGTTTCGGGAGTTACCAGATTTTCAGCTATGTCCCCTGGTCTCGCATCACTCTATTCTATTCCCTGAATTGCTTTCCAGCAATTTGGAAGCTAAAATCTGGTGTTAACAGAACAACTCAGTGATGGCAGTTGCTGAGTGTGCATGTGCAGTTTTGGTGGCTTCAGGAGAGGTTCTGCTTGTGCGCTTGACATAACTTCCGCTGACATTATGTCGGCTGACGTCACAACCCGGGAAGTCTCATAGAAAGGTTGACAGCCCTAGAATCCAGGGGAATCTTAAGTGCTGTTTTAATGTCAAGGCATACATAGTTACATAGTCCATCAAGTTCAACCCCTCCAAATTAAAACCCAGCATACACACACACACACACACACACACACACACCCCTCCACTCTTTCACACAAACCATAAATGCCCATAGCTATACTAACTGTAGAGTTTAGTATAAAAATAGCCTTGTGGAGTGTGGAGATCACACTTATGAGATAGGCATTACATGAATTAGGTTTGTTAACCCCACAGACTGGTCAGGATAACTGAATACAGCAGATGGTTGATGCTCCCTTCAAATTCCTGAATGAATTGGAAAAGAAAAAGTGATAAAATATAGTTCAGTATATACATAAGTTTGAGGGGTCAACAATATATTAGGCTAGGTATGTTTCAATGAATAAGAAGATTTGTGGCAACTTTGCAAACCACCCTGTGATGGCTTTGTCTGCTGCATTCCCTTTAAAGAATGAAATCCCATGTTTAATAAATTTAAAAAAATAAATTAATTCAACAGTTATGCAAAACATTTCCCTCATAGTTCAGAGATGTTTTGCAATCACATTGTAAGTCAACCACAAAAAGGGAAAACATTGCACATTTTGAAACATCATACTACATTTAGTTATTTAATGCAAAATATGCATGGTGCCATTTCATATCTTAAAAAACATGCAATGCTTGATTAAGATTCACGATGTCCTAAACGGTCTAATGATCAAAATTATACTGCAAAATGCAACATTTTTATTCCATTAAGGCTGTCAATTACATATCAAAACTATCATCAGACTTTAAAATATGCATACAACTCCAATTGTTCCCTAAATAAGCTTAACTGTTGAAAAACAAGCACACATTATGCTTTTGATTTTACTGCTACTGTAAGCAGAATACATTTGCTATGTCACTCAGTTAATAGCAAACAGTAAAGAAAAAGGGTATACCATAATTTAAGTGTTTAAATGCACTGTAAATAGTCCAGGAGGCTCATTTTATTTTATAGTTACTGTTCCCATGTGTTTTCTTTTGAATTTACTATTGTGCCTGCAGTTCTATAAGTAGTTCTTTATCAGAATCAATATGAATGTGTTACTTTTTCTTAAAGGGGATTGGTCACCCAGACTGTATTATAAAATTAATTTTCAAAGTAAACATGAAGCCCAATTTCTCTTTATTATGAAAACATCCATAACTGTTATATAATAATAATAATCTTATATTAAAATGTCAACACTCATATATTCATATATTGCCTGCCCCACCCATTGCTGAACTGCCCCGCCCCTTCAGGACCCTGTTCTGAGCCACAAATCCCCCCAGGTCAGGAGCACAGGCAGGCTGTGTGGAGTGGGTCTGGGCAAGCATGGTCCAAGAGGGCTGGTGGATTAAAGGACAACTAAAGTCTAAAATAGAATAATATTAAAATACTGTAGTTTGTATACTAAATCAAACAAATGATTTATCCTTTCAAAGTTGGCCACAGGGGGCTGTCATCTTGTAACTTTATTAGCCATCTCTGCAATACCAAGACTCTGCACATGCTCAGTGTAGTCTGGGCTTCAGTTGGAAGGTTAAGCTTAGGGATCATCAAAAATACATTTTTTGCCTTTACATTCCTTTTAAAGCCCTTGCTCCCCTCCCCAGCCATAAATTTCCCTTTGATGCTCTGCCAATCTGCACCACTGCCAGTTTGTACCAGTGCACATCAGGCGGGGGGAGTTTCTGTAGATGCAAGCTGCATCAAAACTGGAATGGAGGGGGCAACAAGGGCTGTTTTTTCCCAGTGTCCCACTGTCCCAGTCTGATCCTGACCCCGCCTCTATGCCTTAGGCATAGAAGCAGGCCCCTCCCTCTTCACCATCTATAATTGTGTAGCCAGTGTAAGGGCCCCCATCGGGGGGGTGAGGGTGAAGATGCCTTAGTAACAGTGTTTACAAAATGGTGCCTGTCTGCTTACTATATATATATATATATAAATATAAATATGAATGAACTGTCTTCTTGGGGCCCCATGCTTGTATCCTTGCCAGTATCCTCCCTTGGGTGGCTCACACACCGGGGGTTCTCTCAGAGGAAATCACACTGGAGATTACAGCAGCTCTGCAACAGGATAAATCAGATTGGTAGGGAACAGACTGGGCTCAATCTGTACCTCCACAGATTCCACAGAGTTAACAGCTTCTCTTTCTTCAGCTCTCCTGAAGACTTTCTACTTTTTGGCTCCAAACTCAGGCACACCCTCTCTCCCAAGAATGCACTGGGATGCCCAGCCAATCAGGTCACTCTCCAGCCTGTTACTAGGCGGAATGATGTCACAGACAGAGAAACAGGGGGAGGCTTTCTCTTCTCCCCTACACACAAATTAACTATAACCCTGGAGATTAATGTAGCACCATCTATGTTGCCCTGTCCTAAAGCGCATTCCATTCCATCTGGCATTAAAAGGAATGTTCACATTTGAGTTAACTTTCAGTGTGAAGCTGGTTTTCATTTTTTATTATTTGTGGTTTTTGAGTTCAGCTTTTTATTCAGCAGCTCTCCAGTTTGCAAAAAAAGTAGCAAAAACAATGAATATGTAGCTTTATAGAGCATTTGTTTTTAATAGCAACCCCCATTTGAAAGCTGGAAAGAGTCAGAAGAATGTGGCATATAATTCAATATTCAATTCAATAGAATAACTATAAAAAAAAATGAAGACCAATTAAAAAATGTGCTTAGAATTGGCAGTTCTATAACATACTAAAAGTTAATATAATGGTGAAGGAAATCATAAAAACTCCAAGCAGGGCTCTCCATGGCCATTTGCATTGTTTCAGGTGAAGGTTCTGTTTATCAAGTCTAAAGAAGTGGTGTTAAGTTATATTTCCTAATTGGAGGTTATTTATCTATTGTTTTTTATAAAATCAAAGTCAACCTAACTCCCATTCAGGAATTTAACTAATTTCTCAATAATTCTTCTTGAAAAAATGGGGATTGAAAAAGCGGCCCAACAAATTTGTGCATTAATTTGAAACATGAGTTTACTGCCAGGGACGGACTGGGGTGCCCACCGGGTCTGCTGTCCAGGGCCCCCCTCCTGACCCCCATCTGCGACGCTGTGTAAGCGGTGCCACAAATTCTTTTTTTTTTTTTTTTTTTAATAGGTCCAGTCCAACCCCAATTGCTGCTTCGAAAACTCGATTTTATCAAATTTTTTCCGCCAAAACTCATTTATTGGATTAAAACCAGCATGAATCATGATGTCAAGAAACATCTTGAGGGACATCTGCCATTGACTTCTACATTACCTCTATATTTATTTTATATAGAGTAACCACAGTCTCTGGAGTTCCCCTTTTTTATTCCAACTCGTCAATCCTTGTTTCTCTTCGGGTACAAAATTCCCAGTGTTCAAATCCGTATGAATCAGCGCTAAAAATCTCAGTGTATAAGAATGCAGAACAGAAGGAAAATCTAAGTGTAGTATATTTTTCAATGTTGTAGTTAAACAACTTTGTATCCTTTAAGGTCTGTTTGCAATTTAATCTTTACCAATCACCACATGTGAGTGTCAGATGGGTACAAATGTTTAACTTTAAATCACACTCATCCAGGAAACCGAAGTGGGGCTGGCGGGTGTTACTTCTTACTGATGGAAACATGGGAAAACACATAGGAAGAGCACAAATTTACACAAAAAAGTTACCAAAGTGGTAATATAGACAAGAAAGGAAAATCACTAATATCTAAAGGTAAAGTTAAAAGGTTTTAACACAAGTAGAACTTAAAGTGAACTTAAGGGACTAACGTTTGCACCCACCAATAAAGTGGATAAGTTTGGAATGTTAATAGAGACATTTATAGCAAAATACATTTTGAAAAAATATATTGAATAGAATTAGTAAACAACATTTCCATATATATCCATATACCTTTAATATATCCCCACCCAAAAGAAAGGTAACTATATTAAAACTTATGAAACTTAGTAAAAAAAAGATTTGGCACATTTAATAGATAGAAATGGCATGAGGAAACAAAGGCAATGGATAAGACGTGTCCCCCATGACAATGGAGTCCTTCAAGAGGCAAAGGACGCATTAACTGCCTCATTGTAAACTCTGATGAAGTCATAAAGTGACGAAATGCGTAAGGCAAAGGCAGCCGAAAGTGGTACGTGGTGTGTGGAGACAATTCAGGTCGAAGTCAAACCGCACTCACTGGGTTCATTGGAAACAGCAAGGGCATACTAGGAAAAGAGGGGATTACATGTGCCTGTATTAACTACTCAAATGTGAGTGTAATCTTTTGAGATTTTTATATGTGTAATAAAAGTTTTTACACTATATACCACGCTCTACATTTCCATCAGTATACCCATCAACCCCACTTTGATGAGAGTTACTTAAAGTTAAATGTTTGTAAGTACCCATCTGACACTCAAATGTGGTGATTGGTAAAGAGTAAATTGCAAATACATCTTAAAGAAAAATTTGGTAGGATGAAAAGTTGTGCAACTACAACACTGAAGAATATACTACACTTAGATTATCCCTCTGTGTTGTATTCTTATCCCCTGAGCTTTTTTAGTGATGACTCATACGGATTTGAACACTGTGAATTTTCTACATGACCTCAACAGGTTTGAGATGGAGTATTTCCGTAGTCAAATTTTTAGCAGCTTTGGGGTATAATAGATCTCTAAAAATAGAGTTTCCCCTTTAAAAAACTGCCAGCATTTTTAGGTTTAATAAATGGGCCCCATATAATGTTATATAGCATGTTTAGGGGAAAATCAAGTCCTCTTTCCCAGGGTAAACAAATCCTACTTAAAAAAAAAATTTCACTGGTAAATTCCCTTCACAAGTTGAACATCTCAGCTTTTTTAATATCTTTCCTATATAAAAAAGTCAATATGAGGTTGTACCAGGGATCTATAAAGATACCCGTTTATGCTTCAAGTGAAAGCCCTTTTTTATAGAGGTATGAGATCTGTTATCTGGAAACCCATTATCCAGAAAGCTCCATCTTATGGGAAGGCCATTTTCCACAGACTCAATTTTATCCAACTAATCCAAATGTTTTAAAATTATTTCCATTTTCTCCATAATAATAAAACAGTACCTGGTTCTTGATCCAAACTAAGATATAATTAATCCTTATTGAAGTAAAAACCAGCCTGTTGGGTTTATTTATGTTTAAGTTTATGTTTAAATGTTTTTCTAGTAGACTTAAGGGAAGAAGATTCCAATTACAGAAAGATCAGTTGTCTGGAACCCCAAGGTGCTGAGCAGGCCCCATACCTGTACTTTATTAGACATCAAGAGATACAGTACTGGTTAGAATTTTTTACTATCCACAATAATGCCCAGATCTTACACACTTTTTGAATTTCCAAACTCAGTATTATTTTGTGTACAATTAAAGGGGAACTATAGCGAAAACAAACATTTAATACAAGCTTCATCATATGAAAATAAGAAACTTTCTAAATATAATCAATAAAACATGCATTGTTTATGAACAAAACAAAAAACAGTTTATCTTCACTATCCCACTCTCTCAGCATCTGTTTCTCTTCATTCTGTCTTCATGCAGGAGTTGGGTGTC
>CM044439.1:89538860-89551438 GCA_024363595.1 Xenopus borealis
CAACTGCTGCATGAAGAGAGAATGAAGAGAAATACATGCGGAGAGGGATACTGAAGATAAACTTGATTAAATCAGAAACAATGCTGAATATACAATTGATTGTATTTAGAAAGTTTCAGTATGCTGACGTATATTAAATAAAAATTTTCATGATAGTTCTCCTTTAACATTCATGACACTGTTGCTTAAGGGTTAAGCACAGTATACAGTATAACAGATTTAAGAAAATCCAATTGTACCACTGCCATCTGTAATGGGGCCACTTATGGCCTGTCATTAAAAAGGTATTTAGCCAGGCCTTTATGTGGAAAACAGATATGGTACACACAGATGCAATAAACCTAGGAAGACTTTTACTGTAGCAAACTCCCACTGGAATGATAATGGTTCAGTCTTTTTTCACGTATGGGTATGGGACCTTTAATCCAAAATGCTCAAGATCTTGGGTTTTAATTTGTATCTTAGTTCCTTAAGCCTGTATGTAAACATGAAATAAACCCAACAGAGTGGGTTTGCTTCCAATAAGGATTAACTATTCTTAGTTGGGAACAAGTACAAGCTACTGTTTTATTATTATAGAAAAAAAAAGAAATGTCTATCTCTGCATCAGCCACTGAGAATCCTGCTCAATTTTGCTTATTTGGAAAACAGGGCAGTTCATTTTTTTAAAGGGCTGTCTGGGTTAAACCTGGACAGGTGGCAACCCTACTGTTCCCCCTTCTTCCTTGTTGTGCACAGTGCACAAACCTTTCCCACTGCCTTACTTGCAGTACTCAACAGGTCTGACTAACCAACATCTATACACATTTTCTGGCACACTAACTTCTTGTTGCAGTGTAAATTGCCCTTGCTTAGCAAACCTAGCTGTCTTTCTACTCTGCTACGAAGATCTCACTATTCCTTAGCACCTAGAGCTAACCACAGGGCTTGGTGCCACCTGCTGGAAAATTTAGACCTTCCATTTACTATAACATTCAAAATACATATTTATCCCTTACAAACTTTTACCATAAAATTAAGCATAATCAGAATTTCCTTCTTTTGTCGTATAGTTACATATAAGCTTGAACAATGTGAGCAAGCCAAGCCAATTCAACCTATAAACATTTACTGGCAACAGTAAAATAGGGTAAAAAAAAAGTTGAAACTAATTATGCTACTAAAAAGAGAGACTTGTTTGACCCTTCTAAATTGTAATAAAACAAATATATATGAGAGAACAAGGAATAGAGGACATTAAAATATCTCATGTGTTTGCTATTCATATTACTAAGATCCCAGTTAAGATATTTCCTTTCGCCTTTTGAGTTTAGAAAAGGATCAAAGAACAAAATCCCTTTGAATTGAACTAATGGCCTCTTAAGGAATGTGCAAGATATATCTTGGGTATTCTTGAAAAAAGAAACAGAAATAATCAACGTCTTAAAAAAATGAAGATAACCTTTACAACATTCTAACAATCTTAAAAATATTTCCTGCCCAGTGTAAAACATTGGCATTGTTCACAAAATGGATTGGTGTCTGTATTTTGGCAGTTTCTGTATGATCACAGTAATGACTTTAGAAAAAGTTGCTAGTTTATATACTTCAACATTCTGAAACGCTAGATATAAAGCTAAAATGCTCTATAGAGTTTTGTTTCTCATCATCTAATGAATGCATGCTAATGAAGTTTTGTGAAACTTGTTGCCTTCTCATGCAGTTTTACAATGGATCCAGCTTGAAAAGTGATATCCAAAGCGACTGCTAACACTAGGATATTATTTGGAAAACATTGGCGTCTATAGATCCAGCATTCTTTCCCTTTCAGTTCCTTTTCTCAGAATTACAAAGCGAAACCAATGCCCTGTGGCTGCTATATGGTTTCCAAAGAGCAAATATTCCACTGACATACAAAGAGATCTGAAACAGCTATACTATTCCTAGTGACTTATAGTAAAGGATGCAACAACTGCTAACAATAAATCATATAGGTATCCCAATGTTTTATATTTTATATAAAATTTTCTTTATAATGACATGGGATTTTAAATGATGTTAGAAAGTAGCAGAATATAACTTTTAACATTTGCATATAGGATGTATGTTAATTTGTATGACTTTTCTACAGGCTCTTTTAAATATCATACAATGGCTTGAAGGAAATGTGTGTGGTAAATGGGTGCATTTTTTCATCACATATTGCTAGAAAAAGTAATCCTCTTTTAAAGAATCTAAGACATTTTTAATCCCTTACTTCACATCCTATTTACCTCTTGCTGAGAGCAGGGAGTGACATGAAAGTGCAATGCTTTTTTGACATTTATATTATATTAGTTTCAACACTTGTAAACACATTTACTTTGCTCCTATTAATTTTCTCTATTGTAGTTTGATCTGAAATATCTGTAATTGTTATTTTAGGTGATTAAATTTCAAATATTTTATCAGTCATACTAGAATATCATGCCAAAAAAAATAGATAATTGCATAATATAATAATACTAATATAATACCAATACAATTATGTCAATTTGGTCTTTTATGGAAGTTTATTTTTTTTATAGACAGCAAACCGTTTCTCTGTTTAACTTTGAAGCTTGCTCAGGGGGAGTGAAGAAGTCTATAGGAGGAGTTATTGCCGGATTCTTTATTTCAGACACAACCACAGATCTGCTAATGCACAGGAATAATCTTTTGATGGAGAATGTATCCTGCAGTGAAATCTCTGCAGTCTTATATTTGCATTGCCTTCAACAAACACGAACATTTAAGATAAACTGACCAGATCCCAGACCAACATTATGTGTGGGGAAATGTATTTAAAAATTACTTGACTTGTTCCTCTTTGTTTTGCCTACATGTTCATACAAGGTGCCTATAAAAAAGCTTTGAAAGAAGCAATGCTGAAATCAAAAGAAAACAAGATCATAAATCAGTAAATACTTCAAGTACTTTCTCACATCAGTTGGTATTCACTCAAATATCAGCTGTAGCATTCACCAGAAGTAGTACTAACTGTCTTGGCAAAATAATCCCCAGTACTAGGCAAACTCAAAGAGGTGTCTTAAATAAGGAATATCTCTATTCCTGTGCCCAACAGCTTGAGACCGTATACTGGTACCATAGACACTGCACGATACTAACCCTTCCTGGACTCCTCACTTCTAGAATAAGATATCACAAATCTTTCCTGGCACTTCACCTACTGGAGCCTATCGTTCAAGGGCCTTAAAGGACAAGTAACATCAAAAAATGAAATTGCTTTAAAGTAATAAAAATCTAATGCAGTGTTGTCCTGCACTGGTAAAACTGCAGTGTTTGCTTCAGAAGCACTACTATTGTTTATATAAACAAGCTGCGGTGTAGCCATGGGGGAAGCTAGAGAAAAGGCTCAAGTTACACAGCAGATAGCAGTTAAGCTCTTTAGAACATAATGTTATCTGTTGTCCATTACTTATCCTGTGAAAATGTAGAAGCGTATCCGCACACACAAATGTTTGCAGTTGGGGAATGTGCCCCTTTTATTATGCTACCAAACCATCAACGTTTCGGGGGGCAAAACCTCCCTTCACATTCCCCGACTGCAAACATTTGTGTGTGCGGATCCGTTTCTACATTTTCACAGTTGCTAGGGGACCCGGCCGGGACAACGGTGAACCAGCACCACTATTGCAGAAGAGTGGAAAGGAGGTTCATTACTTATTCTGTGCCATGTAGCCATTGTTCAATTTACGCCATTGCTACTGAGCAGCTTGTTTATATGTACTATATTAGTGTTTCTGAAGCAAACATATCAGTTTTACCAGCAGAGCGCAACACTACATGATATATTTTTTACTTTAAAACACTTTCATTTTTTGGTGGTACTGTCCCTTTAAGCACACACCACTCCCATCCTCAATTGGGGACCAGAAGAGGCTGAGCTGTTGACTTTGGCCCCTTTTATAAAATAGGGAATACAGCTCCATTTTGGGCAAATGTCAACCTGACAAAGGATATATTCCCCCTCCCAACTGTAATATAGGTTCAAATCTAGCTGGCTAAAATCATCACAGGGACTAAAGGAAACTTGGTAAAACATTTACTCTCCAACACTAGTAAAGCTGCATAACATATCATTGTATGCATATTTTGTATGCATTGAGTACAAGCTCTAGTTTCTGCTCAGTGGAATATTCCAGGTCTTTGAACTGCACTTTAAGGGGAACCTTGCAATTAGTAGAATGACAAAAAATTCTAAATTTGTTTAAAATTAAATATTTATATGTGTATGCCCGAAGTTGACATATTGATACAAATACATTGGTTTCACCAAAATAATTTGAAATGTTTTGAAAATATTTAGTGAGTGATGCACAAAAATTAAGACTCTTTTGCAGATATAGTGATAAGCGAATCTGTCCTGTTTCACTTCTCAAAAAATGTGTGAAACTGCAAAAAATTTAGCAAAATGTCGAATTTCTGGTGGCAAATATTTCACTCTTCATAGCGTAATGTGGATGAATAGAATGTTTTGAAAAAAATGCCTGATTTGATACCTATTTCAGATAATGAAATCTTCTTGTATTTTATTAAATGCAGGTTACCTATTTAAACTTCTCCTCTATATGCAATATTAAAATATTTAGTTTTGAAGAATAGATAATATTTGATTTGTTGTCATGAATTTTAATTCCAAAAATTTTCCACTCACATAAGGGCTAGGCCAGACGGGGAGATTCGGGGGCATTTTGTCTCCTGGCGACTTCTCGCCGCGACTTGTAGCCCCCGAACCTCCCCGAATAGCCACTTACCCAAGCGCACAGGCGTTGCTTGAAAACGCAGGCGCGTATCCACACGGAGCGGCGCGCTTTTTGAAATCACTCCAAATTGCCTCGCCAGGCAATTCGGAGCAATTTCAAAAAGCGCGCCGCTCCGTGTGGATACGCGCCGGCGTTTTCAAGCAACGCCGGTGCGCTTGGGTAAGTGGCTATTCGGGGAGGTTCGGGGGCTACAAGTCGCGGCGAGAAGTCGCCAGGAGACAAAATGCCCCCGAATCTCCCCGTCTGGCCTTAGCCTTAGAGAATGAGATATTGGGACATTTTGTGTAGTACTTACTATTTTCCTTTTTGGTAAAAACCCCTCCTATTTGTTAAAAAGATGATAAATCAAGCATTGCCGAAACAATGAAAAACTTGACTTTTCAGACAAAGCTTATACATTAAATTAATACACACGATTGAGTATTCCCAAAGCCTTAGCCAAATATATAAATTAAGAGGAACTCCAGTCCCAACCTATTATCAATAGTAAAGGTGGGATGGGAGTTAGCTATTTGGTCTTCTTGACCTACTTTTAACTCAAGATTTCTTACAGGCCTGCCTTTGCAGTGTGTATAAATAAAATATCTGTGATTCATATTCCATCACAACAGAATAGACTAACACTTATGTATTTTTATTTTAGTATTAATATGATAGACTCTTCCCTCTGTATGAAAAATATTACCTAGAAAATGGAAAACATTATCTTCTAAAAAGATTTAAAGCCAACTGCCAACCATTGAGTAGGAGGTAATCTTCTTAAACTCTCACCAGTGTGACAATAATCGGGTTCAGCAGAGAATGTTTTAAAGTCTTATTGACCTTGCAGTTAACAGTGAGTTAAAGGGCAAAAAATAATATAAAATGCACTCTTTATACTTTGCATAAATATAAATCAATTGACTTGCAGAATTGTCTTCTATGTTTCATACATTGTTTAGCCTGATGCATGATACATTTCCTTAAGGTTTTAAGATTGCTTATTGTTAAAATTTCACATATTCAATACATAATTGTCAACTCATGTCATAATTCTGATATTATTCCATCAATATATTTTCTTATATTTTCACCACAGCCTCTTTAATCATAGGCAATACCAAGGACTCAAATAAAAACATCCCTACTGTCTGCTAAAATCACTGTGGCATAATTTTCATATTGCCTACAGGCTAAACAGAAGAAGAAGAATGTAAAATTTTAGGTCTTTACATAAAAGTAGTAGTAGCAATAAAATACAATGTCTGCAGAAAATTGGGGGCAAGCAAGAAAACACATACAAACTACTTGTACCCATATTTTGGTTTCCACACAAACCTAACAAAAGCTATAAATATAAAGTAGTAACAGTATATTGTATAGCATCACCATTTTGTTATAGATACAAACTCCTTGTTTACCATGACAGAACTTGGCCTTTCCTACTTTCTTAGCACAGTGATATTCGAATTTGAAGGATTTTATTTCTCTTTAAATTCGATGGTCAAATTCGAGGGTTTTTTAACCCTCGAATTCGACCCTTGATAAATCTGCCCCTAAGGGTGTTATTTATTAAAATATTATTTTAATATCCCATGACTAAACTCCCATGCTCAAATTGACCTTATTTATTAATAAAATAACCCAAATGAATCAGATTGTGGAAAAACTTGATAAAATCTAGCATTAAGCCAAATGAGTAATTTTTTATTTGTGTTTTTACTTCCGAATAGATTTTTTTAAAGTTTTTGTCTAAAAAGTCAGAAATGGTTGGAATTTCAAGCAAAACCCAACAAAGACCATGAGAACATCCAATGGGGATAGGAAATTCTACCATTGACTTATATATGACCTTGACAGGTCTGAGATGCAGGTTTTTCAGATTTTAGCTTTTTGCAGCATCAGGTTTAAATAAATCTCGGAAAATTTTAGGGTTTCTTTTTACCCGAAAAATTTGAGTTATGCCCAAAAAGACAGACTACATTAATTTGAGGTTTAGTAAAGAACTCCCTAAGAATACAGTGAATGGCCAACCTGTACCTAAAACATTAAATAATGAACGTAGTCATACAACAATAAGCAGGTTCATTTAAAGTCTCTATTACTCACACACAGTTTATCAGACCTTCTTTCTTGACCTTCCTGTGTAAGAAATTTTCATCTTGGTTTTGATACTTAATAGGAAAGCAATTGTCCAGAAAACTTACATGAAACCCCGATAACAAAATGTTTCTTGTGACTACTAAGTCCTATGTCTGCTGTGGGGACCATAAATCAACTTACTTAATGCAAGAAAACTCACTTAACAGGATGTAGGCAATTGTGGGGTTATTTCTGCATCTTATCAGTTGGGAAGTTGCTGTGGGGGCAGGTGTCAGGATAAAAAAACACTGGACAGAAGTGAGAATGGGAGAAGGAAGAAGTTGGGGCCTGGAGAAGAGAGGAGCCTGGAGAAGAAATGGAAGAACCTGGGACAAGACAGAATGTGAGGACTACAGACCAGAGTGAAGCCATAATGAAGCTGACCTCTATTGCATGGCTCTTTTGGGAACAATAATTTAGTTGTATTATGCTTTTAACTGTAAATATTGTTTAGTCTAGGGAAATCATTTATGATACATTATTATCTCTTTTATATATGCTTATTGGTGTGGATTCATTATCTGCATGCTGAAAAGAACCATAATTAGTGATGGGCAAATTTGTCCCATATCGCTTCGCCACCAAAAATTTGCAAAACACCGATTAAAGTCAATCGGTGTCCGTTAATCGTCACCGGTGTCCTTATTGTTACCAATGTCGAATCACCGGTGAATTTTCACAGCCAGTGGCAAACGGAGAACTCAAATTCATGCCTGTTCGCCCATCACAAACCATAATCCTATCAAATATAATTGTAAGAAGCAGGACAAATCCAGAGCAGTAGCTATGACTTTAAAGTGTTTTTATTGGGGAAAATTGCACTACAATCCTAGTAAGAGAGTTGAGGTATATTATTAATTAATATATAATAATAAACAGTGGCGAGCCAGCCAGGAGAGTAATGCATGGCATTTAATTCATATTTATAAGTGTCTAATATTGTTTAGTATTGTTAATATCATAGTAGCCTATGACTAAGGACAGAAACGCCCAAAACGCATCATGTGACATACTCTGAATGCTGTTTTAAAGTGGATTAAAGTAATTGTTTTTAAACCATTAAAGGGGTGGTTCACCTTTAAGTTAACTTTTAGTATATTGTAGAAGGGCCAATTCTAAGAAACTTTTCAATTGGTCTTCATTATTTATTTTCCATAGTTTTTTTAATGATTTGCAATTTTTTCCTGTTTCTTTGCAGCTTTCAAATGGGGGTCACTGACACTGATCTAAAAACAAATGCTCTGTAAGGCTACAAATGTATTGTTATTGCCACTTTTTATTACTTATTATCCTATTCAGTCCCTCTCCTATTCATATTTCAATCTCTAATTCAAATCAATGCAAGGTTGCTAGGGTAATTTGTACCCTAGAAACCAAATTGCTGACATTGCAAACTAGAGAACTGCTGAATAAAAAGCTAAATAACTACAAATCCACAAACAATAAAAAATAAAAACCAATTGCAAATTGTCTCAGAATATCACTCTCTACATTGTACTAAGGGGCAAATTTACTATTATTTCCAGAAAAAAAGCTTGACCAAATTCGCAATTCAATAAGTATTTGACCATCGAATGCTTATCGAATTGTTTTAGGCTATCATTTTGCTCGATATCCGATTTGATGAATCTGAAGCCTATGGGGAGCTTCCGATAGGCTTCTATTGCAATTCGGTAGGTTCAATCTGGCGAAGTAGGCAGTTGAATAACTTTGAAATTTTAATTCCAACGATCATTGAATGATCGAATTATAAAATATCCGATCATTCGATCTATTTGATATTCGATGATCGAAGAGGCCAAAATTCATTTTATGAAAAATTAGTACGATCAGTATTCGATCGAATTCGATCGAACTCGATCGAACTTCGATCATTTCACGTGAATTTCATAAATCGGCCCCTACAAGTTAACTCAAAGGTGAACAACCCTTTTAATAGATGTTGCGGAACTCCATTCTGAACTCTTCTACTTGAATGAATTGATTGTTTGTGTGGTTTTCATTGTTTCATTAATTAGTGGGTGTTGTTACAAAAAAAGATGGAAGATTCACAAGAACAGGCATAGGCATAGGGTGATATTTTTGTTTGGGAAGACTAGTCACTGCTATACTTTCCACTAATTGTTTCATTGTTAAATGACACAAAACAGTAGATACAAGAGTCATTCAAGGACAGTGGACAAATTTGCACCTGGGTTGTAATTTATAGTAACCAATCTGTGATTGGCAATTTTTAGCCAGCTTCAGGTTCAACACTGAAAGCAAAACTTCATTGCCATGGGTTACTGCCCAGGTGCATGTGACCACTGTTTATACACTAGCCAGGGTCTCCTTGATGCATCATTATTCTTACCAGAATAAATGCAGTGTAAATATAATAAAGTAATTATATGTAAAAGTGTGAAAAATGTATGTATTTCAAAATATCAGAATAATAACTTAACATATTACTTTAGGCTGAACAGTAATGAAATCCTGTAGATGTAATAAAATCTTGCTTCTTGTAGACGAGTGCTATAGCCAAGTTCAGAGGTTCTACAAGAACCCAAGTCTTCACTACACATAGGGGCAGATTTACTATTGGTCGAATTTGAGGGTGCATTTACCCTCGAATTCGACCAATCGAATTGTGGTTGAATTAAAAACCTTCAAATTCAAATTTGAAGGTTTTTACAGCAATTCGATTGATCAAATAAAAAAAAAATTCAAACGAACGATTTGAACGAATTTAACTATTCGATCGAATTTTTTTTATTCGATCTAAAAAATCTTTAAAAAAACCCTATGGGAGCTTCCCATAGGGTTTAATAGTGATTCATTCGATTCGATCTAATTTTCAAAATTAGATGGTCGAAGTGGCCTTCAAAAATATTCGAAAATTCAAATATTTTTGAAAATTCAATCGAATTTCGAATCATTCATGTGAATTTAGTAAATCTGCCCATAAATCAGGAACATAGATAGATATAAACATGCATAAACACAGATTAAGATATGGATACATAATTTTTTTTTTTCAATTAGGTATACCCAGGCATACTTAGGCAGGAACACACAAACAAATGCAGTAATACTGGGGCACGCAGTGAAAATGTTCACACATATTTGGCACATACTGTAGATATACATATTCTTAGGCAACCCACAGTCGGACACACACACACACACAGGTACACACACTAAGGGGGTTATTTATAAAGCTCCGATTTTTTCTCAGTATTTTCTTTTTCAAACTCCAAGCAAAATCTGTGCTGGTTTTTTAGGCTTATTTTTTTCTCAGAAAACTACAAATATTTCTGAGTTTTCCCCGAAGGCAAAACATTGTTGAATTGCCCGAAAACCCACACACAACCAAAAATCAATGGGACTTTTCCCATTGTCTTTTATGCAACCTTAGCAGGTTTGAGATGCCTTATTTTCATATTCACACTTTTTCTCCCTCAGGTTTCAACAAATAGTTTTTTTAAAAAGCATATTTTAGTCCAAAAAAAGAATTTTTTTGAATATTCGGAATTTTGAATTTGATAAATAACCACGCACTGATTCAGAAGAGATTTGTAGTGCATCCAGAAATATACCAGGATCTCTTAAATACCCACACCTGATGCCCCAAGTTCCCCCAGGGGCAGCTTCACTGCCGCTACCTAAGAAACTGAAGTTGTTATAGAAAGCCAGAGATCAAATGGACCAGCCTAAATCATTTGGGCAATGGAACACTAGTAGTGATGGGCGAATTTATTCGACAGGGGCGAATTCCCATGATTCGCCGCTGACGAATAAATTTGCGAAACGCCAGCTGAAAATTCACTTAAAAAAACAAGTCACGCGTCGTTTTTGACGTGATGAAAACAACGCGACGCGCGTTAAAAATGACGCGAAGCTACGAAAACGACGCAACGGACGTCAAAATCTTGCCGCGACTTGTTTCGTGATTTTTTTTCCGCGAATTTCGCTAATTTTTCGGCAAAGTGAAACTGGGTAGATTCGCCCATCACTGAACACTAGCACAAATAAATTACTAAAACATATCAAACATCATGTTGAAAGAGTATTTTATCAGGCAACTAAAGTGTTTTGACTTATGAATAACTTTTCAACCTGATGTTTGTACAGCAAACAGCTCATATTTTTTGAGATTGCCAGTAACACTCTCCAATCAGCTTCATCCTGCCTGAATACATACACCCTGTGAGGTACAGACATTTTAGCTACAGGCTAATGATTCTTGTTAGTTTTTTTTAAGGCAGGCCTATATTCACTGTTGCAACCTAGACAGTGCTGGTTTGGGAATGCTAAACATCCCCAAGGCTTTATTATAATCCACCCATGAGGACGGAAGTTTCTTGTGGCAGTTTGAACACTCCCCATTGGCAGAAAATATAGTCCTTGGAGCTAAAGAGTCCAAAAGAAGAACATGACACTTAGGGAGTTATTTATCAAAATCTAATTTTTTCTGCCTATCTAATTTAAAAAGTCCGACCAAAGTAAAATCGACAATTTGACCTTACTTATTATCATAAAAAAAATCTCGATTTGATCAGATTAGGTAAAAACTTGATAAAATCAAGTGAAAATCAGAATCATACAGAAACAAATTTTAGGATTCAGTCTTTATGCAACATTGGGGTATAATACATCTTGAAAATTTTTTTTTTTAATTAAAAATTCAGATTTAAACTAAAAAAAAAACCTCAAGTTTTTCAAGTTCTTAGCATTCAGATAAATAACCGCATTAGAGTCCCAAAGAGGGAGAACATGACACATTTTACAAAATAATTGGCTAGCAATGTTTTAAGGGAGGTTGTTCATTTTTATATTAACTTAGTATGATGTAGGGTTTTATTATTTGTGCTTTTTGAGTAATTTAGCTTTTTATATAGCAGCTTTCTAAATTTAAATGTCTGCAATCTTGTCCAAATTATCCTAGTAACCATGCATTAATGGAAATAAAAGTCTGGTATATGAGAAGGAGAGGGCTTGAATAAAAACCTTACTAGAAACAGTAATAAAAAGTACCAATAACAATAAATGTGTAGTCTTACAGAGCATTTGTTTTTTGGGGCGTCAGTGACCCCAATTTGAAAGCTGGAAAGAGTCAGAAAAAGATGGCAAATAATTCAAAAACTATTACAAAAAAAAGACGACCAAATGAAAAGTTGTTTAGAATTAGCCATTCTGTAACATACTTCAAGTTGAACCACCCATTTAAAAGTGTTTTAGTATTAATTACAGGATGTTGGGATAACATATGTGAGTTTCAAAGCTGTTATTTGGAGCCTTAGATAACACATATTCATGACCTTCCCCACAAAAGAACTACCATACAATGTTATTGCAATTTTATTTCCTAGCATTACTGTATATAAGTTCTACTATTGTGGATGAAACAATGTTTTGGTTAATTCAATGTGTACTAAATACAGTAACTACTCACTATTCAACATGTACTATAGAACAAATAAAATGGCATTTTATGAAAAATGGGAAATCTCTTCTCTTACCCTTCTCTGCAGTGTTTAGTATAACAAATACCAACCTGGATACTCGAATTTGAACATTTCATGATAAAAACAATAGAAAACATTTTATTAGCTCCTAAAGCAACCTACTTTTAATTTGTAATAGCACTCATATCCATAAACTTGTATTGAAATTATTCAGAGACCTATTTAC
>CM044439.1:89562502-89581394 GCA_024363595.1 Xenopus borealis
ACAGGAGAAGCCCCTACATGTGTATTATGACAACTGGTGGTGGGCCTGCCCATTTGCAATTGTTCTAAGTGTGTTATCCTTTAAATGAGAAGGATTTGGGGGACACATTTTTTAATGGAAACTTATTTACTAATATTTTTTAATAAATATGACCTCCCCTTTATTTGCCAAAACTATTTATGTTGTCCGAGTGGTTATTTTGATTACTGTTTTATGGCACAATTTGGTCATGTGAATGTTAGCTTTGAGTCAAAGGAGACAGATTACACACTACAGACCTTATGAGTAGTAATAAAGGATCTGAATGCCATATGGTATGGGCAACTGAAATACATTCAGAAGTGCCTAGCATTTGATGGAATAGAATCCTCTTAAATCTATGAGGTTGTGACCTGGTCAGAAGAAAGTTTTATACATGTACAGTAGACTCAGCAAAGAACCAGATACCTATTTGATCCATTCCCAAAAATTAGCCCAAAAATGGCAGTAAAACACAGACATCATGTAGTATAACTAATCTAGAGATCAGTTTCTGATATAAACTACAGGATAATTGACCTAGGGCTCCCCATTTATTGTTTTAGGGGGGAACAGACTTCTACCATCTACCACAAACCTATAGGCAGCCATGTCCTAACCAGGATCTACCTAGTCAACACTAAAATCCTGGTCAAAATGAATATTCTTAGTAAGACAACATTTTGTTGTCAACTAACATGGGATAATTTGCCCAGTGTTGATAAATTAGTGAGTTCAGGCCAAGGACAGGCTTGGCCCGAATTCTTCCTGCTGCCCATACCACCTGCGGCTTAAGTATGCGCTGCTTACTCTTCCTGCGGTGTCTATTTACAGATGTGACCCTGCCTGCCCTACCCCCTCCATGACATCAGAGATGAGGGTAGGTTGGGCACCGGTATATAAAACGAAGCATAGTTGCAGATTAGGGTCGGGTTCAGATTCAGTGAAAAGGTACAGGTTAGGGTGCAGAAGGGCACATCATCTTATATGACAGGCCAACCTAATTTTCTGATAAGTTTGAAGTCCTGGATTATTGCTACTATTAACAAGCTGAAACTTAGGCTGGTGCAATAAGTTTATTATATAAAATATTTACCCACAACAAACCTGTTGCCTGTGTAATCCATGCTCTAATGCAAGATGAAAGATGAAAGATCCTTAAAACAAACTTAAGACCGGGCTACTGTATTAATGAAATGTGTTACACACGCTTACATGCAAACCCTGAAACTGTATAATCCAAAATGACCCATAAAGGAATAGAATGGATAGGCTATAACATTTAGTCTCCAAAACTACAAACTACTGAGATGTTTAGCATATACATTCAGTTTGGTTGTTACATTAGTCAGCCCCAGAACCACTGAGATGTTTTAACATGTACATTTAGTTTGGTTCTTACATGAAGTAAGCCTGGTCACACTTTGCTAAAGAACTGTATGCTATACCTTCTATTTCACTATGAATCCCCAGATAACCAAAAAAATGCAGTTTTAAGTGAAAAACCTGCCAATTATATCAGTGTAACACTGGGAACATTACCTGATACTATAGAGCTTCACGCTGAGCTGCTACAGAAGGGAGTGGGAGGGAACTATACACATACCTACTCATTACCTGCACCCGAATACTGTGCTCCAGAGTAATTATCCAATTACCTACCACTGGTGTCTGCACAGACCTGCATTGTACTTCTCACAGAACATACAGATGACCTGATTAGCTGCACTAATCTCAGAATATACAAAAAACAATGAACTGTCCTGGATAACCAAACCAGATGCTGAACTCCATGAGCATTTTCCATAGGACCGTTTCAGAAAAATGCAGGCCCCTAATTGGATGTAGTGGAATGTAGTGAATATATAATGAGACTGAATGAAAATTCACAGGAATAAACTACATATGATAAGATTGTTGGATGAAGATTGCAGCTAGTCATGTCAGATGGAATGTAGTTTATACCTATGATTTTTCATTCAGTCCCATTATATATATTCACGCGTGCCACTACATCTGATTTTGTGCCTGCATTTTATCATTTCCAGCACGATTCAACAGAAAACACTTGTGGCGGGACTGCCAAAACCAGGCATTAATCCCCATTTTCCCAATGGACAGGGCCCTCAAACTAAATTTTATTGTTATCTCACCACAGCCACCAGATGCCTTGTGAGAAGGCTGGTAAGGCACACGAATGGGGGCACCAGCACTGAAAACCCCATGGATCAAGGACAAATACATGATACTGCAGTGCTCTACCTGATCCAGTTGATGAAGCACTGAGGACTCACATAAATGAGCTAATGTGCATATAGGGATAAAATATCTCAAAGACCAAAACCCCAGTGCCTAGGATGCCTTTTTGACAGGCCTAATACTTTGCCAAGGCTAAAAAGAAAACTTGCTTCCAATGAGAGCAAGTAAAGCAGAAGGACAAAAAGACACAGTACTGGGTGCGGGGGTTGGACTTTTAAAATTTTGGGGAGGGTCCTTCTGATGGGAGCAGAGAGGAGGGGCTATACCCAGTATGTTTATGACATGGAAGTAGACAGGGAAAGGTGGTCTCCCATAGACTCCATTATAATCAAACAGTTAACGTTTTTAAATTTTCTTTTTCCTTGAAGTAATGAAACAGAACCTTGTACTTGATCCCAGCTAAGATGTAATAAATCCTTATTGGATGCAAAACAATTGTATTGTGTTTGATTAATGTTTACATTTTTAGTAGACAAAATATGGAGCTCCAAATTAGGGGAAGTTCTCTGGAAAGCCCCAAGTCCACAGCATCTGGACAAGAGGTCCCATACCTGTCCTATAACTATGGGCAAAAGTGATGCAAAAATACACAATGAGCAATTAAAATGCATATAATACTATGGCCTGAGGACATATGGCACAGAAGACATGCTTTCACTCATAGAATTACACTGAAACGGCTTAAATGAATAAAAAAATTGAAAGGCAGAAGAATAAAATAAGGATTATTCTTTATACTTTTTTTATCATTTCATTTTTCTATTCAGAAGATCAAAGTGGAACTTCACGGCACATGCAACACTGGCTCAGTAGGATTTTTTTCTTTTTGCAATATAAATATAGCACTTTTTTTTAATTTGTATTGTATATGTGTTGTAAAAGTATGTTATGTTATTCATTCTGCTATATTATTTCTAAGGCTTTCTTCAGAGATTTGTGTTTGTACTTATCGCCACTGTTACTCACTAGAGAAGAATTTTAACACTTTATCAGCACAGCAAATAAGAACATTTATATGTAAAATAAAGTCTCATCAGAGCCAGTCTGGTTCTCGTTAGAATGGAGCGCTGGGCAGGTGTGCACATTCCATCATTTTCTGGGCCTTTGCCATTCCCCATGCGGTCTGGAAGCAATACTGAAATGGCTTTTCCCTAATCTGTTTTGATGGGTAAATAACTGGAAATCCTCTCTATGAAAAAGAATCTGCTTTCCGACGATTCCTCACCTATTACACAGAAGTCCATGTGGAAAAAACACAGAAAAAAACATTTGACAGATATGCTGGCATGTTTTCAAAATGTTGTTTCACTTGCTTTGCAAGATGAAACTGATTTTATCACTGTATACTTATGCATGCCTTTGTTAATGGAATACATGTTTTTCACTGAATTTGCCAAACAGGATTTCTAAAATTATTTTCGAATAAAGAATAAAGAGTAAAAAAAGAGTTTATCCATTTATTCATAACATTAGGGGGCCGAATTATTAAACCTTCATTTTTTTCTGGTTGAGGTTTTTAGGGGTAAAACTTGAATTTTTTGTGGAAAGAAAACCTAGATTTTATTTACAAAAATACTCCATCTCAAGCCTGTCACGGTCATGTAAAAGTCAATGGTAGATGTCCCTAAAGTTGTTTTTTGACATCATGATCAGCGGTTGATAATTGGCAAATGTCCCCAAAGTTGTTTCTTGACATTTTGATCAGTGCTGGATAATTCATGGTTTCTGTCCGATAATCCGAGTTTTTGCAGCGAAAATTTGGTAAATTTGAGTTTTCAGAGTTTTCAGTTGTATGATATGAATTGGTTTTGTTGCTCCGATTTATTAAAGAAAAATTCAATTGATTTGACTTTCAGTAAATAAGCCCCTAACAGTTTGTAGATTAGAAAGTACATATTTGACCTTATTTAATTTTTAAGACCCTGTTAAACATTGATCTTCATATAAACAATATTATATGAACTGAAAGTATTAAAAAAAAAAAAGGCAAAGAAATATATCTATGAACACTACTGTAGGGGATCAGATAAATCGTTCCCCTAATTTTCTGTCTGTGACATCATCCAGCCCACTTTCAGGTTGGAGATCCATCTGGCTGAGCGCGCCAGAGAGGAGGAGTGCTTGACTTTGGAGCAAAATCTACAAGGTCTCCAAAAGAGCTTATAAAGGGATCCCTGCTGCAGCAGCCAGAGAGATCCAGATCTGTGGAGTGTGATTGTGCTACTTGAAAGGATTTTCCAGGGAGAAGGAATAGGAAAGGGCTGCTTTTTTTTTTTTGCTTTGATAACATATTTGAGCATCAGGAAGAGCCAGTTTCTAACTCCTGTCTGTGGATACTTTTGCTACTGTGTGATTCCCCAGGGTGAGAACAGGTCCTGCTCGTGTACCTGCCACTTGGGAGTGGCTACTACTTTCCATTTGTGGCAGGTAATGCTACCTAGTTATATAAGAGCTTTTTGGGACAGGACATTGAACTGACCAGATTTATTCTACATTTACCCACCCAGTGTGGATTGTGGGACTGTGGTATTGAGATACTATGGCAGGGGTTCATAGTCCACACAGCTTCTCCAGGGTAAAGTGATATTGTGGGATTACCTAAAGTTTATTTTGTTTTATTGCAAACTATGTGTGTTTTATTTTTCCTAGTGTAAATCCACTGAGGTGTGTTCCTCAGTGTTCCCTAGGTGAAGGCACTGCATGGAAATCCCAGTTCCCAGTACTTTTCATACACAAAAGGGACTCTGGGCCCTGGATTGCCAAGGGTTAAATCCTGTTTAAAGAGACAGTAACCAAATTAGATTTATACTACTTTTAAAGTTTGCTTCTTATACAAAACTCACAATGCGTGTGTGGAAATAGTAATTCTAAACTTGTTTTTAGATGTATTTGCTGAATAAACAAGTAGAACAAACTTCAATTCATCTTAAATATTTAGGCATGCAAGAACACACACAAAAGTATCCACAAAAGTGTGACACGCACTCCACAGACACTCAGGCAGCCAATTTCACCTCTGCCTGGGAGTCCGTGGAGTGTGCATTCAGACCTCTGTACCTGGACCACCATTTTGGAGTGGTGAGTAACCTGCAGTTATAGAACACACTGAATGATTGTTTTGAGCAAGAGTTTGGGGGCATGAGCTCCCAACCCTGATACTAATTGTGCTTCAAAGACACAGAATTTAAAGTCACTTGAATGTGAATGCTATTATTTGGAAAACAACTGTCAGGTTTTGAGCTTATCCAAATTTTGTATGTATTTTTGAATGTACAGTAATAGTACAAGGAATAGAAAACAAAAGGCATTTTTGTGATGTGAAAAATTATTTGCCAGACTACAGATTATTAGAGTACTGTTGAGAATGCAGTTGTGAGTGTTTCATAATATATATTTGATAAAGGATCCTGGTGGCTTGGTTGTAGCATCATCAGATTTAAAGTTCACATTTTGAAGTAAAGTTATGGGATCCCTTATCTGGATACATTAGTATGATAAATAGGCCCTTTAAGGTATGATTGCTGAAAGTCCATCTGTCAATAATAATTTATTTAAACTGGATATTTTGTTTGCCAATTGCTTCTATTATCAAACCCACTTTTCTTGAGCTCAGTTTATTCACTTTTGTGGTCAAATGGCATATTAGCTGTTCATTCAACCAAAGAGATATAGGGATGACCAGAGACTTTCTAGGGAATAGGTTTATGAGGAGGTTTTGGATTAGCTTTAGAAATGTAATTAGAAGACATCTGATAATGGACATTTATCACACAGGCAACAGCAAGGTGCAAAACAAGTCTGAAAAAAGAGAAGCAACCAATCAGGATTAACTGCAAACATCATCAAGAGCAAGCTCACTCAGAACCAGAAAGGAAATGAAGGATTATTGCACTTTCACCATATGGACTTTATAAACAATGATTGGTTCAGCTAAGAAAATATCCTACTTCTCTTTTTAAGATTGCTATTTCACTATAGAGGAAGCACTATAATAGCTGCCATTCATATTAATAACCCATGCTATTTATTTAACTGCACAATAAAAATTGATTGAAAACAAAGCCTGTCTAAACAAAGTAGAATAGTTAGTGAGTTATTTATCAAAGGCCAAGTTGTTATTCACCAGAAGATGTTGAGTTTTCGTGGGTATTTTTAAGTGAAAACTTGCGTTTTCCGGGGAAAAAAAAAATCTAATTTTACAGCTTTGTTTTTTTCTATAATTTTTTAGGATATGTTATACCTTGAAGATGGAAATAGCTTGAGTCCAAAAATACTCCAGATAAAACCTGTTGGGGTCATGTAGAAGTCAATGGCAAAGGTCTCTTGAACCATTGGAAGATGTTTGTAGCCTTCATGATGTTTGGGTTTTTTTTTTAAGTTTTAAACTTTTTATTGAAGGTAGTTTAGTACATAATAAGGAGTTTCTGGTGGATGTTCACAAACCATGAAAATGTATGAATATTTGCAATAAATTTGTTTACAGCAATAACAATAGCCTAGGTGTTATTTACGTCAATTACCACAATAGTGACTAATGGTCTAGTACAGCTGGAATTGTAGTCAAGCTTAACATCTAGATCTTAAATCAAATCATATTTAACATCAAAACAAATCATAAAACAATCATAATATCTATTTGAAATTGTTAAATCACGGATTCGATCATGTTCTGGGGTTTTTTGTTTTGAGAGTTCTCTCAAAAACCAAATTCATTTTAGAAATTCAAGTTTTTTTTAGAGGGGAAACTCAATACTTTTTTTGGGTTTTTCACCCTGAACTCACTGATTTGAGTTTTTTCATTCTGTTTTTTTTTCAGAAATTAGAAACCATTTGAGTTGTGAGTTCATTTAAGGTATAAAAAAACCTCTATAAATCTATAAAACTCAGCCTTTGATAACCCTCATAATTTCATTGTTCACTATAATAAGATGAAATAAAAAAATAAATAAAAACTAGGGTTAATTCTCCATTCCACTTCCATTATAAAAAAAATACAGCATTCTGAACAATCTGTGAAAAAAGTATTTTAATAAAAAAAATTTCTACTGATCTTTGCTACAAACTAGAACAATCAATGGAGATGAATTTGCATAATTGGCTTAAAACAAGTTCCACAAATATCACCCTCCCCAGATACACAACCCCTAATTAACCTAAAACCATATTTCTGTTTTCCATCCATGGCATTTAATTTAGTTATCACTGTATGAAAAATAAGTTTCATTTGTACCATTAGAACAGCTTCCTCATGTTTTGTTGTCATTCCTCTGGGTATAGCCTTGTAATTTCTTCAGCAGAACAACTGCATATGTTTTTTAACAGGAATCAATAGTGCAAAAAAAAAATACTGGGCATTAATTACAGCTTTTCTGTAATATTCTTAAAAATTCTGCTTATTATTTTTATATTTGTTTAGCGAACTGTGATATTTGTTAAACAATCTTCTCTCTTGTTCTCCTAATCTATCTCATCTGAGCTGAAGTACAAGAACATGATAAAACATCTTGCCATTAGTATCATTATACTCTGTCAGTCTGACATAATGGGGATAATGTAAACAACTAAGGTTGCTATGGATTACTAGAACTGCAGTATGTTCAATTATATTATTCCCTTAGTAGGTATATATTTGGATCATCCAGGGTCTAAAATAAGGTATCCCAAACCCAGAACAAACCCCAAGGTTCCGGCCTCAGCTTACACTTCTGCCTATAACAGCTACATTTTGCTTTGGGAGGAGCCCTCCTCTACTTGGAAGCTGCCAGGTCTTATAGTGGGAGGACCAAGGAGAAAGTTCTGGGCAGACAAGGGAACCAAACGTGTGCAGGAAGAATGGAGAACAAAGAGTGTGGTCAAGAGACAGGCCAGGTAGATAGCAATCAGGCAGACTAGTACAAAATCAGGAGTCGGGAACATAGTCGAGGTCACAGGCTGGGGTTAAAACCAACAGTAGTACAGTACAGAAACAGTATCTGAGAGAATGGTCAATAAACGGGCAGAGGTCAGGACCAACAACAAATTATATATTTGAAATTTGCTCCAAGTGCAATGACGTCACATGCAAACCCGGAAGTGACATGAGTACATGTCAAATGCAAATTGATGTGTGACCATAGAGGAAGCAGTGGGTGTCTTAGCTGCACCACTAGACATATTCTCACGTATGTGAAGCATGGAGTGAGGTAGTTATGCAGTTATCTTTCAATTGTTATAACTTTATCTATTTGCCAGCTATCCAATATTCTTCAGAAGCACACAAAATAATGTCACAAAATTCCATTTATATTCCTTGTTTGGATAGAAGTGATGAAGAAATTTTCATTTTCTATTGTGGAGTTTTTTTGAGAAATTGTGTAAGTCCTGCACAAAAATTTCACTGTGGGAACAAATTCCAAGAAAAAATTTCCATTCACTTTAAAGCATTTTGTGGGAAAAATAGAAAACAGTGAAAAATAGGCCATTAACTTCAATGTTTCACAAATTATTCTGTGGTTTGCAATTTTTTTTGATAAAACAGGACAGATTTGCTCATCACTAGTAGAAATTTGTAAAATTCCAGTACAAAGACACCTCAGTCAGTACCAGCATGCAGTAGAACCTTCATTTTATTTTTTGGGGTGTAGAAGAATTCAAAGGATACAAGTACAGGATTTGGATTTAACAGTGCAGCCTCAATGTTACACTATGAAACAGCATTTGCAAGACCTCTGGGTCTAAATGGGGGCCATGGACCCTATAATGGAACAATTATTGCTCTGTCAGACTACAAATTTATTTTTATTGTTACTTTCTTTCCAGGCCCTCTAATACTCATATTTCAGTATCTCATCCAAACCACTGCTTGGCTGCTTAAACATTTAGGGGCAGATTTACTAAGGGTCGAATTTCGAGGGTTAATTAACAGGTTGCTAAAGTCCACTACCGAATTGCTATACAGTATATAGCAAATGGAAAACTGCTGAACACAGATCAAAATAAAAAAAAAAACAACAAAATAATATAAACCAGTTGCAAATATCAGAATATGAATGTCGATATCATATTAAAAGTTAATATGAAGTTAAATTACCAGTTAAAAGCTATTCAGCATACCCACTGTTTGTGCATATTCTTTATACCATTCTGCTATATTTCTTTATGCTTACAGTGACATTTGGTTTCTTTTATACATTAATCAGCATCTTCTATATGTGATATATATATCCAGTATATTAAATAATGTTTGCATTTGGTTTCCATTTTATGCAGACAATTATTCAGGTATTCACATTATTTCCAAATATGTAGATATAAATTCTAACATCAGAGCTCTACCTAGATGACACAATCCAGAATCCAAAATTACAATAAGAATGTTTAAATATTTTTTCTCTCCATATGCTATATGCCATACAAACAATCAGAATGAAACCTGGCATGTCTCTTGCTAGGAATGCCAAATTTGCCACGTAAGTAATTGAAACAGGTGCAGAATTAAAAGTCTATTGTTGCAGCAGATGAAAAGCCTCTGCTATGAAAGCTTTTTAGTCACAAATTTAGGAAACACAACTGAAAATGTTATGCATGGTCAACATTTCCATTTTATTCAAAGGGAATCTCCTCCGATTTTGGCTCAATGAATAAATTAATTTAACCTCTCAATATCCATTTCAGTGGTTCTAAAGTTATTTGAAAATATAATTTATGGAAGTATTTTGGTATTATTTTATGTTTTGTTATTGTTTTAAAACAGATTAAGTGAAGTCTGTGACATTTCCTGGATCCGGCTAATAAGGCTTTTACAACATTTTTTTCAGGATTTAGAGCCAGGAGCAAAGAACATAAACATATATATATATATATATATAATGCCATGGTCAGACTGGCATACTGTATCTGGGGCCCAACGGGGTCATCTCATCCTGGACCCAACCGACAGCCGCAAATAGCCACCCAAATCGCACGCTGTGAGATGTGGAATTATCTCCCTAAATCAGTTACACTGGCTGATGCATTAGATAGCTTTAAAGGCAGAGACACACAAGGCAATTTGGGGACTCAGATAAGTCGCCCAGTGACAAATTTCCTCTTCTTTGGATCAACTAATCTCCCCAAACTGCCTTCCCTGTCTTCCCGCCAGCTAACATGAAAATTGCCGGTGGTATGGCACTTGGAGTGCTTCATTTTTACTTCAGGTGACTTCCGAAAATAATGTTCTCTGAGTGCCATCAATTTTCATTTTAGCCGACGGGAAGGCAGGGAAGGCAGTTTGGAGAGATTAGTCATCCCAAAGAAGAGATTTGTTGCTGGGCGACTAATCTCCCCTAATTGCCGCATGTCTCTGGGGTTGGATGCTTTTTTAGCAAGTGAGGGAATAAAGGGTTATGAAAGAAAGCTCAGAGAAGTTTTTGTCTTCCTTTTTGAAAGGTTGAACTTGATGGACGAGTGTCTTTTTTCAATCAAACTTACTTTGTTACTAGGCTAAATCAGTGTGGTAGTTAGTTACATTTTTGTGAAAAAAATTACTTAGGTATAATAGTCAGGAAAATAACTGTATTATTGACTAAAATGTGAAAAAAATTTCTGTGTTCTGAAAAAAAGTAAAAAATTTGAAATTGCAAAAAGAAAACTAATTTGAACTTAAATAAATATACACTTATGGGGAACCCCCCATAGGCTTTTTAAAAATTGTTTCATAAAATTGTTCGATCGTACGATTTTATCGGAAAAATCAAAAAGCAGCCAACAAACCCTATCACTATCTGAATAGAATATATTATTTCCTTCCATAAAAATTGGCCAGATCGGCATATCAGACGAAACCTTTATCCCAAGATACCATAATAACTTTTCTCTCTAAACAAAATAGACTAAATAATAACATCTCAACTTTTCCCTCCCCATTTTATTTAGATATATCCTAAAATGGAGTGGAATCAGAATTCATATATTTGGAAGAGAAAGGGTATTTCTCAAATAAAGCAAATTGTAGACCCATATACAGGTGATCCCTTTTCATGGAGCAAAGTTAGGGAAACATATACAGTAAATTGAGAGACTAAACTACTCTCAATTTAAAAATGGTGTAATTGGCAAAGAACATATAGGGAAATTAAATAAATATCACTTTTATAAACCTATTTTACAAATTGTTGAGGATTTTCTAAAGGTTATTGCCCTTTAGATAGACCAGGAAGAAATGGTCTTTTCTGGGAATAGAAATCTCCTCTAAAGAAATTTTAGAGGCTATACAAAAGCATAGAAAATATATTAACGCTGAGGGGTGGAGATATCAACAATTTAGATTCATTTGTGTGGGCTAAAAAATTAATTAAATTCAGTGAATTAAATGTGCGATAATGAAAAGATGTGTTTACCTACAGACAATAATGTGGTAATCTATCTAATTCAATTAATTGAGATATGGAATTTCTCGTATCTGCCAAACCTTCAATTTTACAGCACTGCGTTATCGCAGTTTCTGGTTTTGACTAAAGTTTTTTTTTTGTTAAAGCTGATTTTTTTCGCAAACAGGTTTAGCTCTGAAGAGGTTTAGCAATGAAGAAAATTTTGCACTAATCACTAGTGATGGGCGAATTTATTCGCCAGGGGCGAATTTGCGGTGAATTCACCAGCAAAAATTCGACAAAAAAAATGAGTCGCGCGACCGAAACGACGCGCGACTCGTTTCACGAATTTTTTCTCCAATTCGCTAATTTCCCTGGAAATTTTTCGGCGAAGCAAAACGGGTGAGATTCGCCCATCACTACTAATCACAACTGTCATTTAAAAATATGATAATCTGCTTGGAAATGGCAAAGTCCGTACATCCTATTCCCAAAAACCAGCCTACTGGAATCAAGTCACAGCATCTGTCAACAGTGTGAGCAGTATATGCAGAAGCACTGATGTTATAAAAAAAAAGGTTTAACAACTGCAAAAGAATAGTAAAAATGTCCTTCATACCAACAAAAAAAAACTGGAGGAGGACCAGATCAGCCTGTTCAGTTCTCTGAGTGGGTATTTCTCGAACAGTCATGTCTGGGGTACCTGGTGGCATGGATACAGAAGATCCATCCTCATATCAAACACCTGGTAATCGTTTTTTTATCTTCACCTACAAACCACATTTCCTAATGGTTGTTTTTTTTTTAAAGAATACTTGCCCTTAACCTTAACTTTAATTCTGATGTGTAGATTATTTCTCATTGACACTTTGAATCTGGTGTTGTTTTACATAGGTTTGGCTTTAGCATCACTTCTCCTATTTTTACTGTTAGTGTGTATTTGGTTGCTAGGCTCAAATGGAGCCTAGCAACCAGCCATTGCTTTGAAACATAAACACAAATATGGCTAGAGGATGTACTACATGGAAAGGCAAGTTTGAAAAAGTCATAAAATTATTAAAATATTACCCTCACACACAAATGTTGGTGTTGCAGTCACCCCTATACATATATTGGGTGAAATTGAGAAATGCAATGAACACTTCCACATCACAAATTAGTCAGATTTTAACATTCTAACCCCCCCCCCAAAAAAACATGGTCTAACATTACAAAATGTTAAGGTAAAAGTCAATCAACCATTGAAGTTGTGTGATAGTCTGTATGTCTAAGTGTTTGTCTATAACTTGAGTAGCTATATAGTCTATCAATCTAATCGAACTATGGAATCTATCCATCTATATATAAATATATATATATATATATATATATATAAATAGTGTCTTATTTCTTTGTAAAGGGAGGGAGGAGGAGGAGGAGAAAGAGAGGGAGATTATTGTTTAAGGTAAAGTAACTCTAAATCAAAAACGCTGCATATGCATAAGGAATAGCATCAGGCTTTTGTAAACCTGCTGCAAATTGCTTATGGCATTTGCTTGTTGTCTTTTTTTACAGACCAACAACCAAAAAAAACAAGCACCACACATGGGACAATCTTGTGCTGTTGCACAAAAAAGCCACTTGGCCAGAAAAAAAGTACATCTTCTAACACTTTAACTATGCATGCTATTTCAAGTGATGCTCCTAATCCAAGAGAAAAATAAATTGTCCATCATTCTGAAAAATGTTGTCATGCACCAACCATCTTTTCCTAGCTGGCCAACAACAAACCTATATAGTGTTTATGGTGCAACAATACCCAATGTACAGTACATGTTAGTAATAACCCAACAACAACACTACAACTTTATGATGTTCCACCAGCTAAACATCATGATCTATTTTTACACACTTGCCATCAACACCCTTATTCCAATATGTTGCCTTATATGTGGCCTACACAAAGGCCTTTTTTGCAACAATTGATGCCTACACCATCAATATCATCTCCAAATTTAACAAATACTTTAAATACTGAAACAGCAAACACTGCATTGGAACAAAATAATCCAAGAGCTTTATTGAGTGTTTCTATAAGCCCACATATTGAAGTGGCTAATAATGCAACAATCTGTAGTGACATATGCAAAGTATTGTGAGAATGGTTAGAGACAACCCAAAGATCACCTTAAAAGACCTGAAAGAACATCTTGCCGCAGATGGTGTATCTGTACATTGTTCTACAAAACAGCAACATTTGCACAAAGAACATCTGTATGGCAGTGTGATGAGAAAAAAAGCCCTTTTTGCACTCACGCCGCAAACAGAGTCCCTTGTTGTATGCAAAAGCTCATTTAGACATTCATATAGACAGTAATTTTGGAACAAATTTCTTTGGACTGATGAGACAAAAATGTAGTTATTTTGGTCATAACAAAAAGTGCTTTGCATGGTGGAGGTTCCATCATGCTGTGGGGCTGTGTAGCTACGTAGTTCAGGGACTGGGGCCCTTGTTAAAGTCAAGGGTCATATGAATACAACCCAATATCAACAAAATTTTCAGGATAATGTTCAAGCATCAGTCACAAAGTTCAAGTTTGCAGGGGTTGAGTATTCCAACAGACAATGACCTTAAACACACTTTGAAATCTACAAATGCATTTATGCAGAGAGAGAAGTACAATATTCTGGAATGGACATCACAGTCCCCTGACTTGAATAGCATCATAAATTTATGGGATAATTTGAAGCAGGCTGTCCATGCTCGGTAGACATCAAATTAATACCGCCATCCAGAATCCAGGAACTCATCAAAGGCTTTAGAAGGTGTCTAGAGGTTTTTACATTTGCAAAAGGAGGCTCAAATAAGTTTTGATGTAATATCTCTGTTGGGAGTGCCCAGAATTATGCACCTGTATAATTTTGTTATGATGCATATTGCATATTTTCTGTTAATCCATTAATTTAATTTCACTACTGTTTCCATAAGGCATGTTATATATTAAAAGGAAGTTGCTACTTTGAAAGCTTAACCAATTATAACCAATTAAGAGCGTTTCCCAAACTTTTTCATATGACTGTAGATGACATCTTTTTAAAGAGCTTGTAGAACATGAATCAATGAGAGAAAGTGATTTGAGACATGCACCTTACAAGACCTTCTGATGACTGAAAATGACAGGTTGCCAATAACTTGCTGAAGGCCAGAACTGCCCTATCTGTAGGTGCCAGTGGATGGATAACATTTTGGATAAGCTCATTGAGATTCACAAGGCACTGACTATCAAGTCAATATCTATCAATGACTTCAGCCTCCCCTAAGCCAGCCAAGACCCTGGCTCTAAATAGCCATGTGGTTCATTAATGGACAGCAGGCAGAGGTGCCACAGCAACTACTATCGGATCCTTATCGAATATTCGAATATGCAAATTTGGCCACTTCGATCATCGAATATGCAAAATTTAATTGTATCAATATAGAATAGATAGAATAGATTGAATAAAGTGGAAGTACTTCTACTTTAAAATTTTATTTGACTGCCTACTTCGCCAGATTGAACCTACCGAATTGCAATAGAAGCCTATGGGAATCCCCCCATAGGCTTTTTTTCCCATTACCTGGTTGAGTAGCATTCGTACAATCGAACGCCTTGATCATTCGAATTGTATGAATTTTTCGAATGATCGAACAAAATTTCACAATTTTTTCGATCATATGAATTTTTCGAGAAACCGAATAGCGCTTGAAAAATAGCCTAAAACTATTCGATTTTAATTCGACAATCAAATTTCTGCTGATTTCGAGGGCTAAAGCCCCTTAATGTACATTCATATGTTAAAAAGTAATTTTTTAGTGTCAGTATCACTTTAAGCCCAACAGCCCTTCATTTAGAAAGCAGTAGTTTGTGGGGCACTGAATCAAACACTATGGCAAAATCCAAATAGATCACATCTACTCCCCCACTGCCCAGCATCTCACTTATCTTATAATACAAAAGCAATCAAATTTGTCTTACATGACCTATCCTTGATAGAGTCATGTTAATTGTTGCTCATAATGCCATTCACTAGGACAACATTTGAAATGTGATCCCTTAACAAGCTTTCAAATAATTTGATCACCACAGATGTCAAATTTACAAGCCTATAATTGCCAGAGATCTTAATCCATTTTTTAAATATATGAATGCCATCCGCTTTCCTATAATCCATAGGTGCCATACCAGAGGAAAGAGAATATGAGAAAATCAGAAATAGAATATGGTCTAAAACTGAACTAGGCTATTTTACAACTTGTGGGTGTTTTCCATCACATTGAATTCAACTAAGGCCTAAATGAGAAGATCACTGGCTCTCAAATTATATTAATTTGTCCTAAATGTAAGCATCATAATATAGTTGCCATTATATGTGGTAATGTCTGGCCAGGGCCTCTCCTGCCATGAGGCAAGGTGAGAACCTTGTCTCAAATGGCACAGCGTAGCCAGTTACCAGGGGCAGCAAAAAGCCACCTCTGGTAACTTCTGTTACATATTGTTAGAAAGTGTTCACTTGTCTTGTTTTTTTTTACTATTTGCCTTCATCTTCTTACTCTTTTCAGGTTTCAAATGGGGTCCACTGACTGGTAAAATGTCAAACTAGAGAGCTGCTGAACAAGCAGTTAAATATTTCAGATGAAATGAAAATGCAATTTGTCTCAGACTAGTACTGTTTACATTGTACTAAAATTAAATTTAAAGCTGAGCAACCCTTTTAACTAGGGAAGGGATATGAATTTAGCTTTGTTAAGGGGAGTTATATAAGTTGTCAAAACAGAAAGGCCTTCTAAGTAATACTTTTGTAATGTGATTGCGAGTGTAAAATGATGCACAGCCAATTTTGCACTCTGATCTATTTGTTGAGTGTCCAGGAGTATCTAAAAGAGCGCACAAGCAATCAAACTAAATCCCACCCCAACTGGCCTTCAAAAGTTTAACGGTCTCTTCTTCAGTCTCCCAGATGTTCAGGTGTGGGTGCACACATGAAAATAAGATTCCGCTGTAACAAATGAAAAACAGGTCCCAGCATGTTGGATCTTCTATTAGAGGAATGCTATACCTAAATTGATTTACTTTCTTGCACACGCTGTTTAGATTAAGTACTGGTGCTCTCCACACCTACAAGGCTCTTGTAATCCAAAAAACATGGAGGTTGTAAGGAAAATAAGTGTTTAATGAGTGAAATGGGTCAAATTTGCCTATCACTACTGCTGGGCCATTTGTGTGGAGTCCCTCGGGGACTGAGCTAAGCATCAATAAATCTCTTACATTTGTTTTACTTGTGTGTGTCAGTTTAATGACTCTACAGAATGAACAAGAGTCCTTCTCAATACAGTGGCCATTTTGGGAAACACTTTGGGGAACAAAACGTAAAATCTGCTTAACTCAGATAGGAAAACAAGCTGTGGTGTGACATCCCTTTCGGTTTGCATTGTGCTTATTTTGGGGATAGGTCAGGTTTAACTTGGTGTAAAAACAAAACTGGGGTGGGTTGGAATGAAGGTAATCAGGTATGGGTGAGGGTCTGCAAAAACCAATGCATGACTCTACTATTTGCAAGGTGTTAGGTGAATTTGAACCACACTCCTAATACATTGCAACAGATTCAATTTTATTAATTCCAATAAAACTGACCCTAGTGTGTTTGAATGTGATGTATAATCTCTATCAGTGCTAAAAAAAATACCAGGAAATAAAATATATCTTTGAGGGGTTACAACTTGGAATAAGTGCCTTGCTTTCAGAATATTTCAAATTAAAGGTAGTCAAATTCTTGTAACAAAAATAGCTATTTAACTGGTTAACATGCTTGCAATACTTTTAATTGCACCACCAGCAAGCAAGCCCGTTTGTACTTTGTGCTAGTGATTTGTTACAAAACGAATCTGATAATTATGCAAAAGGTTTCAGACTGAGTTGCACTGTTTGTTTTTTTCTGCGTGAACATATTGATATTTTTGGTGTGTGTAATCTGCTTCAGACTCTTGTTCTCACAAGGTGATTAGCAGTCAACCATGAGGTGAGGGATGTTTCTTTATGTCAGGGATCATGGATCATTCAAATGCATTAGCTGTTATTTTCAGATAATACCTACATGTTCATTTTCATGCTTTTTCCCAATGGAACCTGGGAATTGTTTCCATCTTGATTTATTTTTTGATTTCTAATATACTGTATAAATAAGAAGCTGTTTTAGCTGCAGTTATATTATTTCACATAAAACAATAAACAGCAATTTTATAGCAAACAGTCTTTCTACTACCAATTCTAACAGAGAAGGAGATTTATTTTTCTGTTTTTCTGTTTCTCCTTTGCAGCTTGTGATGCCTTTTCAGAAATATTCTAGTACAACTAACAAATAAAGTAGCACTTTTGTATTTCTGCATTTTGGATTTTGTATATATGTAGCAATAGTACTATTTCAGAATTAGTTTTCCTGCTAAAAAGTGATCATTTATATTTTTTAATTGAAAGCAGCAAAGGAAGGTAACTTAAATTATAAATCAATATGCAGTTGATTTATAGGGGCAGACTAACAAAAGGGTGAAGTGACTAATGCTGGTGACCATTTGCCAGCGTTACTGCCCACAGGGACTTTGCAGATTAACTTAAGGGCGCAGGCATCACTTCGCTAGCAAAAGAAATAGACACTAGCGGTGATTCACACTCTATCAACAGGCTATTTTTCACTCTGGTGAATGAACGTTAGTCCAGAAATTCACTAAAATGCAGATTTTACAGAATGTTACCTCTTTTGGCAGACTTGCCTTCACCAGCTCAGACCAGAAGCGGATAGAATTTTCTCAATCTTAAATTACATCATATTCTGAGTGGAAAAATAACCTAAGTTTAATAAACACTGGCGACTTTTCTTTTTTTCAGGGTGATAGGCTGCAAAAGTCATAAAAGTTTTTTTTTTTTGGGTAACTGGTTTCCCCCATACATTTTCTAACATAGGGAACATTACTTTACAGTGGGCTCATGTGTAGGGCATTATAACAACTTTATTTACTGTATTAAGTTTCCCTTGGCATGTCTAGTTATCAGTGTATTGTATTAGATGCAACATGTAAGGTAAAGAGGTCCGTGCAACTTTAAATTTCCAAATTTATGCAAATTAGCCTGAGGCAATCCCAGTGAATTCTCACCTGACATGTTGCGATGGGTGTGAAGTCGAATTTTCGCCACTTAGTAAATTTACCCCATAGACTTTTACAAGTGTTTGTTTCTCTGCAACCACATGAACAAACTCAGATGAACAAAGGTGGAACA